>BSAI01000101.1:13854638-13867530 GCA_036245035.1 Adrianichthys oophorus | reverse complement strand
AACATCAGGATAATTCTTTGGATTAAAACACCATTGGAATGTATTTTCTATAGCCATGAGGTTTTTTTTTTAGTAATACATACTTAACACAAATAAACACAAAGAGAGTTCATTCCTTCTAAGCTGAGTCACATTCCTACACCCAAAACAGCAAGGGCATGGCCACATCTGGAACATCTAACTGAAGAGCTCGCTCCACTGATTGAGTGTGATGTCGGACTGCTCATAGGCTATAACTGTCCACAAGCCTTGCTACCCAGAGAAGTGGTGTCAGGAAATGACAATGAACCGTTCGCCCAAAGAACAGATCTGGGCTGGAGCATAGTTGGCTGTGTTAGTCCATGTGTGGACTATAATGATTCGATCGGAAACAGCCACAAGATTGTTGTGAGACAGGTGATTCCTGATCCTCAGCCAACTAATACACTCAAGAACAAAGTTAGATTCATATGCCGAACTCAAGTCAACACTGAGTGGGATGAGCCACTGTCTGAAGATCTTCTTCCACGGTGGGAGTCTTGGCTCTTGGACTTAAGGAACCTAGCTGATGTTAAAATTCAGAGATGCTATTTTCCAGACAATTTTGGACAAGTTCAGCGTTACGAACTGCATAATTTCTCAGATACCAGTACTTCAGGGTACGGAGTCTGTTCCTACTTGAGAGCAATCAGTGTTTCACACCAAGTCCATTGCTCGCTGGTTATGGGTAAGGCCAGAGTGACGCCCTCAAAGGTTACCACAATCCAGAGGCTCGAGCTGTCAGCGGCTGTTGTTGCTGTGCGAACCAGTAACCTTCTCAGAAAGAAGTTGGATATTGAGACTCATGACTTTTTCTGGACTGATTCAAAGGTCGTCTTGGGATACATCAACAATGAAGCAAGACGATTTCACATATTTGTGGCAAACCGTATTCAGGCCATTAAGCAGAGTACAAATCCAAGTCAGTGGAGGTATGTGACCTCTGAAGAAAACCCTGCTGATCACACATCAAGGGGCTGCACAGTCAAGGGGCTTGTTGCTTCCAATTGGTTTACTGGACCAGATTTTCTTTGGTGTGAGAAGCTTCCCAGTGATGACATTAAGGTGGGAGACATAACAAAGGACTCATTGGTAAGCCGCTTTTCAAGGTTTTCCAATTGGAGTAGGTTAGTCAAAGGCATTGCTAGGCTCAGGCGGTGTGTCAGAGAGTTTAAGGGCTTGTCATTAAGAAACAATGTAGCTTCAAGTCTGGAGGAGAGAAAGGAAGCAGAACTTATCATCATAAGCATTGTTCAAAAAGAAACATTTCCTGAAGAAATCCAAAACCTCCAACACAAAGAAGAGATGACAACACAAGACAGGATTAACAGGCTATACAGACTGAATCCCTTCTTGGATGAACAAAGAGTAATGAGAGAGGGGGGGGTCGCCTCAAACATTCTACCTTGCAGCCACACATCAAGCATCCGGCAATTTTGCCAAGAAGCAACCACATTTCAAGGCTGTTGATTGAACACCATCATCAACAAGTGCAACACCAGGGTCGTGGCATAACAATGAATGAACTGCAATCAAAAGGCATCTGGATAATTGGCTGTAGTCACGCAGTGTCTTCCTTCATCTACAAGTGTGTCAAATGTAGAAGGTTCAGAAGAAGTGCTGAAGTGCAAAAAATGGCAGACTTGCCCCATGATCGAGTAGAAACAACACCTCCTTTTACTTATTGTGGAATGGATTGTTTCGGCCCATTTTACATAAAAGAGGGAAGGAAAGAGCTCAAGCGCAATGGTCTGCTATTCACTTGCTTATGTTCTCGTGCTGTTCACATAGAAGTACTGGATGACATGACTGCTGATTCTTTTATCAATGCATTGCAAGCTTTCATTGCCATTCGTGGAAACGTGCACCAACTTCGGTCTGATCAGGGCGCTAACTTTGTGGGTGCAAAACGTGAGCTTCAGCAAACTGTAAGAGAAATGGACCAAGAATCCTTAAGACGACTGGGTTGTGAGTTTGTCATGAACACACCAGCTGCCAGCCACATGGGTGGAGCTTGGGAAAGGCAGATCAGGACAATAAGAAGTGTTTTAACATCTATTCCCTATCAGTCCTCCAACAGACTTGATAGTTCATCCCTGCGTACGTATTTTTATGAAGTCATGGCGATCGTAAGTAGCAGGCCCTTAACGGCACACTTGCTTAATATGGAGAGAAATTATTATCAGTCTGATATGTGAGTGCCTAATTTTGATTTGTGCGTGCGTAATTTTGATTCGTGCATAACTTTAAATTTGTGTGTGCGTAATCCTTGATTTGTGCATAACTTTAGGTTTGTGCGTGCATAATTCTTGATTTGTCCGTAACTTTGGATTTGTGCATGCGTAATTCTTGATTTGTAACTCATAAAATACATTTTGTGCATGAGTTCAAAAATTACAAAATATAAAAAAATACAAAGTACAATTTACACAAACAGCTTCAAATTACGACAGCTTGAAACTAACTATACGCACAAATCTTTAAAAAAATATGTACAAATCACTTGTTACGCACACACAAAACCACATTTACACACGAATCTGATTTGACACTCTTTTCACGTCTCCAAGATTCGTGCGCAAGTGATGCGTTTAAATGCTACTGGAATGCTGGGTCATCAGAGTTTTCTGATCAGCCGCTCTGAACTTAGACGGTGAATAATATCTGGTGAAACTTGACATTTTCCAGCTTTCTAAAACAGATGTGCCGGCTAATTAATATAAAAAAGTCTGAATATGGGTTTTTATTACACTTGTCTTATAAAAATAAAAATATTTTCCAGAATGAAACAGTTCATCTCTGCAGCCCCGCCCCCAACAGCGCCTCAGACACGGTGCTCTGTGATCAACTGATCACAGGGAAGGAAGATGCAGCCGGTAACTACGCCCACGGTCACTACAGTGTTGACAGGGAGATCACTGGCCTGGTGATGGAAAGGACTCGCAAACTGGTGAGTTTCAGCTGATGAATGCGTCAAATGACCTTCACGTGATGTTTACACTGAACTTTCCTCTGCAGGCTGAGCAGTGCACTGGGCTGAAGGGGTTCCTCATTTCTAACTCCTTTGGAGAGGGAACCGGCTCCGGCTTCACCTCTCTGCTGATGAAACCCGTCTCTGCCGAATACCCCAAGAAGTCTAGGCTGGTCCGGCTCCTCCGTTTTCCTCCGCGGTTGGCAAACCACGCCATCTTAGAGCACTCCGACTGCACCTTCATGGTGGACAACGAGGCCTTCTGCCAGAAAAGCATGAACATCAAGTGTCCTACCTACCCCAGCTTGAAGAGGCTGATCGGGCAGATCATGTCCTCCGTCACCGCCTCCATGCGGTTTCATGGCGCTTTAAACGTAGACATAAAGGATTTTTAAAAAAACCCTGATTTCGTACCATTGCTTACACTTCCCGCTCTGTGGTAGCTTCAAAGAAAGTCTGTTATGAGCCAACGTTGTCAGTGGCAGACATCACCGACCCTTGCTTTGATCCAACAAATCAAATGGCGAAATGTGATCCTCTCCGCAGCAAGTACTTGGCCTGCTCTTTTTATATCGAGGTGACGTGTCACCCAGAAGTGTAAACACAGCCATCGCCACCATCAGAGCCAAGTGCAATATAACGGTTGTGGACTGGTGTCCCACCGGGTTTAAGGTGGGCATAAACCATAGACCGCCAACTGTGGTCTTTGTTGGAGACCTGGCCAAAGTTTCTAGGACCCTCTGCACGCTGAGCAACACCACCGCCATTGCCGAGGCCTGGGCCCGCCTGAACCACAAGTTCAACCTCATGTTTGCCAAGAGGGCCTTCGTCCACTGGTATGTGGGGGAGGGAATTGGGGGGTAGGTTCTCTGAGGCCCGAGAGGACATGGCGGTTCTGGAGAGGGACTAGCAGGAGGTGTGAAGTAACACTGTTGGACCTGAAGGGACAAGGAGGAGATCTGAGTGGGTTTTCTTTTTTAAAAAATTGAAGTATAATGTTTTTAATTTGTTAATAGTTCCTGAAACCTCAATTTTTTCCAATTAAATGTTTGTTGGATTTACAAACTTTTGTCATAATTTCCAGGAAAGAAAGCTAAAAACACTGAAAAGCTTTAAGTATTTTTATGTTGGAAAATGTCCGTTTACATTTTAGCTGCCAGTTTCTTATATAATTTGTAATATTTAAATGCAAGAGAAGTTTTAAGATTTGCTTTTAAGTTTTAAGAAGACAAAAAAAACATTTCATTAAAGAAGAGAAAATGGACACCCTTAGAACTTAGCTCCGAGAAGATTCATCTGACAGTTTGTAAATATAGGATATTATAAAACACTTTACCTTTGAAATATTTCTGCTTGAATTTAGCTCAACATTTCAAACTTCAATGCTTCTGCAGACTGTCAGATTTATGTCTGCAAACAGAAAAAGCTCATTCGGTAGTTTATCAAAGATCACCTTTTTGTCAGGAATAGGAACTAGAAAATTTGCCTTTCCTGCTGAAATATGTTTGATTGCAGAGGATTGTTGCTTTTATATGCATAATTGCAAAACTTTTAGCAGAAAAGGCTGAAATGTTCTAAAATGAAAAAATGTTAATAAATTGCTGAAGTTTATGAAATTACCCAGCACACTGTTAGCATCTTGCTGAAATGTTAGCTTGAAGAACCTTGGTAGAAACCAAATTAGCTACCAAACAGATAGATACCAAACAGCAAGCATGTTGCTGAAATGTTAGCTAAAAACCAAATTAGCTTGAAAAACCTTGGTACATACCAAAGTTTGATCAAAAAGTGCCAAAAAATATGAACAAGAGAGGTGATGTGTAAACAAAAGCAACATATAAACAGAACAGACAAGAACTAACATGTAAATAAGATTAAAATGTTGGAAAATGCAAGTATATTTCTAAAAGCTTTGTTTTAAAGAATGATATGTTCTACTATAGAAAAATCTATATGAAAAACCCACTTTAAGAAGAGAAAACTCTGTATACCTCTGTAAAAATCCTGAAACTGCTTCATTCTGAGTCTGTGTGCCTGTGAGGCACACCTGCACACCTGTGAGGGGAGACGTGGGATGAGCAGGTGCATCTTGGGAGCAGAGGGGAGGGGTGAGCAGGTGCATCTTGGGAGCAGAGGGGAGGGGTGAGCAGGTGCATCCTGGGAGCGGAGGGGAGGGGTGAGCAGGTGCATCTTGGGAGCATGACTTGGCAGAATCCGCATTTTAACGCTTGCTCCGAACAAATGACCGCCATTCGTCAGCCATACGTCTGATCAGAATAATTCTTTCAGTTTTACAAAGCACAAGATTACCGGAATCCATTGATATACATTTTATTTATGTCAAGTTTAAAATCTTTATGTGAATTCAATCAGAAGTGTCACTAAAAAGTTGATCTTATGATGAGCTAAAAACCCCATGTTATCCTAAGGCAAAGAAGCTGTTTGAACGAACTCCAAACACATGTTCATATTGTAGGCTATAATTCGACGATTATGCCTAAGTGCGTGTTCAGTCACTCTTATTAAAATTATTATTATTATTTACTTTCCAATTAGAATTATATAAAATTGCCAACCAATTTTGTTATCTAATTTAGATTTAAAAATTTTAATTTTAACTTTTCAAATTTAGGGGGTGGATTAAACCTTGTTCTTCATACCTCGTTCTACTTTACTTTAACCTTTACCGTCGCGCGCTTTGGGATTAAAATCCAGGTCTCACGCAGGACTTCTGGAGTTTTAATCTTTTATCCTAAATCTAAAAGGTGCCAACTCTCCTTCTTGTAGGGTAAAGTTTCACCTAACCCTCCCCAAAGAGTGCCGACTCCGTCTCTCGTGGGTCCAAGTTTCACTCTTTCCACCCCAAAGGGTGTCGACTCGGTCTCTCATGGGTCCAAGATTCACTCTTTCCATCCCAAGGGGATCGCCGTCCCTTTTACCTCTACCATCTGTTTTTGGGGGACCCAAAACTCCCCAAGGTATACAGAAACCTCACAGTGTTTCACCGCGTCCGGCTAAACGTCAGTCTACGACGGGTCACTACGGCGGGACCGCATCCCCCGTTTTACCTTTACCTTTACTTTTCCTTAAAACACTAAATCTCCTAAAATACAAAATAGTCACGTCTCTTCTGTTCTCAGTTTACTCCGAATTTAACGTTGCCAATAGCAGATATTCGATGCATCCAAAACAGGTTTCTGCTTACCTTTCAGGTGAGGCGCCTCGAAGTAAACCTTCAAACAAAGAGACGGACAAGCCAAAGCAGCGCCCTTCCCCAAAACTCCGTTCCCTCGATCACGTTGGGGTCACCAAACCTGTAGGCTATAATTCGACGATTATGCCTAAGTGCGTGTTCAAAAATCGAGGTCTGGAACGATTTTGAGGTTTTTCCACCAAAGATTTATTCCTGACACCAAAATAGCTAATACATGAGTTTAGGGTCTTCAGCTGTCCCTAGGAAAGCATCTAGCGGATGCTCTTCGCCGTGCACGAAGAATGACCCAGAGTTTTATACATAATATGCAAAAAGAAGGTTGGATCAAAATAAGAGGTTGGATCTTCTCCCTGGAGATATATTTTCCCACCGTCGGCCTTTTCCCTTTCCCAGGTGCCTCTGCTCCTCTTGGACTCCTTATCCGCTTTCCGTTCACTCCCGCCTGCACACATTTTGTTTGAAAGCAGCATACTCCCTATACAACCTAACCTTGTATGCTGTGAGAAACTATCCTATCATTCATTCACACAATCATAAAAATGTCAGCAAAGTTTAAACCATGAAAAACACTCTTGTTTAAGTATTCAATATCTACCAGTTATACTATTTAATATGTATATTTTAACATTCTTTTGACAGTCTTTTTATGAGCACATTTTATTTATTTGCAGCATCACTTCAAGAACATTTTTGTTACACTATTGTTGTTGCCGGTTTGCTTATTAATAAATCAAAGAAAAATCAATGTTGTAATTGTAAACCCATTTATCATTTTATGTGCACAGTCGATGTATGACTACATTTATGTATAGACTTGACTTGAGTTCCCTCTTTCTTATTACATAATACAATGCATGGAAAAAAAGATGGTTTTTTTATTGATCAAATTTTACATTCAAGATTCTCTGCATTTTATGTTTTGACTTCCATGAACGAGACTACCGCCACTTCTTGTTGTCCACTTAAAGCATGTGATGGGAATTTCCTTTTACACTCAATTTATTATACACATTTTAATCATCTTCATTTACTATATATTCTGTTATAACTTTATTGAAGATTAAATGCATGACTGTGTTTCTGCAGACATGTTCCTGTTTCAGTTGTTGAAATCTGTTCAGCTGTTCAGCAACCAAGAGCTGACTTTAGCAAAGCAGAAATGCATCTAAGTTTCACACCTACATCGGGCGAGACAATTTTAGTTAACACTTCTCTAAAAGCACTGGTTCAAACAGCAGCAGGTCTAAAGGTCATGAAAAGTGCAAAGTTGTTTGTGCATCTCTATAAAAAGGCAGTGCGCCGCCCAACGATGGGACATTCCCTTTGAATCTCCCCTACACGTCTGATCAACGTGTACTCTCTCTATTCTTTGACTTTTGTTCAATAAAACTTTGTGCATGCTCTTAAATTTTCAGATTTCAGGAATTGTTCCACAACAAGCACTGCTATAGACTATATAACAATTTTGATTTATTCTAATCAGATAGCAGCCTTTAAGAACTTTGCCTTTGAACAGAAACTATATGTGCTGCTGTGCAGCAGAAGATAAGAATATGTGCAAAAGCTGCAGGCTCTCCTCTCTCCCCCGGACTTCTCGGTGCACGAGCAGTGACTCTCTCTCTCCTTTTCTTTTTTCATGGAGCTAAACCAGGGCTCTGAAACCTCTAAAAGAACCATTTGGTCCACTTTCTTACTGACAAAACCGACTGAGAGAAGCAAAATCTCACTACACCGTTTATAAAAATACAGGCCATTTATTTCTAACATGTAACTTTTAAATATTTACAATAACTAAACCATAACAGTGTTACATTTTTCTATAGACCAGTGCTTTAAGTGGGCCGGTACTCAGTACTGGAACTTCTAAAAATAGCTCTTTAGAGTACCGCCACTTCCCCATGCCAGAAGGCACCGCCGCTATGTGACGCCCTCCCTTCCTTCCTCCCCCGAGCCCCACACGTTCCCATAAATGCTCAAACAAGTTCTTTCCTTTTACTTCAGATGCAAATATCACAGAGTTGTGAACCCCTGATTCATGGGAGAACCTCCATGAAAAAAGAGGAGAGGAGAGGAGAGAGAATCGCTGCACGGGCACCGAGCGGTGCTGAGGGGAGGAGGGGGGCACTCAGTCGCCATGGAGTTGTAGTCATGAGTTTATAAAAATGTTCTTTATTAAAATGTTTCAACAGAAGCTTTTGTATGGAGCTTCATAGAAGCTGATTTGTTTCTTATTGTGTATCAATAATGAGTTTGTTACATTTTGTCATTTAGGTTTATTTTTTAATGAGATGATTTTACAATAATAAAATAAGGGCCGGCCCTGAGCTGCATGGCGCCCTGGGCGAAAAGGGATCTTGGCGCCCTTGCCCGCCACCCCCGTCCGGAACAAAAACAATATAACTGACTGGGTTTTGGTGCAATTAACATTTATTTAAACACTGAAAACAATAATACAATTTTCAAAATGTGAACAAAACCATTGACACTAATTTAGTTTAATACACTAAATAAAGCTAAAATGATTACAAAAATTAGTGTAAATGTTATGAGTGGTCCAAACAGGCAATTAAATGGAGTCAGACATATCAAGAAAACCAACCAACTACTCCTGTTGTTGGGAAAAAGACACATTTATTGGGCAATGCAGAAATCAGGGGAAGGCCTCTTGACCCATGTTCAGAACTTCCTTATATAATCAGGAACACTTCCTGCAAACATTTCTACAGCCAATCAGAAGAGAACATTCGGACAAAACACCTGCAAATGATGAGAAGTCATTTACTCTGAAACAAAACAGGAAATGCACATATGTGAAGAAAAAGAATGACATTCCAACACAGCAAAATAATTCCTTTAAATTTAAGCATTGAAACTCAAGCAGTAATGAAAAGAAATAAATACAACCAAAATGCAAAACATTTTGCATCCTCATCACAGTAAAATACTAAAACACAGCAGTGCAACCCTTAAAATATTTGCAATAGACATTTATGCAACAAAATTGTCACAACCTTAGTAAAAAGGGAAACTTCCAAAATGTTTCCTGTTTTTTACATGACACCATGTGTGAAATTGTCATGCTTCAGTTTGGTTTCTTCCAGTGACATCTTGGTGGAAATAGTCAACTCGACACGTTGTAAGAGAAAAAATAAATGACCAAATGTGAGACCGGTAGAAGTTCTATTGATCTGTGTAAGGACCAGGATGACCAGCTGCAAGGGTGAAATAAAAAGTTTATTGTTCGCGGGTTCAGTCCTTTTTTCTGCAAGGTAAGTGTCCAGCGACTGACGGTCCACACGTTCGTGTCTTCTACACCACCGATTGCAGCTCCTGGTCGTGGGCCACTCCTCGTATTGTCTCGCCCTCTCTTCTCTTGGTTCGGCTGCTGGTTCTTTTCTTAAGGCTCGAAGGCGCCAAACCACACACACCTGCAGTCATTAACCAATCGTTTGGGCTGTTTGCAGGCTTGTGTTCCGTAAAAACACACGTGCTATACGGCATAAATTCACCCTGTGACACATAAAAAAACACAGAAAAAGACCCACGTGGCAGCAACACTTTCTTCATTAACGTATAACGCGTTCACAAAAAAATGTGAATGCTTGTAAGATGATGGACTGGAGTAACTGTGTTTGTGTAGGGCACTGATAGAAAGCTAAACAAAAAGAGGTTCTTGCGATAAGACCCGTCTCACATTTTACATTGTGACATCATCACATTGTATGATGTTATCATCATTATTATTATTATTATATCATTCTTATTTTTTTTAAATGATTGTAGGGTTAGTTTTTAGAGCAGAAATAATTGTGCTACATTCATTTAGTAGGATTAATGATTTTGTTTCCTTGTCTTAGTTTCTTTTGTAAACATTCATTTTGTAAATTGATGTTTAGTTAATGAACATGTTTTAAAACTATAAAAGGAAGAGTGGGATGTTCCTCCAAATGTTGAGAGAACAATTCAATTTTATTTATATAGCCATAGCCGTCTGACATAAGTATGTTGCAAAAATAAAAAGTCATACATGAAAAAGTAACAGTAGCTGGTTGTTAAACAGACTAAGCTGATCAAACATCTCTGCCCTTACACCCTCCTTCTCGGTGAGGAAAAACTCATATAAAACCCCTGTCTCTTTTTTGGGGGGAAAAACGAAGAAACCTCAGAGTTGCCCACATGAAGGAGAGATCCTCAACCCCCGACGGACAGGTGATGTGCTAGAACTATTAAAGAAAAGTGAGCTTAATTAATTCTACAACTACATGGTTGAATAACAAGTACTTGTCTGATAACAAACACATGTCTAGATAAACAGCTACAAGTTAAGATAACAGCTAAATATTTGCACTGCACCAAACAGAGGCATGATAAACAAAATAAAATAAAGCATTGGCAGATGACAAGTGATGTAATGTAGATTGCAGGTGGGGGGAGTGGGGGTGGGAGAAGGATACAGCCAATAAGCCTGTCCAAAGAGGAATGTTTTAAGTCTAACTTTGAATGTAGAAACTGTGTCGGCCTCTCTTACATGAGCTGGGAGTTTATTCCATAAAACAGGAGCTTGGTGGCTAAAGGCTCTACCTCCAACTGTACTTTTAGAGATTCTAGGAACCACAAGCAGTCCTGCATTTTGTGACTGAAGTGTTCTGTTTGGTTGGTAAGACACTATGAGATCTTTAATATAGGATGGGTCCATACCATTCAAGGGCTTATAGGTCAGCAGGAGGATTTTGAACTTGATTCTAGATTGAACTGGGAGCCAGTGAAGTGAAGCTAACACAGGAGTAATGTGTTCTCTTCTGTTGGTTCCTGCTAACAATCTAGCTGCTGCATTTTGAACAAGCTGAAGATTTTTTAAAGAACTTTTAGGACATGCTGCTAGCAAACAGTAATCCAGCCTAGACGTAACAAATGCATGGATGAGTTTTTCAGCATCGCTTCTAGATAATATGTTTCTAATCCTAGAAATATTGCGTAGGTAAAAAAAAAATGCAGTTTTACAAGCCTGTGATATGTGAGCCTTAAATGATAAATCCTGGTCAAATAAAACCCCCAGGTTTCCAGCTGTGGGATTGGAGGCTATATTTACACCATTCAGGGAGACCATCTGAACAGGTAGGGTATCTCTGAGGTATTTTGGGCCTAGTATAATGACCTCAGTTTTTTCTGGGTTTAGGAGGAGGTAATTAACTGCCATCCAAATCTTGATGTAACTTATGCAGGCATTAAGTTTCTCTAAGCGGTCATTCTGGTCGGGTTTAATGGATAGATACAACTGTGTATCATCCGCATAACAGTGAAAATTAATACCGCGTTTCCTAATTATGTTCTCTAGAGGCAGCATGTAGAGAAAAAAAATTGGGAAATCCTGGTTAGATGCTGTGAGTATCGCGAGAGTCGACGAGACGTGTGTGGTGAGTTAACTTGGCGGCGCGAAAGTGGTTGAACAAACATTTCCGTCTGCTTTTCTCTTTCCGCCATATAACTAATAATAATAACAATATTCACTAAACCTCTAAAAAGATTATTAAGTTCTTGACACCCTGGAGGACCTGGAGAGCTTCATAGACGAGTGTTATAATACCTTCGTCATGGGGAAGACAAACACCACCACTCCTTCCTCCAAACGCGGCCGTCCTGAAGACTCTCCCGGGGCCGCTTCTTCTCCAGGCAGCGGCATCAGTGAAATCCTGGAGTCCATAGATAAAAAGCTCTCCAGCCTTGATTGCCGCCTGAACCTGCTGGAGATCCTCCATAAGGAGTTCCAAGGCCTGCGAGAGTCCCTGGAGTTCAGCCAGCAGCAGGTGCAGGAGCTCGCAGCGGAGAACCAGGCCCTCAGAGAGACCGTCCAGACTCTGAGCAGCGACACCGCTCGTCTCTCTGAGGAGAACCGCTCCATCAAGGAAACCCTCCTGGATCTTCAGGCGAGGAGCATGAGGGACAACCTGGTCATCTCTGGGATTCCAGAGGAGGCGGGAGAAGACCCGGAGGCCACGGTGAAGTCCTTCATGGAGGTCCAGCTGAAGCTCCCCAAGGAGGAGGTCCAGAAGATCTCCTTCCATAGAGTGCACCGACTCGGAGGAAGGAGGTCTGATAACCAGCGTCCGAGACCCATAGTGGCTAAGTTCGAGCATTATAAACAGAAGGAGCTGGTGAGGAGCCGCGGCCGGGAGCTGAAGGGAACACACTTCAGCGTCAACGACCAGTTCCCGGCGGAGATCCTCCGGCGCAGGAAGATCCTTTTCCCGCTGAGGAGGAAGCACCTCACCGCCGGGTCTCGAGCGGTTGTCTCAGTGGACAAACTCTTCATTGATGAACGGCTCTTTCGGGACCCCGAGATCACCCCGTGGCTGCGCTGAAGACCCTCATATGCTGCGATCAGAACCTCCATAATGAAACCGACTAAACTGATTTAAATTAATGGAAAATCAGCTCATCAATCATCCACACCTCCATCTTGTCAAATCAGTTTATTTATCTCCCCTCTCATGTTTCTGTTGTTTTATTGTGTTTGTTTTTTCTAAAGGCAACACATCCCCGGTAAGTACCCATTTACTCATGCACGAGACAGGCGCGCGCGCACGTACACGCGATCCCGCACGCACTCGCCGACATACTGCAAACACCTCACATAGGCTCATATACGACACGTACAACAAGTAACTCACACAGCCAGGAAACATTCACGC
>BSAI01000101.1:13689255-13759638 GCA_036245035.1 Adrianichthys oophorus | reverse complement strand
GGTAAATATTTACAATTTCATTTTATATTTAACATTTACTTTTGATGCATGTTAGTAATAGTCATAGTCCTGAAGAGCCCTTCATCTGGCAGTTGAAGCTGACAAGAAACCAGGGATTTGTCCTTGCAGACGTTTCAAGTTCAAGTTTCACCAGATATTATTCACAATCGAAGTTCAGAGCGGCTGATAAGAAAACTGTGATGACCCAGCATTCCAGTAGTATTTAAACGCATCACTTATGCACGAATCTGGGAGACGTGAAAAAGAGTATCACATGAGATTTGTGTGTAAATGCTGTTTAATGCGCCATAAATGCGCCATGAAATAATTTCCATCAGGCAAAGCAGCCGGGCCAGATGGCTTCGGATCTGAATTCCACAAAAAGTTTTGTGATGTTCTCGCCCCAATTTGTCTCAGAATGATATGTCATTCTAAAAAGGAGAACATTTTACCAATTAGCCTATATTTCTCTTCTTTTAAAAAAGGGCAGAGATGAATCTGAGCCTTCGAATCACAAATCGATTTCACTACAAAATTTTGACCAGAAAATAATTAGTAAAATTCTAGCAACACAATTAAACAAGCACCTGACTTCTATTATTCATCCTGAACAAACCAGGTTTGTCCCAGGCAGACTTTCTTTTTCAAATGTTAGGCGCCTCCTTAGTACCATCTATGCTTCCACAGTGGGATCGATGTTGCTGTAATTTTGTCTCTTGGCGCACAAAAGCCTTCGACCAGATGGAATGGCCATTTGTGTTTGAATCATTATGCAGGTTTAGGTTAGGTGAGCCGTTTATATCCAGGGTACAGTTAATGTATGCTTACCGAGTATGTTCCATTTTCACCAATGGTGACAGATCAGCGCTATTGCCTCTGCAATGTTCAGTACAGCAAGGCTGTCCTCTATCTCCAGCACTCTTTGCTGTTGCATTGGAACCACTTTCAAGAAAAATAAGAGCACATTCATGTATAAAGGGTCTGCAAGTTGAAGGACAAGAAACTCTTACTAGTTTATATGCCGATGATGTAATTATTTACCTGCAGAAGATTCAATTCCCCACTTTCTTCATTTAATTACTTCTACTACTTTCGTAAATTATCTGGTTACACTCTCAATTGGTCAAAAAGTGAATTTATGCCCCTCTCCAACACATACACTCCGGGTTTTCTTGAAAGTGTTCAGTTTAAACTGGTTGATGATCATCTACACTATCTTGGTTAAATTAATAATTCAATTAAACTTTGCAGAATTTGTATTGAAATTTAAGCAAAATATTGAAATCTAGAAAATTGTTTCCCTGTCAATGATTGGTCATATAAATTCTATAAAAATGATCTCTCTCCCCAGATTTCTATATTTATGTCAAAATCTCCCAATTTACCCTACTTTGGCCTACTTTAAACATCTCGATTCAATTGTTCTTTCCTACATCTGGAATAACAAAAATGCCAGAATTTCAAAAGGACACTTACAGAAACCTAAGGTTAAAGGGGGGCTAGACTTACTAGTCTTTAGGCATTACTACTGGGCTGCCAATATTAGGGTATTGCTGTTTTGGCAGCAGAGAGCTTTGGACAGCCTGACCCCTGCCGTCCCCTTGTGGCTCAAGATGGAAGCAAATTCTGTGCATGAGTCCTCTTTCATGCTTTTCTCTAAGTTTAAAAAACCTGAATCTTTAAGAGATCTCTGTTTTGTGTTGAAACAATCTGTTAAAATTCTGAACCAAATTAGGAACTTCTTGGCATTGCCAGATACCTCGATTTACACACCTATATGTTATAGCCACTCTTTTGTGCCTCCTTGGCTTGATAAATCCTACCACGATTGGAGAAAGTCTTAATTTCAATTGAAAACTTTACAATGATGGCAATTTTTATCATTCAGTCAGCTCCAGGAATTTAGGAATTTAGAACATTTTACCCCACTCAAACTTTTTTTTTTGGTTATTTACAGGTCAGGCACTATATCCAATCAAAAATTCAGAATTTTAGGAGTTGTCCAATGGTGCATAAAATTTTTTATGTGCTAAAGAGTCCTCCAGAATCCAGGTATCTCATTTCTAAAATTGTGCATCTGTTTGACCATTCTACTATAACAAATACCTTAAAGATCAGGGATGCTTGGAAGGAGGAGCTTACATGTTAGGAATAAATCTTTTTGTGGAAAACATCAAAATCGTTCCAGACCTCGATTCTTGAACACGCATTTAGGCATAATCTGTGAATTATAGCCTACACTTGCTTGTAGCTTGTAGTTCACCAATGAGACACAGCAACTCATTGAAATGTGGTTGGGTGAATGCAAGCTGGTTAAAACAACTTTTAACGTGATACACATTGTTTCTCACTGTTTTTACAATCTATTTATCATAAACACTTATCATCCTACATTCATAGGCAACGTCTCCTGAGTACTGCATTTGCTAGCATCCTCGGAGTTAAACCACACATGGCACGGTTCAACACATTAAAATTTTTGTTCCTTTCGTTCAAAACTGGTAATTGAAATATAAAGTTTTAAGAAGTTAAAACCATCCCGATGAGAACTTTGAAGCGCTGCACCTCCAATTTTCTCTTGTTGCTTTGACCCACGTCATATTCCTGACCAATGACTGAAGAGATCTAAAGTCACATGGTTTTGTTTACAAGTTTTGGCCCGAAACAGAAATCTCCCGTAGATGCCAGTCTGAATACAGACAAAACTCAATCTTTCTGAAACAAATCTGTTTACTCGAACCGGACTAAACAATGTTGTCCGTCTGAATACACCCTGAGTTTGAATTATTTGTAAAATCTCAATTACAGCTTCATTTGACATGTGTGGACAAGATGTTAAAGTCTGATATGGATTCATTGTAAATATTCCTCTGCCAGCATATGCACCATATATACGCATAAAGAGTGTGAATGTGTCCTTTGAATGATGTTATTAATGGAACAGCTTAACCAGGGCTCAGCAACCTCTAAAAGAACCATTTGGTCCAGTTTCTTACTGACAAAATCGAACAAGAACCGTAAAATCTCACTACACTTTTTATAAAAACACACTTCTTTTGTGCCCAAATTTAAATATTTAAAATAACTAAACGATAACAGTGTCATATTTTCTATAGGCTATATACAATTTCGATGTATTTTAATCAGACAGCAGCACATTCAAGTTCCTTTCAAGATAAAATTCTGTGTCAAAAAAGATCCTCCTAAAGCAGTAAATTTACTTGCACTTATTATTATGCAATTCTCTCATCGAAGAACTTTCCTTCTGAACAGAAACTATAAGTACTGCTGTGCAGCAGAAGATAAGAATGTGAGCTTTAAACTTGATCTAATAATAAACAGTTCTGACAATAGATTTGATCATCATTTTACTCAGTCATCTGACATGTGTGCATTTTGGAGGATTGATAAAACACACAAGGCTTCCTAATTTAGTGTCATGTCAGGAATATTTAAAAACAAGTTTATTTTATTATTGTAAGATCATCTCAATAAAAAATAAACCTAAATGACAAAATAAAAAAAAACCTAATTGTTGATACACAATAAGAAACAAATCAGCTCCATGCAAAAGCTTCTGGTGAAACATTTTAATAAAGAACATCTTTTATTAACAGAAAAAATAAAAATAGAAAAAGAAAACTCATGACTACGACTGCTCCCCCCCTCCCCCTATACGCAGCTGCTCGCTCAGGCTCCACCCACTCCTGTCAGCTCTGTTCGGAGCGCGCGCAGCGACTCTCTTTCCTCTCCTCTTTTTTCATGGAGGTTCTCCCGTGTATCGGGTGTTCACAACTCTGTGATATTTGCATCTGAAGTTAAAGGAAAGAACTTGTTTGAGCATTGATGGGAACGTGTAAAACTCAGTGGAGGAAGGACAAAAGAATGTCACATCTTAAGGGTACTGAGAGTACCGGCAGTACTTCTGGTGTGGAGGAGTGCCAGTACTCTCAAGAGCCATTTTTAGAAGTCTTGGTACTGAGTACCGGAGAGTACCGGTGTAGGTACCAGATCTACTCGGCCTGTCAAAACAACTCGGGGTCCTGTCATACTATTTGATTGCCTGTAAGTTGACACTATGACGTGTAAGATAGTGATTGGCCCAGACAAATCGATAACAATAATTAGGATAGTCGTAACTTGCGTTCATTTGTGAGAAACATGGATAACTTGTGAAATCTCCCACTACATTGCACAAGGGACTTATCATAGCCTCACCCTCACTTCAAAGAATAATTGGGTTTTTTATGCTTTCAACATGTTTTAAAAGGGAAATATAGACTTTGCAATCATAACTGTTAAATCTGATGAGGTTCTGTAATTCCAAAGTGTGGAATTTAATTAATGCTTAGGACTGTAGGCCGCTGCTTTTGATTATAGTTATCAACATGACAATGTCTTTTCTGAGATAAAAAAAAAATAAAACTTACATTTAAGCCAATTAAACCAGACTGCACACCACAAATAAATATTGTTCTTTATACAGTCATACATTTACTCACATTGGAAAAATAAGTTTATGTTGCCAATGGGTCTCCCTTTAATACATTAACAGAACAGATATGTTCTGTTAATGTATTAAAGTACAGTTTACATTTGGTGTAACAAATAATAATGTCAGACACAACAAACAATTATGTCAGACACACTTTAAAATTAAAAATGTCCTTATTAGTTATGAGTAAAAACAACTTTAGGTTACAAAATGAAAACAACAATATAATGAGCCCGAGAAGATCTCAATGCTACATAGTTTGTCCAAGTGGTGTTACCGTAGGGTGACATCATCATTAGTCGAAGGACCCCAAGTCATTCTGACAGGCCGAGTAGATCTGGTACCTACACCGGCCCACTTAAAGTACTGCTAACAGTACAACCAATATGTTGCCACATATTAGCCGCTACCACAGTGAGCTAGCCTCAGCATTGTCACTGCAGGGGCGAAGGATAGCACATAGACAAATAACTTTAAGGAACACATTTGCCAGTTCTCTTTCCCAAACAAGTCAGAGGGGGAAGGCCATTACAAGGTCCATCGCTGTTTATATAGCAAAAGACATGAGACCATTTTCAACAGTGGAAAATGAAGGCTTTCAGGAAATGATTAAAACTTTAGATCCAAAGTACTCCATTCTGTCACGCCTACACTTCATCCAGACAGTGATGCCGGAACTTTACCGGCAAGTCAAAGACAATGTCATGGAAGTGCTTGAAGAGACTCAAAGTGTTGCCATCCCCACAGACGGATGACCATCGAGGGCAACGCAAAGTTACGTTACAATCATGGCTCACGTTATCACCACCAAGTGGGAGATGCTTAGTTTTGTGCTTCAAACACGTCCTCTGTTTGAAACGGACAGCGGGTCAAACAATGCACAAGTACTAAGAGATGCTGTGACTGAATAGAAACTGGAACGACCAAAACATAGCATTGCTGTGGTTACGGATAACGCAAGAAATATGGATGTTGCCATAAAAGAATCTGGACTGGGACCTCAAATTAAGTGTTTTGCCCACACGTTAAATTTAGCAACTCAAGCAGGTTTGGCTGTACCTTGTGTTTCTCGCTTTTTAGGTCGACTCAGGCGCGTTGTCGGTTTCTTTCACCGTAGCCCTGCTGCAACTGCGGTCTTAGCCTCCAAACAAAAGGCACTTAACCAGGGACAAGCATATTATTGATGTCACAACACTGGATCAGCAGTCTGGACATGCTATAACGTTATTTGGAGCAGCAGGCAGCAGTGACAGCTGCTCTTTTCAGCACAGACATAAGACGAAATGCTTGTGAAATCGACACACTGGATAGTTTTGATATCTGTGATGCAGAGAATGTTGTGAAACTTCTTAAACCCTTAAAGACAGCCACCACTGTACTCAGTGATGAACACAGTCTCACAGTATTGCTCACACTCCCCCTAAAGCACATGATTGAGCAAAGCATGGCACATAAAAAACTCAGTCACAGTGGCTTCTATAAAGGCAGCTATCTTGAGCAATCTGAAGGACAGATATTCTAAAGCAGGGATAAGCAACTCCAGGCCTCGAGGGCCACAGTGTCTACATGATTTCCAGATGTCCAAGTCTTACTCATGACTGATTACATGCTTCAGGTGTGTCCAGCCAACTAGAATATGCCAGAGCATGGTATGTTAGAAAACATGCAGGAATGCAGCCCTTGTTGAGGAAAAAAGTGGAATCTGCTGTCTGCTTAAAGGGTCTGTTTATTCAAGAATAAATTCAGAAGATCTTCATTTTCAGAAACCGATCATCAATCAGAGCCCAAATGCAGTTAACCCAGTCAGATGAAAGAAGCCCCTGAATATCTGTTCAGTCCCATTTCATAGATTAGAGGGTGTACCTGAAGCATTGCACAACCACTCTCATTGCAATAGATACACACATGATTCTGGCTAATTCTACCGGAGGAACCATTAGCCCTCACCAGCCGTTCCAACAACCGATCTGTTATCCTTTTCCCAGGAATCTTTGTTGAAAACACTTCTCGAGAAACTTGGCTTGGTGAACTGGTTACGAAATGTGTTTTTACCAATAAGGGGAAATGGAGAACATTCCACAGACAATTTCCTGGACGAAATTATCAATCATGGGTTAGCCCTGGTTATAACTCCAGATGTTGTTTCTCAGGCTCCCAAGGAAAGGAAGGAGCAGATCTTATTCCTAACACCCTCAAGGCCCGGAGTTGTCCATCCCTTTTCTAAAGAGTACCATCTTCTGCTGGAATGCACTGCAGTAGACCCCAGGTTTCACACCCTACCTCCTCTAAAGGAAAAGCAGCGTCAGGATGTGTTCCAGGGCCTGAAGGATAAAGCTGTTGAGCTACATAACCAGGTATTAACCATATTTTTAAAAATATAAGAGCAAGAGAAGAAGTCAGGGCTCCAACACCAGAAGCAGAGCAACTTACTGACAGAACCATCCACATCACAACCATGCACCCCTCCTCCCAAGAAAACAGCCTTAGAGGATCTTCTAGAAGGGACTTGCTGTAGTGACAGGCCACTCCAAGCACCCACATTAATGAGGTTGAAGCAGAAATATCAAGGTACATAAGTGAAGTACCAATACCGCTCACAAGCTGTCCACTCAAGTGGAAGAAAGGAAAAAAAAATACTCCTCAACGGTGAAGTGGTGTCAAAGTAAAGTTTGGAAGTCTTTTATAAAAAAAAACTTCTTAAAACCACCTTTTTAGTAATATTTTCTATCTTCTACTGCGCCACAATGTCTCAAATTTACATGAAATACCTCAAAAGGAGGCTTTTCACAGCAATTATTATCTTTAAATCAAAATCGATGAATTAGATTAATTAATTACAGGTCACAATTGATGCCACTAATAAATATTAAGAATGAATTATATTATGGTCAAACATTAAGTCATTAAGTCAGAGTTTACTCTTCTAACAATTTAACAAATATCAAAACTTTTTGTAAGTCAGCTTAAACGGAACGAGAGTCATAAGTTGAGCCGACAGATCACGTGATGGCTTACTCTCCACTTCCCATCAGCAGAACACAGAACCTTCTTCTTTTGAAACATTCATGCAGGCGGACCTTCATCTTTGAGCAACCCACACATTAACTTCAGTTTTAACATTATAGTTAGAACAGCTACTTTTAATTTTTATTTTGAATGGTTCAGTCGCAATATTGTTTCAATATAAAATTATGGCAACTAAGGGTTAAACGGCTGCAGACAAAAACCACTTTAGTCCGACTTTTATTTAAACTACCAAATGAGCTTTTTCTGTTTGCAGACAAGAATCTGACAATCTGCAGAAGCATTGAGGTTTGAAATGTTTCAGCTAAATTCAAGCAGAAATTGTTCAAAGTTAGTGATTTATAGTACCATATATCTTCCAATAATGGCTGGTCTCTAATTGACGCTGGTCTCCAAAAAAAGCCGAGTCTAACAGGTGTTAGTTGTAATAGTTGCCGGTCCCTAATAGTGGCCGGGCTCCTTTGAGACCCTCCCCACCACCACCTTTGTACTGAGGCGAGGGGGTGGGGTGAGGGGCTGGGTGTCTTTGGCATTCAACCAGTGTAGCATGGCTCACAACATTTTGTCTTATTCCATTTTGTTGAAACTTTTGGAATATACCAAAGAACATTTTGGTGAGAAATCTAAACCAAATTTTGGGATGAATCCTAAACATATCCGAGAATGTTGCGAGTAGATGGATGAAGTAGCAAAGGAGCAAAGACGGCTACAGGAAGAAAAGAAGCAAACCGATTTCCTGGTGTTTATACTGGATCAATCCCTGGATTCTCCTGAACTTCATTTATTTTCTTATCCCACTGGATTCCTTTCGGGGCAGCGAGATTTCCGGAGCCCATCCAGTCTGCTGCTGTTGGATGAAGGCGGTACACTTTAGAGCTGGAGCTCATTATGCCACCACCGGGGAGGAGCTGGCAGCCAGACAGAGAGCCGGCGCGGGATAGGAAAGCAGTCTGCTCGGGCCTCCTGAACTTTAGTTTCATCGATGCCTTTAAAAAGGTACCCTCATTTTATTCTTCAGGTTAATGCGAGACAGAAAGCCGTCAAACTCCGTAAGAGAGAGAGGAAACACCGTGAAGCAGCCGTTCAGACACAGTGGAGAGAAGTTCTTGATAGCTTTTAGGAGATCCTAAATGTTTTCATGAACCCAAACATTGAGGAATGATCACTGATGTTTTTGTAGAGCTTTTCATAATAAATCAACCTGATCTCTTAACATCATCCATGTCTTTCGTGCATAGTAAATGAGATAAACACAGAGCCACCTTGTAGCTAACAGCTAAAAACATTAGCTGCTAGCTCCACGAGCCTGCAGAAAGAAAGAAAAGGAGCAAGCCTGGTGAGCAGAGAAAGCTGCAACAAATTAGAAGAACTGGTTTGAACATGGATTACTGAGCAAAGGAAAAGGTGCCGTGTCTCCAGGAAAATGATCGGCATGAAAGTGAAACAGATTTTTGATACGGAGATTGACGTTCACAGCCAATGCCAATCAGAACAGAATTAAATGTTCTCATCATAAATCCTGAAATGTTCATCTGTTATTTTCTGCATTTTGTGATCAAATTTTACGCAAAATGAACCCATTAACCATCACCATTCTGTGTGATGGAATAAATGCTGGTCTCCAATAGACGTAAATGCCGGGTCAGGCGACATTTTTTTTTAAATAAACGCCCTGGCAACTATTGGAAGATATATGGTAATCTATATTTGCAAACTGTCAGATGAATCTTCTCAGAGCTAAGTTCTTGGGCTGTCCATTTCTTCAACTTTAATGTTTTTTTGTCTTTTTAAAACTTAAAAGCTTAAATGCAAATATTTAAACTTCTCTTGCATTCAAATATTACAAATTTTTCAAGAAATTGACAGCTAAAATTTAAATATTTTCCAACCTAAAAGTAATACAAAAATATTTCAAAATGTAAGATTTAGGGGTTTTTTTCCCTGAGAGATTTTCTTTGTTTTTAGTTTTATTTTCTTCTGGAAAATATGACAAAAGTTTGTAAATCCAACAAACATTTAATTGGAAAAAATTGATGTTTCAGGAACCATTAACAAATTAAAAACATTATACTTCCATTTTTTTTAAAAAGAAAACCCCACTCAGATCTCCTCCTTGTCCCTTCATGTCCAACAGTTTCCCTTCACACCTTCTGGTAGTCCCTCTCCAGAACCGCCATGTCCTCTTGGGCCTCGGGGAACTCCCCTTCCTCCATGCCCTCCCCCACATACCAGTGGATGAAGACCCACTTGGCAAACATGAGGTCAAACTTGTGGTTCAGGCGGGCCCAGGCCTCGGCAATGCCGGTGGTGTTGCTCAGCGTGCAGAGGGTCGTATGAACTTTGGCCAGGTCTCTACCAAAGACCACAAATGGTGGTCTTAGTTGACGCCCACCTTAAACTCGGTGAGACACCTGTCCACAACCTCGATGGCGGTGTTTACATTTCTTGGTGACACGTCGCCACGGTATACAAGACCGCAGGCCATGTACTTGCCGTGGCGAATTTTCGTGCTGTCACGAGATTAACTTTTTTGTGCAATTAATGAATTGTGACCTGTAATTAATTAATCTAATTCATCAATTTTGATTGCAAGGATTTTTAAGATAATAATTGCTGTGAAAAGCCTAATTTTAAGGTATTTTAAGTACATTTGTGACATCGTGGTGCAGTAAAAGATCAAAATATAACTAAAAAGGTGGCTTTAAGAAGTTTTTTTTTTATAAAGACTTCCAAACTTTACTTTGACACCACTGAGGAGTAATTTTTTTTTTCAATCTTGAACAATTGACAAAAACAAAAAAATACATCAGGTCCAGAGTGATCTAATTTAACACATCAAATTTAGTTTTCTGAGCAAACCAAAAAATATTGAACACAAACTTCTTATAATACTAATAAGAAGTCGGCCTTTATATGGGCTACCATAATTCAAATGTTGATATTTCACAGTTTACACAACAGCAAGACAGACTTGGGAGGGATTTTATAGCCTGGCAATAAGCCCCATTCCTGCTTGTTTTCCAACACACCGTGCTCTGGCATGTTCAAATTGGCTAGACACACCTGAACCAGATAATCAGTCACGAGTAGAGCCTGGATATCTGGAAATCATGCAGACACTGTTGCCCTCAAGGCCTGGAGTTGCCAATCTCTGGTTTAGCTCCTGCATTTTGAACAAGCTGAGGACTTTGTAGAAAACTTTTAGGACATGCTGCTAGCAAAGAGTTACAGTAATCCAGCCAAGACATAACAAATGCATGGATGAGTTTTTCAGCATCGCTTCTTGATAATATGTTTCTGATCCCAGAAATATTGCTTCAGTGAAAAAATGCAGTTTTACAAGCCTGTGATATGTGAGCCTTAAATGATAAATCCTGGTCAAATAAAACCCCCAGGTTTCTAACTGTGGGATTGGAGGTTATATTTACGCCATCCAGGGAGACCATCTGAACGGGTAGGGCATCTCTCAGGTATTTTGGACCTAGTATAATGACCTTGTTTTTTTCTGGATTTAGGAGGAGGTAATTAACTGTCATCCAAATCTTGATGTCACTAATGCAGGCATTAAGTTTCTCTAAGCGGTCATTCTGGTCAGGCTTAATGGATAGATACAACTGTGTATCATCTGCATAACAGTAAAAATGAATCCTGTGTTT
Organism: Adrianichthys oophorus; assembly: GCA_036245035.1. Taxonomy (NCBI): domain Eukaryota; kingdom Metazoa; phylum Chordata; class Actinopteri; order Beloniformes; family Adrianichthyidae; genus Adrianichthys; species Adrianichthys oophorus. Next base: position 13,748,463 of record BSAI01000101.1, on the reverse strand, counting down.
CCTGTTTATGTTCCCTAGAGGCAGCACGTAAAGCATAAACAGAATGGATCCTAGAACTGAGCCCTGTGGGACACCATGGCTAATTCGAGTGCAATGAGAGGACTGTCCATTTACATTAACAAACTGGTACCTAATCAGATAAGTAGTATGCAAACCACAGGATGGCACATATCCTCTAATTGTCATTAGAAAACAGTATAAGAATCAATGTGTATCACAGTAGAAGTTGTTGTAGTGAGTCTGCATTCAGACAAAACATAGTAATCAATAAAGCTCCTTGTTTATGCTTTTCAAGCATTTCCCTATTTCTTGTTTGAGTCCACCAGACACACAAAAACAACCTCTAACCTTTTTTACCTGTAACCTAAAAACCCTTTTTTTTTTCTTGCTCCATTTGAGAAAGGTTCGATTTGCCCCGGTCATCTTCACCTTCTTCCTGAAGGAGGCAGTTGTCTTCTGACTCTAAATCTGCTTATTCTCTTGTATTTGGCGGCCTTTTTCACAGCCTGCGGCGGTCTGGAGGGTGAGCTCTCTGTGCATTGTCTGGTCTGGGTTTCACTCTGACATTAGCAAGCAGCAAGCGTTGTTTGGCAGATGGCTCGCACAGAGAAGGCTTTGTTTCAACACAACTGGTGTCATACAGCGGAGGCTTGCAATGCAGCGTTACTATCTGTTGTCCACTGTGAGAAAGAATTCATTCTTCACAGATTCACTGAACTTAGATTTCCATTCTGAAAAGTGGAAACTTTTTTGTCGAGTATTGACATAAACATTTTCCAAACTCTTTTGTGGTTTCAGATTCTATTGAATTTCACTGTGAACAGCATGATGTTTGGACCAGCTTCAATTAGTTTAGCTTCTGGAGTTCCTCCATCCTGCTTCAACAAATTGGTTCATTGGTGTTAATCCTCAACATTATCAAGTACTTTAAGTCAGGGGTCTCAAACTTGCGGCCCACGGGCAAATTGTGGCCCACAAGATGATATTTTGCGGCCCGTGCCTTAATATGAAAGTTTAATGATAGTGCGGCCCGCCAGTTTTGTATGAATGGCCTTTTCCAGTGTTGTGTGCAGAGCTGACGAACCGACCTATCACGGAGGGGTAAATGGCAGTTTGGGGACGTGGTATTGGCCAGGCTTGAAGCAGGGAAACATTTAAGCCAGAATACCCGACACCCCCCACGCCAAACCAATGAGTTCCTTACTTTTCTTTTTACAAAGTGTCTATTCGCAGATAATTTTCTCCATACATGCAGCCAGTGTTGAATTTATTATCTTTTGGCTGCACAGGCTGTGAGGAAAAGTTGTTAGAATTATGGTTACAGTTAATACACCAAAATGCTTCCCCAGCGTGACTGTCAGCAGCCGTCCACGCTCCTGAAGGATGGGTCAACTGCAGAGAATAAATGGCGGTTTAAGCCCTGTTTATACTTCACTGGTTTTGATTGGACTGTCCACTATAACTGGGATGAACTTCTGAGTGGTGTTTACACTTTTCAAGCGACACATCAACTCCAGTGTTTATTTTTAACATGAAGAACATCTTTCTCACTCACTAGCTGTGAACGTGCAGAGCAGGAAGTGATGAGCTCCTCCACTAAACAGAGGCAGGCAATACAAAGGAGAAACAATAAAATAAAAAAAGGGTGAATTGCATTTTGCAGTGCTGTAAGATATGAAATATTAGACATATCTTGTTGTATTTCCTATCTAGTTGTTCGCTCTCTGTGTCTCTCTGCATCTGTATGTGGTTCCAAATTTCTTCAGTAAGTTTTCATTATTTTCACTGTTTAAAAGACATGTTTTTGGACAGTTTCCTTTGTAGTCGCGTACTTTAATCGCTGAAATAAATTCAAGTTAAATGAAGTGATCTGCCCATGATTTCACTCCGTGCGTTAAATTACAGTCGTGGATGACGTCACCAGAAGGTGTCACATTCTGCAGTTACTGGGGTGATTCCGCTCCGATTGCCGTGAGACCACTGCGATGCGAGACACTTGGAAGTATAAACCAGTCTTTAAAATATGTGCTGACAGTTCAGAAATGTGCATCTTGATGAAGATGAATTTCCATCCGTTTCTGAGCTGGTTGTGTGTAAATATGTGTGAATGACATCAGCCTTTCTTTGATTTCAGGTATGTGTGACGCTTGTTCTTTTTTTTTTTTTAAACTTGTCCTGTCCAACAGCTGAGGAAACGGATAGGAACTGAGAGCCTCTTGTATTAGACAGATTTTACTGTTACAATCAGGGGTTATAAATCATCTGACACACAAGGTGTAAATTTGTATAAGCCCCTTTTTAAATTTAAACTAAACTTTATTTATATTCATTTTGTTTGTGTTGTTTTTGTTGGACCGGAAGGAAATAGAAAGGGGGAAAAAGAGAAAGAGTTGTGTGTATGTGTGTGAGGCGGGTCTCCCTTGGGGGACCCTGTCTCGTACCCGGGGCTGGGGTGGGGGTGGGCGGCTTCTCTGGGGTAGTGGGGCTCCTGGGGGTGGGGCCCCGCGCAGGGCCCCCTGGCGCGGTTGGACGGGCAGGCCATTCGACACAGGTGGACCCCCCAGGACCAGGGCCCTGCGCCAGCCCCCCCAGCGCATGCAAAAAGACCACCCCCCCAGCCAAGCCAGACCCCCCACCCAATGCGCCATCCACACTCCCCCATGCCCAGGCTCGGGAGACCACTTGGCCCCCAAGCTTACCCCACCCAGGCGACAAACCAGACCCCCCGACCAACGGAGCGCCCCACCAAGCACCAGGGAGGCCCCGAACCCCGCACCAAAACCCCGGCAGATAGTCGAGGCACGGCAACACCCAAGAATCCTGCCCCCTAAGTCATGGCATTAACTATGGGAGACCAGAGAGCCCAAATTTCTTCCAGGTTATTTGAACTCTTAGTTGACATTTTTTCCAAGCTGATATGATCTAAAAGCAGATTCCTGTAATGACTTACACTAATATTTTTCTTGTTTTTCCAGTTTGATAAAATTGTTTTTTTTTTTTTTTTTTGCTATACAAAGAGTTATGAAGATTATAGATGCTAATCTTCCCTCTTTATCTATGGCACACAAGCACACAAAGTGAAGGTGAAGCTGTGATTGAAACATTAAGCCAGACTGATAGATCACCACATACCTGTTGCCAGAGAGCATTGACATGCTCTGTTCAGAACTACAGAGCATGCATGTAATTGTCAGGTAGACTGCTATCACAATGCTCACAAATGTCTGAGTTTTTGACACTTTGTGATGCTTGTTCTGACCTCCAATGACCAGCACCGTTCTTTCACTGACCACAGTTTGAATTCTACTATAAAAATATACTAGTGAGTGACTGGCTACTCTAAATAACTTGTGACCAGAGTTAAACTGTTTGAAAAGTAAGAAAAACAAAATCAAAAAACTGTTAATGATTTTTGTTTCTCCCTCACTGATTTGGAAATCTAAAGAACAAACAAAAAAAGCACACATTCTGCTCAGATTCAAAATAGGAGCACATACTTGTGCCAAAAAACTCTTCTCCTCCTTGAACTTCAATAAGTCCAACTGCAGGTTCAGACTTACTGACAATCATCTTGAAGTCATCCTGAGGGTCTGAGCTGCTTCCTCCCTCAAACCAAATGTGGCTCAACAATGGAGAGAACAGATGTAGAAGACTGAATAAACAGAAAACTGACATGTATTACTGATTTATGTACTTTATGATTTAGCGATGTATATGTATTTTTTGATTGATTTTTTAAATAATTTTGTACAGAAAAAAGTTAATAATACAGTACCGTTAATAGTAAAGTACATGCTCCATAAAAATTTACAGCCAAAGAAGGGATCTAACAGAGGAAGTTATAAACTTCTTTACACGAGATTCCTTCTTCATCTTGTTTCCTGAAATAAAATAAAATTTTCAAAACAGAAAATTAGACTTTTTCATATTTCTAAATTAAATTAGCATTGGGTCCCAGAAACCCACAAGCTGTGTGCACGTGCATGCACGCTGAAGTTAAGGCCCAGCCTCAGCCAGACTGTAGCCCCAAAGTAAATTGAGTTTGAGACCCCTGCTTTAAGTGATGCATTTATGGTGTCTATCCTTCCACCAAACCTGGACCTTCTCCTGTGACCTCACACAGACAAGTTCTCCAAGGATAAACTGTGGGCTGGCTGGGCTTTTTTCTTCATTCAACCACATGGCAAAACCTAAAACTGTTTTTTTAGCAATATGATCCCTCAACATTATTAGCTTGGAGATTAGAGCTGTGGAAGGTCTTATGAGGTTAGCTTGTAATGACAAGTTTCTCCTCCCAAGATTTACAAACAGTTGAGCTTTTCTGGCAGTGCTAGGGTTGCAGAGGGTTGAGTGTATGAGGTAAGCTGTCAAAAAGAAACGTAGTCATAAAGAAAATGTTGTATTCATAAATACAAAGTTGTGCACAAATTTATATTTTGTGAACAACTTTGCAGAAAAAATATGAATACAACCTTTAGTTTTACGTTTCACATGTCTGTTGTGCATATGATTTGTCTTTGTTTTGAATACAACTTTTCTTTGTCTTGAATACAAATTTCTCCTGTTAAATCGCTGTCAAAAATACATCACGAGATCACAGGCATAGACATCGAGTCCCAGAGCGTCGATTCTTCCAACTGCGCATGTGTGATAAAGTTTATTTATTAAAATTAAATTTAAAACATTTTTATTGATACCATAATGAGAAAATTAACTTGATAGCCATAGCTTTGTAGAAAAGTAGATAAAATAGATTAAAAACAAAAAAAAAAACAGCGATCACCAGCCGCCTTCTATGGTTTTCAGACTACAACCGGCGATCGTGTAAACAATGCAGCAGAGGGTCGTTTTAGAACCAGAAGTGGTGGAAACAGCCTAGAAAGACGTAGAAGACGTACGACTCCACTCATTCAGTGTAAAATAAAAACATGTCTGCTGAAATTAGTTGATAAGAGGATAATGAAACCAAAACAGCTAAGCTAACTTGGAGCTAAAGGATGGTAACTGGCAGCTGACTGTTGCGGCAGTAACAACAAACAAACAAAAAAAATGTAAAAAGTCAGTAGGATCAGAATACCCAACTTTCTTTCTGTTTCTAATTTTTTTAAACTATTTTTACGATCGGCTGCTAGTCAGCTTACTTTAGCTCTGAGTTAGCTTAGCTGTCTTTGTTATTTCCATCCATTCTTTTTAACCCGCTGGCTATCTCCACTGTGCTGCCAGAGCCTGTGGCGAGTACGGCCTTCCCTCCTGTCCCGGGTAGCTGCCAGGCTAAGAGGGGATCCTCCACGCTAATATGCTGCCGCTGGCCGGTGTTGTGCCAAGGTACGTTCCCCCTGCCAGAACGATGTCTAAGACTGGGGAAACAAATTCTGGCACGGGGACGTATCTATGCACACAACGGCACGGCAGAACGGCAGCAGCAGAGAGACAGGGATCCCTCTGCCGCCTACTCGGGCGTTTTTATTTTCTTTAATCGTTTTCTCTTATTAACATCTCTTTTTTTTGCCACCAATTCCGGATCTGTTTTATTGTTTTTACGCTCCACTGATGTCGTCTGGCAAAAACAAAAAAAAAGCGGCAGGACTTGGCTGTTTATATCTTTAAGTTTAATTCTATCATACTCATTCAGATGAATCGATGCTCCGGAACTCGATGTTTATGCTTGTGACCCCGTGACATTTTTTGACAGCGATTTAACAGGGGAAATTTGTATTCAAGACAAGCAAGATCCGTATTCAAAATCACCTATCAGGGCAAAGATAAATTGCACATGTATTCTTATGTAAGACATTTTGAACTTCATGTTATCGTAATCTTTCTCTAGCAACAAAGTGTGAGTTTTCTATCTCTTTGCTTCACGTGTGTATTGTAAATCAATAACTCTGAGCCAGTTTTTCAATATTAATTCACCCTTTCTTTATTTTTCTCTCTAAGCTGCATTGGACTGATAAATACGAATTTGCGCTCGCGGGAGCGGGGTGGGGTGCACAGTTTGGTAGACCATGCAGAACTGTGCACTAAAGACAGATGTAGAGAGAGAGACTGATGCATTGGGTGCAATTCATTGTAATTGAATACATAAAGTCGGAGCTGTGTTTGATTATACTGATTGGACTTGATTAGGAAACTCTCCTTCAAACACCTACATTATGAATGGAGCCTGAATGATTCATGGTGCTGTCACACCCGCGGCACAATCTGAACCACTCCATGATTCAGTCATGTGGTACAGCCAGGCAGTGAAGCTTCGGACGTCATCATTTTCAGCTGCTCCCCTAGATGAAGCAAGCCTGAGAGGTACCCAGCTGCAGGCATGTAATGGCGGATGGATACGTCATGGCGGATGGACATCCATTGAATGTCATAAGCGGACATAGTTCTTCATGTGTAGTTTTTCCATTCATTCATTCATTTTCCAATCCGCTTTATCCCTTTCGGGGTCACGGGGTTGCCGGAGCCTAACCCGGCTACTCATGGGCGAAGGCAGGGTACACCCCTGGTCTGGTCGCCAGTCTGTCACAGGGGCCACAATCACACACACATGCACACTAACATTCACACCTTGGGACAATTTAGAGTGACCAATTAACCTATGAAGCATGTTTTTGGACGGTGGGAGGAAGCAGGAGTACCCGGAGAAAACCCACGCATGCACGGGGAGAACATGCAAACTCCACACAGAAAGGTCCCCCAGCCAGGACTTGAACCGGGAACCTTCTTGCTGTGAGGCAGGAGCGCTAACCACTGCGCCACCGTGCAGCCCGTGTGTAGTTTTGTTTTAGGAAATACATCTGATATCTCTTGCTCAAACTGTTCGACTTCGGCCTGAGGAGAGATGACAACGTAAGTTAACTGTGTTAATAATTCTCTATAAACCAAATGTATTTTCTCGCTAAAACATTCTATGACAATGGCTATTTGAAGGAGTAGATGCCTAAAAAAGTTTTCTTTATAAATTTTGTTCTGTATGATAAATTTCAAAATCTTTTTTTCGCTAAGTTCTTCTATCTGAATAATTCAAAAGTCCATGTTAGCGTCAGCTTAGTTAAAGAATGACTCTGTTTTAAACCCATAGACATATTTTCACTTTATTGTTATTACTGTTCTGTGGACAATGTCACTCACAGTGGAGCGTGGCATATCAAAGGTCCTGGCTAACACACGGTAAGATGTGCCAGACACCAGCCAGGAAAGGAACACCAGGACCTCAGTCTCCTGTGCCCACCCCAAAGCATGAGGAACCCGAAGCTGCTCCACTAGATGTCCTATTGTCCAGTGGGTCAACCCAAAATCCGGTCTGGTGTCAGACTGACCATAAGCATAGAGGGCCAGGACAGGATCCTTTATATTGGCAAAGCAGCAGAGACATGAAAGACCTTGTAAAATGTAACATTAATCATTGTATTTGTTAAATTTGGTTTTATTTTTTGAATGTTTCTGTTTATTATGATGGCTTACATTTATTTTAGAAAGTATTTATGAATGCTGGAAAATCTCATGCTATTTATTTGTTTGGATTTTCATGTTAATTTTTAAATATGAAGGTAAGTATTTTTGTTAAAAACGAGTGTGCTGTAAATCTTTTTGTAAATAAAATGATTTAAAACACTTTGTGTTGAAGGCTGATATGGTTTGACTATAAAGAAAAAAAAACTATACTTTCTCTTAACTTACTAGTGTTACAGGTAATTATAAAATATAATAACCAGAATCAAATAATAATGTTAAGGAAAAAATGGTTAAACTCTTGCCCAGCAGATGGTGTAACCCTGATTAATCTGAGACGTCTGCTACAACTTGCCTCTGTACTTCATTTCAGATCGTTTTCAGTTTGATTGAACTAAAAACAGTTAAATCATTGCCAACATGAACATGGAAAGATTGTGTTGTAAGCCTGTAAATGGCTCAGCTGTGCGAAAATTAAAAATAAACATTGCAATGGACTACTTATCAGTTACATTCTGAGCAAAAGTAATAAGTTTCTTCACAAAAAGGTTTTTATTTTTTATAAATTAGCCAGGTTGTTTTTATCATCAGAACACAGTACATTCATTCATTCCAAAAACTGAATGAATGAGAACACAGTACATTTATAAATTGTCTTCGTCATATTTTCACTGGGGCTGCACGGTGGCGCAGTGGTTAGCGCTCCTGCCTCACAGCAAGAAGGTTCCCGGTTCAAGCCCTGGCTGGGGGACCTTTCTGTGTGGAGTTTGCATGTTCTCCCCGTGCATGCGTGGGTTTTCTCCGGGTACTCCTGCTTCCTCCCACCGTCCAAAAACATGCTTCATAGGTTAATTGGTTACTCTAGGGGTGTCCCCTGCCTTGGGTTAGGCTCCAGCAACCCCGTGACCCCAAAAGGCATAAAGCGGATTGGAAAATGAATGAATATGTTCACTGTGTTTATTAGATGTTTACTTCAGCAAACCGGCGACATGATAATTGGCGTATGAAAGTAGTTCGCCTCCAGACCAGGTAGTGGCGGTAATGCAAACATTCTGTTGTTTGTCAACCCTCATAAAAACAACACCCGAAGAAGAACGGCGACCAAAAAGTAGTGAGCATGGTGTCCGAATTGCTTTTAAAATCCAGGGGACTATATAGTCCAGCACTATGTAGTGAAACACTATATAGTTTTTTAGTAGTTAGGGGTTAGGGCATGAATTCGGACATATTCGGCCATAGCCTACAACAAAAGCACAAATTCCGTTTTGAGATCGCCAATTCCCGCCCCTAAGAAAAAAAAAAGAACTTCCGTTTGAGATATAAGTTCCGTTCGACATCCATCAGTCCATCCCCCATGTTACCTGCAGCAGCGAACTCTTGGCAAACCTCGATATGCGCTTCACTGAAGCTCCTCCTCCACTACTCGACACACGCATCACTAGTTAGTTAGACATTAATTTATTGTAGATGAAGAAAGCACATGTTCAGTTTGTCCAAATGGGGTTTAAACAATAAGAATAAAAGTCTTTACGCAAATGATCAGCTTTAAAAGACAAAAAGAAAAACTTTATTAAAAGTAACAAAAAGGTCAATAATGGAGCCAGCCACTACTGCAGTCAGACTGGTGACTGCCATGTCCAATCCGTCATCAAAACATAAAACATTTAATTTATTTAATTATCCAAAAGCTGCTAAATGAGTATCATGAAAAAATAACAACTTGAAAAATTTCTTTGGCTTTGAAAATGAACAGAGGGATAGACGAAAGAACCTTTGCCAGGCTTTTTGGAAGCACTTTAACCTTTAAAGGTCTAGAGCTCTTTTGGACCTTCTTTACTACATTACAATTTGCTCTAAAAAAAATTACCTTTAAATGGGTTTCTTGTGGCAATGCTTGAAAAACCATATTACAAAAGCAGCTTTTCTGTTTTACTGATATATTTGAATAAATGTAAACAATGATTCCACAATAAACCTGAAACTGTGAAAAAAATAATTGTAAAAGAGTACATTTTGTCAATCTTTTACTGAAAACAATCACAAAAATTAAGAACAAAGAGATCAAACTATTAAAAATGTTCCAGTGTTTTAAGTGGGCCGTATCTTTTTGACACTTAATTTTATTTTGAAAGGAACTTGAATATGCTGCTGTCTGATTAAAATACATCAAAATTGTTATATAGCCTATAGAAAATATAACACTGTTATAGTTTAGTTATTGTAAATATTTAACAGGGCCCAATGGCCACAACAGAAGTGTGTTTTTATAAAATGTGTAGTGAGATTTTACGGCTCTTGTTTGATTTTGTTCGTAAGTGGACCAAATGGTTCTTTTAGAGGTTGCTGAGCCCTGGTTAAGCTGTTCCATTAATAACATCATTCAAAGGACACATTCACACTCTTTATGCGTATATATGCTGCATATGCTGGCAGATAAATATTTACAATGAATCCATATCAGACTTTAACATCTTGTCCACACATGTCAAATGAAGCTGTAATTGAGATTTTACAAATAATTCAAACTCAGGGTGTATTCAGACGGACAACATTGTTTAGTCTGGTTCGAGTAAACAGATTTGCTTCAGAAAGATTGAGTTTGGTCTGTATTCAGACTGGCGTCTACGGCAGGTTTCTGTTTTGGACCAAAACTTGTAAAGAAAACCATGTGACTTAAGATCTCTTCAGTCATTGGTCAGGAATACGAGGCGGGTCAAAACAACAAGAGAAAGTCTGAGGTGCTGTGCTTAAAAGTCCTCGTTGGGATCGTTAACTAATTAAAACTTTATATTTCGATCACCAGTTTTGAACGACAGAAACAACAATTTTTAAGTGTTACTTTGGTACGGCGGAGGAATGCTGCAAGACGGTTACTGGCAAGAACCATGGCGTGTGTGGTTTAACTCAGAGGATGTTAGCAACTGCAGTACTGAGGAGACGTTGGCTATGAATGTAGGATAAGTGTTTATGATAAAAAGATTGTCTGAAAAACTGTGAGAAACAATGTGTATCACGTTAAAAGTTGTTTTAACCAGCCTGCATTCACCCGACCACATTTCAATGAGTTGCTTTGAGTCATTGTTGAACTACAAGTTACAAGCTAGCTTTAGGATGAGGTCACAGCAGCACGTGCAGCATAACTATGTGACGTAATGTTGTAATTATACTCCCATTTAAAATAATTTTATGTACACAACGATGTATGACTATATTTATTTATAGACTTAACCTGAACTCCTTCTTTCTTATTTCATATGTTGACAGAAAAAAATGACATTTTTTTATTGATCAAATTTTACATTCAAGATTCTCTGCATTTGTGTTTCGACTTCCATGAAAGAGAGTACCGCCACTTCTTGTTGTCCACTTGCAATGTTCCAAGGATTTATTTGTGCCACAGTGCAGAGCAGTTTGCCACCTTACAGGCGTCTCACTTCCATGTCACAATTCTGCATCATAATCACAATTCTGTTTGTATTTAACCAAAAATTCAAGCTAATAACTTTTTTGAAATCTTTGTTATAATTTCAATAAACTTTACCAATAAACTAAATACTATAATAAACTATACTAATGGTGTCATTCCTACATCATTGAAAACAGCTGATGTGATTGGCTTATGCATCGGTGCGTACAGAGACTACTGAAGGTTGAGTATCATTACTAAAGTCCATATTTTCAGTTTAAGTGGATTTCATCTTTAACTTCAAGGCCTCACATGATTCCATAAAAACTCCAGAGCAAAGCCAGCAGGATCTGTGGCACTGTGGGCCCCTGAAGTCCAGGAGCTGAACTCCAGACTTTAATGCGTCCCTCTACCAGAGGATAAACTCTTTGTCTTCGAGAGATGTAATCTGACACAACGGAAAGATCCAGATCACCTGAAAGAACAAAAGAGGAGAGTGATAAAAAGCAAAAATTTTGTTTTTAAAAGACATTTTTTGCATCAGGAAGGAGACCTCACCACTGTCATGTTTTTTCATCTCTTCTGGGATCATGCTAAATCCATCTCCTCCAGTCACGAGGTAAGATGGCATCACCACTTTATAGTCCATGCTGTCCTGAACTGGTTCGTACACAGGAACCCGGCAGTGCGTGCAAAGAATTTCAAGGCTTCTCACGCGATTTCCTGGTTCTTTAGAGGGGTCAAACTCTATGTGAAGTCCTGTTGGAGAGCAAAAATACACAAATCTGCTCATGCTGTTCGAATCAAACCCTAACTCAAGGTGCTAGCACTCCCATCAATGAAAACTTGGTTTGAAGAAGTTCTTAAACTCAAAAAGAGGATCAGTTCCTGTTTGAAAAGAAATGAATAATAGCAAAATGTTGACCTTTTTGCTCAAATCTTTTGATTTTAAACTGGTAAAACAAAGGGGATGTTAATGAGTTTGGCACTCTGAACATACGGTGATTCAGACACTCAGGCCTGTGCTTGCCTAAGCTGCTTTTTTGTGCGTCTAGTTTTTCGAGCTCTAATTCAGAGTGAATTTGCTCGTTTTAACTTTGTCATAAATCCATGAGACGTGAACCAAATCTGACATTTCATTGTAATTACATTCTTAAAGTGGCTCACTGCTGATTGCATCTCTCAGAGAGGCTCTCAGGAAATCCTCTGTAGATTGTCATCTTCTTATTTAGGAGAGGGGGAGATGACAGTCTGAAAGAGCAAAAGGAGGTGCAGTAGTGAGGTCTGAATGCTGGGAACGTGCGCAACATCACTTACACTATTCACAATGTGTTAGGGATGTTGTGAAAAACTCAGTGAATGTTGCATACATATCTGTAATGAGGCGATAGACAAATTATTTCCTGTTTTCCACATAATGGTCTCACTGTGTGTCTTATTGGGGTCAAAACCAAAAACATCCAAAACAAAAACCCTTTCAATGTAGCAACAATGTCAACATTGTGTGGGGATAAAAAGCTGATTTTGTCAGTAAATCATTCCTTGTTCAGTGAACATTTCAATGTGGGCCCCATTTGGTTTACCTGTGGGCTGAATTAATGGGTCCCAAGTGGGTTTCTCCACAGGTCTCATGGTGGCTCCACTTGTGTTTGTCCACATTGGCTTAAGTGGGCCCTCAGTGGTCTGGCTCGCTACGCTAGCCAGCCGCCCGGTGAACAGCGGAGTGAGCTAGCTCTGTCGGCCCCTGGGCAGCAGAGCTAGCTAACCCTAACCCTTCTCCAGCTTCCTCCTCAATACTAAAACATCGCCATTTAGTCTGACATCACCCTGAAAAGGATCTATTGGCAGATTTTCACCCAGTTTGCATTGCGGTTCATAGTATAAATGGTAAATGGCGTATACTTATATAGCGCTTTTCTACTTTCATTGAAGGCCCAAAGCGCTTTACAGTCACGTTCCCATTCACACACTGTTGGTGGCTCCGCTGCCGAACACTGGCGCCAACCTTCCATCAGAGGCAATGTGGGGTTCAGTGTCTTGCCCAAGGACACTTCAACACACGGGTGGGCAAGGCGGGAATCAAACCTGCAATCCTTCGATCACAGTCCGACTGCCCTTTCCACTTCACCACGGCCGCCCCAAGAAAAAGCCAGTACAACATAGTACAACATGAATACAGCAGAATACTGTACAAATTGTTCCCAGTTTGCATTGCAGTTTACAGTACCAGTATGATTCTTTGCAAAAAGAAAACCACTCCAATGATACTACTAATATAATGTTCATAATAATACTGTTAACGTTGTTGAAATGTCACTGTAATATCACATCAAAGGTTTACAGTGTGGGTTAAGCTGTTATTGCAAATGCTGGAAATACCCACTATTGATCATTTTTGCTATTTGGGCTGTCTTTCTTATTCTCTTAATTTTGAGGGTTATAAATGCCAAGCTAATGAAAATGATGTTTCTTCTCATTTATTATTAGTAATATCAAAGGGATCTTTTATTATTTTATTAAAATTCAGACCAAATAGGAAAAGTATTCATGTATAACAATTTCCCTTGTATTTCCTGTATTTGGGGTTTGTTAAAACTTCCAAAATTCTGGTTGATCTGGAAGATCTGGAACTTCATAAATTTTACAGCTGATAAGGAGTTCCGTTATTCGTGTGCTGTTTCAGAGGCGTGGCAAAAAGTTTAAATATTTGTCATGTGATCTGCTGTCAATGTTCCAGTGCTCTCAGAGGGGACAGCTAATGTCCTGTTCCTCTGTGGTGGTATTGGTGTGGCTCTCCTTAGTGATTGACTGTTTGTGTGTGATGGATATAACATAAATGTTTTTTTTTTTTTTTGCAATCAAATAAAATAATAATAATAGTGAATAAATTCACGCAGATGCAACAGGTGCACATACCTGACACCTGCAGAAATTCTCCAGCTCTTTGGCCGTAGCGCCTCACTGAATACTCAAAGATTTTTTTCAACGTTAAGCCAGAAAGCTGCACCAGGTCGAAGGTTCCCCCAAAAGGTAAGACAGAGATCAGGTCCTCCATGGTAATTGAACCTGCAGAAGATGCAACATTTCAGGCATACAGAAGCTGCTGGTAAACTCTATCTGTCCGTACACTCATGTGGATGGACAGATGGTCATCCAGATCTGGTTCTTTTGAACAAATTCTCAACAAGGAGGCTTTGGCTTCCCTCTTCCAGGAGAATACCGATTCATCCCATGGCCAGCTGGGGTAAATAATCTTTACGTCTTTTTTGCTTTCATTTAGAATTACCATTTCGAGTTTGTTCATCTATAGATGTCCGAATTCCACCTCCATTAAAGATGCTGGCACTGACATGGTTCCACTGACTGCCACCTGAGAACCTGATGTTGTTTTCAACCTGAACAGCAGAAATGTAGAACAGATAAAAGACGTCTGCAGAAACAGTGGCTCAATGAATGGGGTATTTAAGAAAAAGACCAACTCTGTCCTTCTGGCTCTGTGCTTATCCTCTGATAAACATGCCTGTCATACCTAAAGCTGAGTTGAAGTGGATCATGGTAAGCCAAAAAAACTTTTTTCCAAGTGTGCAAATATGAAACATGCAACCCACAAAAGTCTCACCATGGCGTCACAGATGAGGTTTCCAAGGTTGCATTCCTGAAAGCGGCATGCCTCTGCCGATCCGTTCAAGAACACCAGAGTCTTCCCCACAACCTGAGATGAGTAATTGGCCAGACTCTTCTTCCACTCCACCACATCACTGAGCACCTTTGGATCTGTGGGTGAACTCAAGTTGAAAACATTTTATTCCACTAGTGCAGTCGTACAGTAACAAATGAAAACAGTTTAGGTGTAATCTGCTTTTATTTGTGACTTGTTTAGGAGCTAGTAGATTAATTCAGCAAAAATGTTACATATTTTCTGTCCAAAACAGCCATTTCTGACAGGAAATTTACTGTTTAAAACAAAGACAGGAAAGGAAACTCATTAAAATATTAAAACACACACATCCCCTCCAAAAAAAAAAAAAAAACATGATTGTAAAAATACATCATTTTGATCAAATAAAATGAAGAACATAAAATCCAGGCTGAGATTTTTTTTACCTTGTAAGATGCTGCTGTCCAGTAAGATGGGGTTCCCACTGGACCTGATCACATTCCCTTTCTCATCAAAGGTCACTTTGAGTTTACCCAGATACTTCCCATAGGCATAGGCTTGTACAACAGGAACTTGACGTCCATCTAGAGATGTCACCATGAATGGGTAAGGACCAGCTCCGACCTCAGTTGAAGGAGGAGTTCCTGAAAAAGAGGAAAACACAAAAAAGTTGAAATGATAGCCTAAAAGAAAACTTTAACTTGAATCCTACATAACTTTCACTGTGACTTTGCTGATGGCTACCCAACATATTTGCAACACGTTAAAGACCCACACCAATGAAAATTCTGTTTTTTGTGTTTTTAGCATGTTCTTGTTGCATTTTTCTCATAATAGAGGATTTGTATAAAACATTTTAAGAATAAAACTGCATTCTGAGTATTTCTTAAGTCGAATTGTGTTGGATCAGGAGCAGACAAAAATCCACGGTTTGAAAAGCTCAGGTTTGTGACGCAGCAACTGGCAGGATCAGGCCGAAGTCTCTTTTTCTCATCGGACATTGGAGGGTCAAAAAGTCACAAAAAATGTCCTCTTTAGGAAATTTGGATGGTGAGCTGGAATTTTTTCCTCTTCTTAGTTTATGGCGTGTTCCTACACAAATACACACAAAATGCCCATAATAGATTCTGAACAGGCATTCACACATGCTCACAGAAGCATTTATCATGACTTTATCATTACTTAAATTGTATTTTGCATTTCATGAGTAGGGAACCTCCAGTTTCCTCCCCAATAATAATACAGGGCTTTCTTTCCACTCAGCCCCACCTGGAGACTCAAAGATTCTTTCCTTCACTCAGTAAAAAACAATCTCCCAGTAGATGTGGTGTCAGAAGAGATGACACATGAAAAATTCCTGCTGTGAAACCTAAACTGTGAAGTCTGTTTTCCAACAGTCCATGATGTGTTTAAGAAAATGCCCACAAAGGGGACTTTTACTATTTACATCAAACCTAAATCTGTTGCCATCATTTTGTTGGACGTCTCAGCCACACGTGGTCATATGTGGATTTAATGTAAATCTCTTTGACAGTTCTGAGAGATAATGAAATGTGTCAGAGGCTCAAAGAAAAAGAAGGCTGAGGTTTTCTTGTGGCTGCAAAGATGAGTTTAGACACCCACACTCATCCCAACTCAAACCTGCCATTCCATGCTAAACTACAATCAAGAAAACCACAGTAAACATCAGTTTGCTAAAGCTTTTCTTTACTCGATATACAACATATTCTCTATATTTGAAGCTTTTTGTGTTTATTTGTGTTTTATTAAATACTGGATTGTCCAAACATGTTTATGAAGCATACCAGTGTATGTTGGACCAGTCAAGGACGCATATGTTTGTCCTCACTAGCCAGTCAAAGTGTACTAATTAGTTCCAGACTGAGGGTTTTAAAGTACATGTCGGCCCTCACATAAACTCTTCCTGTCTGAGTCTGAGCAGTGAAGGGCTGGAGGACCTACAGAGAACAAGCAGCCATCATGGAGCGCCTCTGTGGTCGAGGAACCCAGCTGCTCCCTCCCCGGATCTTCACTGTACTCTCTTTGCAGCTTATTTACGACATGACTGAGCTTTATATGGGGCTTGAGTCAGCAGGGTGTTGAGTGTTAGAAAAGCCACAACTTTAACGACTCAGCTTCCTCCTCCGCAAGTCACAAAAAACAGCTCTAGATCCTTCTGTCAGAAACTGGAGGTGTACAAACCCAAAATGGAGGACACCTGGTTTAGTGGCAGACATTGAAACATTTAACAAATAAACTGAAATATGAACAACGACTGGTCAAAGTACAATACTCTGACAGGGTTTTTATCAGCGCCTTCATACCAGAATAAAGGAAAGTGTTGGTATGTCCACCAATCACCACGTCCACTCCACGGACCTTCTTAGCGATCTCCTTGTCCACTGTAAAGCCAGAGTGGCCTAGAGCAATAATTTTATTAATCCCCAGAGTTTGAAGTTTGTCCACTTGCAGCTGCAGAGCGCTCACCTCATCCTCAAAGTGCAAACGTGGTCCTGAGTGGAAACATCACAAATTTAATAAAAAAGTTTTAGGACACTCAAAAGTGCAAAAATTTCCCCAAAAAAGGATAGACATGAAATTTACATCGAAACCTTTTGTTGATTTTCCTACCAGGTCTGGATAAAGTGGGTGTTTCCTTTGAGGTGTATCCTACCACTCCCACTCGCTCAGTACCAAATGTGAAGATCTTAAATGGTACATATGATGTGCCAAATGTGGAGCCCAGAGTTGTGTCTGTTTTGATGTTTGCGCTCAGGATGGTGCAGCTGATCTCTTCCAGAAATGGTTTCATGAGTCCTTCTACTTCGTTGTCAAACTCATGGTTGCCAAAAGCCTGAAACACAAGGAACTTTTTCAAAGGAGAACTACAGGTTGGATGACAGTCTCCATAGCAACTGCAATAAAAGATGACAAAAAAGTTATAAGTCACAGTTTGCATCTGCAAATCAAATTTAGAATGATTCATCAAAAAAAGAATCACAGTTACCAGGAAATATTAAAGTTAAATAACATTATCATTTCCCGTTTTTGTTATGAAGAAACCACACACATCTGCAAGCTATTTATTGCTTTTCTGCCCCAGAAAAAAACAGGGTGGAGCACAGCAAGAGTTTCCCAACCATACACACAGACAGAAAAGTCTTCTCCAGTTTCAAGCCTGTTCGTTTCTTTGTAGTTTTGATAAGTATTATTATGTTATATATAATGTTATTTTTAAATTCTGAGAGGTCACCTCAGATTTGGGTTTGCTGCTTTGCTCGCTCAAGCAACAAGATATTTGCTTGAAGTTTCACTCGCATGACCATTGACAGAAATGTGAGGGTTTTCATCTGAAGCATAGCTGGAGTCCATAGACCTTTGACTTTCATCTATCATTTACAAAAAAGAAAAGTTCTTGCAGAAAGTTCTGCTTTTGTTACCTGAAATGTTACCGTGCTGATCTCTGAAAAAGCAAAAAGCTGTTAAGTAGAAAAGGCCAGAATGATTAAAAGTTGTGAAAGTTTTTTTTAAGTTAAAAGTCCAGCAATCCTGCAGAAAAATTCAGCCTAGAATGCATAAGAACAAACAGAATGAATGTTACATGCCGTTTAAGACCCACTCCCATGAAAATTATGCTTTTAATGCTTTTAACATGTTCTTTGTGCATTTTTCTGAGGATAGAGGACATAAAATTAAGCTCAAATTTGCATTTCTGAGTATTTCTTTATTCAAATCTTTGTAAATCAGAAGCAGATGAAAAGATACTGTTGTTAAAAGAGCTTATTTTTTAACTAGAAAATACGCTGGGCAGGCCACAAGCTCCCTGCTCTGAGCTGTCAGCAACGGGGAAGGGAAAGGGGGTGGGGTTGCTCCATGCTAACAGTCCACACCTACAACCCACAACTCAGAGTTTCTAATGAACATTTGCTGCTTTGCAAAAACTATGTCCCAGAAAATGACACAGGATTTTTGATTTAGTCTAAGATGATCGCAGTGGGACTTTAATAACTTCAAGGTGCTTTGAAAACTTTAATCAAATGAATCCTGATGTGATCCCCATCAGCGTGAAGAAAAAAAAGCAACCTAAAGAAAATGAAGCAGAAAGAGTAATTACTGATGTTTTTGTCCAACACCTTAAAAATTCATTTGAATTTGGCAAATTAAGTAGTAATAGGTTCAATGCTTCCATTAGTTTCTCCTTCTGCACAGGAGACACTGGAGCATCTTTTCTATAAGGAGGAAAAATCATTCCTGCAGGTCAGAACATTGAGCCAGACACCAAGTATCCAATCATCATCTTATCAAGCAGTGTAACCCCATGCCCTTTTGTAGTGGCATTTATCTGATATCTTTATACCATATTAACCCATTTAGATCTCCCACACAAGCAGATATATTCTAGAAACGATCTAATTTGATCAGATGTATTTCAGAGTTTTATATCTCAAAGGGAAGTCCAGTTATGGTTTTATTGGTGAATTTCACAGCTTATTTGTTGTAAATTTACTGTTGTTGTAAAGTCACAAGGAAAGGTGAACTCACTCAACTGAAATGACATGTTTGTTATGACGCATTTGTAAGTGATGTTTTTGTGGTTAAAAATATTTCCAAATCCGCCATTTAGTCAAATTCTGCAAACACACAGATCTGCTTTGCTCTGTTTTCATGTAGATTTCTCCTATGATGTTTGAGGGGTCAAGGAAAGGAGCACAGGAAACAGACTGGAAGGATTTATTTAGAGATTTTACAGGCACTGTCTTATGTATTAGCTGTATTTCTGTCTTTTCTTCCTCTGTAGCAGTTGTTTTAGGCTTTACAGACCCAAAAATAATCAGCTAAGACTGATACTGACAAGTCCTAACTCAAACTTTCAATGTAAAGCCAAACTACAAGAAAGTGTAAAAGCCTTTTGGTGGATTCTCCACCCCATCAAGTCTGATCTGTATACAAATTCTGCTCTAAAAGCTGACAAATGTGGAACATTCAAGTCACTCCTGAAAGCAACAGTGTGCACTGATAGGACTAAAACAGTGTGTCACATAGCTGCCCCTTCTTTTTATTTTTTTAAACCAAAGTTGCAGCTGTTTGAGGCATGAACATGTTGCTATGTCCTTGAGAAGCTGTAACCATTCTCTCATGTGGGATCTCTGTTTAGAAACTTGTTGAACTGTTTACTTGAGCAAAAACTTTTTGACCCCAGTTTTTTCAGTTGTTTTCCCTTTAGAGCTTTAATGTGAACACTTCATTGCGTTTTGGTTCAGTTTTTCTTCAGATCTATTAGTATTGGGGAAAAAAACTTAGATTTTAAATATGTTAAGCACTATTCTGTTTGAATATGTGTGTAAACACGGCTTCCCTGCTATGATATTTTTAGGTAAACATCCCACTCACATGCAAACATTTTTTTACACAAATTGCAAGAGAGACTAACTGTGCCAAAACTCAGGTCTAAAAAAACTTGGAAGTGGTTGAGCAGTGAGAAATGAAAGCATTCCTTTTGTGAGTGCTGCAATGGGTTGATGAACTTATAAAGAGTTCCCCTCAGAAGTGAGGGCAGAGTAAGCCCACTTTTCTGTTGGTGGTGCTTGTCTTGAAGTGATTCATTGTTCCTTAAAAATTAGCTTTTTTATTAAAATAAAAGCTGCTGCGAACAGGCACAGCTTTAGGACAGACATCAGTAACAAAACTATCCCTTTTTGGATTCGTGTTAAGGAAATTAATGAAGTGTGGTTAGAAAATAAAACAGCTCCTACCATGGCGTCATACTGCAGCATGTTCATGAAGTGCGCTGCCTCTGCTCCTTTGTAGTAGTTGAACCAGACGGTTCCCTGGAACTGATCGCCGGCGTCCAGCAGCAGCACGTTGCTCTCAGAGCGCCGTATGCTTTGGATCGCCGTGGCTCTCCTCGCCACCCCGCCGTAACAGCCGCCGCTGACGCCGCACTTCCCGGAGTGCACGCTGGTCTCCTCTATCCGGGCGTGCACGTCGTTTGTGTGCAGAAGGACCAGGTCCCAGGCAGCCGTCATGCAGTGTCCAGAGAGGATGAGGAGAACGGGGTAAAGACAGAGCAGCTGCGCGGCGCTGCGCTCCGGGCGCGCCGCATCCATCTTTTGGAAACGCCGTGCGCAATAGAAGAAGCAGCGCTGAGGTTGAGGCAGTCTTTTATCACATGACCTTTACAAAATGCAACTTTCTAACTTTTCTTATCGACTCCCAATGACTCAAACACCCCAGCACCTCCCTCTGAAGCGAATGGGGGCTCTGCAGGCAGAAGGAGCGCGGCGCAAAGCCCTCCCTGCAGCTGAGCAAAAGCCACAGGAGGACTTCACTTGTTCCTGTTTTTCGCTTATCTTCTGGACTTGTTCGCGCATGTATATATTCCCATTAGAATAATGTGAAAGCAAACTGTTGATTCTCGTGGGGGTGGAGGGGTAGTCTTATGAGCACTAAAGAGGAAAACAGGCGGGATGAAGGGAAAAATTAGGTCAAAGAAAGCAAAACTTTTCAAAGAATGATTATAAACACTGCAGTCCAGACAAATCAAAACTGCAACAAAAATCCAACTGTAATATATTGTCTAAAGTCATTATACTCTGTTGTAAAGTAAATAGAAGGCATCACGTCATCATTCATAATACCGTCCTACTTTTTTTATTACTTCTTTCCTTAATAGTCAGATTGCCCTCTCGCTCACCACCAAAGGAAAAACCTATTATTTTGATCTCACTGCTTAACTGAAACTGTAAAAATGCAATATTTTAGTAGGCAGATCTTCACCAACCAATTAGTAATGAAGAAAAACAAGTTTAATGATTTTATGACATAAATATTTTGACTATTTCTTTATTTGCGATTTTTCCCAAATCAACTTCATTATTCTGGCTGTCAATTATAAAAAAAAATAGAATTGTGTTTCCCTACCACCACCAATTTCCCTTAGGATCAATAAAGTTTATATCTATCTAAAATAGAATTAAAACAAAAAAACCCAAAAAACTTCAGTTTAATCAAGATTTTTGTGCAATTGCACCCCCTAGTGAACATATGGTAAAATCTCTGTAAAACTAAAATCAAAATAAAATAAATTGTTTCTTCTTATAATCTTAACATCTACTAGATAAGAAAAAGGCAAAATGTAAGAAGTATATTTTAGTCTTATCAGACAGTAACATATTGGACAACATGTGACAGTATAAAATAGCTGCATATACATATGTATTTGTGTGCAAAACAGTCACAGTAAAATCTATAAACAATAAAAATATTTTTTTTTCTGGACTCCATCCATTTTCCAAACCCACTTATTCCATTTTGGGGTGAAGGAGTTGCTGGAGCCCATCACAGCTCCTGTTGGACAAAGGTAGGGTAACTTTACTTTTGCTTAGTTTGGTTATGAAAAATTCCTACCCTAACTTGTGATCAAAACTAAACAGAAGTAACACTTTTATATTGAATGTTGTGATTTCCCAAATGAAAAACTAACAAAAAGCGGTTTTGTCTGAGAAAGAAGAAAACGTGACTGCTGATTCTCAGTAAAGAATAAAGCTCTAATGGAAATGATAGAAATTGTGTTGTTCCAAGTCAAAACTTGTCTTTTTAAACCCAGCCCCACTAGTAAACCAAACTTACTTAAACGCTAATAAAAAAATTAAAAATAAAAACTTCTCTTCAGTGCAAAGGTCCTCATGAAAATGCTTGATACCACAATCATCCCAATTCTTACCTTCTCTTTTGGAGAAAAAACTTAAAGTTCTTTGGCTGAAAAACCAACACATTCAAGACTTGAACAGTCGGAACAGATTTTTTTAGTTCACTCCTCTTAGATTCAGGAAGTTTGGGATTTGTTTCCTTTCGATAACTTCAATTCATCATTCTGTTGAAAGCTGACAAGTTTTACAAATGCTTAGTTTAAAAACATGTTCAAATGCAGAATTACAAGGAATTCACTTTACCAATGAAGTGTGAAGTTTACAACTATACATAAAAATGTGGCAAAAACGATGAATTAAAACAAAAAAAAATGTAGATCTTCAAAGAGTTGAAAAGATTATCCCTCCCAGTGCTGCATCAAAAAAAACTACCAGAAACATGTTTTGGGCATGAGAGGAGAGGTATATTTTGTTTATTGATCCTCAGGTTAAGATTGTGTACAAGAAATAATTACTTCTCACACAAGAGACAACATGACAGCACAACGGCAAACCTGCTTTACCAGCACGGAAGAAGGAACATCTTTAGATACAGCGTAAAGCACCTGCATGGTTTCTGAATGTGGACAAGAACAGCTGGAGAAAAGACGTCAGTCTTTCTTCTGAGGGAACGAAGCTTTCACCAGTTCATAGAAAACATACCCAACTCCTGTAAAGACATTTCAGCAGGTCAGTTCATCAACCAGAAAGTAAAACACTAGGGGAAAATATCTGAATGTAAAGGCTTAAGGCCTGTGGAAACAATGCAAGTTTTCTCTGAAGATGTGTTAAACTTTAAAGGTTAACTAAAGATTTTCTAACCCAAAACAGTGAGGGCCATGGTTGTCCTATACAGAAGAGCATCAGCAGTGCCTCCTTTTAGATGAACAGGCATCCCATTGTCCTCCTGTAACACAACAAGAGGCAGAAGAGTTAAAAACAAGACAGCAAGATGAAGATGAAACAAACACACTTTTAGAAATGTCTAAATGACTAGAGTGCAGTGAAGTCAAAAGTTTAACAACTTAAGCCCACAGATTTGTCTTTTAATGTAAGTATTTTCAAAATAAAGTAGAGTTTAAACAGGTTTACCTTACAGTTGGCATTTTATTTTTTAGTATGCATCTCAAATGTTGGTTAGTTTTTGGTGCTAGAAGCGGCACAATTAATCTAAAACACAACCACTCAATTTCTGTATGGAGTGCTTATAATAATTCATATATTTATACATGTGTTTGTAATTGCTATTTTGTATTAATATTTTTCCTGACAAAGCTTTGGTAAACAAAACAAAAAAAAGTTTTACAGATCACAAGAGCCCATTTCTAAAGAAAAAGACCAGGCACTCAAAGACAAAAGAGTTTCTGTCAAACTATTTGTACACAAGCATAAAGCTCAAAGCTTTTTTTTATGCAGCAAAAAAGAAAAATAATAGTAATTTAATAAATGAAAGTTAGGGTTATAAACTTTATAAGGTTATTAAACAAATTAGCATTCCCAGTTTTTACATGCCTGATAAAGGAAAAGCTGAGTTCATGTTAACTAGATGAACAACTTTTAATATCAGGATGAAACTCTTACGTATCAAACATAGTTTTCACTCGTGAGGAGAACTTTATCAGCTCGTTTTCATATTTCTTCGGATTAAGCAAACACTAAATTCTTGGTTCTGTTGTTTCACCTGAAAGTGTTTCTGTTTTTGGGGGACTTTGTTTTCCACCTGGCGGGGAGCAGAGCTGCAGATGCTCCGTCGCACCACCTGTCGGAGAGCCTGAAAACAGCAGGAATCATCAAAGTCATACACGAGGCAATGCAGCTGCCACAAACCGTATTAAATGTTTAACAACAGGGTGTTTTTTGTGGGGGGGGAAAAAAAAACAAAAACAATTGGAGCACAGATACACTGGAGAACGCGTTCTTATGCTAAGCTAAAGGCTAACTGTACCTGAATTTGACCCTAGTTTAGCGCTGTAGGCTTAAACAACCCTCACCGAGAACCTTTATCTGCGGTTTTCTAACCTTTCATTAAACAACAAAAGATTTTTTTAAAAAAAAACCTGAATACATCACAAAAGTCACTTACAATCATGTGTCTGTACATTTTCTTTTGTCACCGGTCGTCACTATCAGGTGCAAGGACACCGGAAGATCGAGCTTCCGCTTCTTTCTTCTTCTCTTACTTATTGGCACAGAAGGCCGTTGTGTACTACCGCCACCTGCAGGTAAGCGCTGTGTATGACACCACAAGAGGACATTTCTGGAATGACCATGAAATGTAATGGACTCTTGGCTCAAAGACTCCGGCGCTGACAAATCCAGCTCAGGAAGGACGCAGCACCCGAATTTAGACACAGCTTCTCACTCCTTTTGGTACTATGTACTTTTGTTTTACTACAATACATTAATTACTCTGTGGGACCAAATAACTTTTTCTTAGTGAATGGTATAAAAAACATTTGGCCTGTGATTTATATTGTAGATAGTAGTTTTTAGTAATTTTCTCTGCAATGAAAAGTTCTGTAAGAAATATAATTATATGCCAAACAAATCAGTCCATAAAAAGTAATCAAAGCTATTCTGTTGGAATATATTCATTTAACAAAAGGTAAACAATTATATCAACCCACAATACCACAATTACTATCATAATTAATACAAGAAATGCCAATATTAGATTAAAAAACGTAATATATATTATTAAATATTAATAATATTTCATATATATGAAATATTATTAATATTAGTAATTAACAAAATATGATATTTTGTCTAATTTAAGATGTCAAGCCATGCTTTTTAATGTACAATTTAGTTGCATGTTCTGTAATGGTTTTAATTACCAATATATATATATATATATATATATATATATATATATTCTTGTGAGGTAATGGACAAGACAGTACAGATTTCAGTCAAACTCTTTTATCACCAAACACTTTCTCTGGTACAACGTGGGACTGTGTTTCTGGGCTCAGATGCAACATGGAAGTTAGAGTTTCCTGTACTATCCTTGATTTTATTCATTTTATAGTGTTTTTGTTGCTGTAGTCCAGTTTTGTTGTATAATGTCATATATGTAGAGTGAGGTGGCTCTGTCAAGAATATGTTTAGGAAACAGTCTTGTAAAGAGGGAATCAATGAGAAAACACAAACAATATTCTCATGGTCAAGTCTAACAGATATCAAAGCTTATTAAAAACTCAAAAAATAAGTTTTTATTAAAAAAAATCACAAAGACAAAAAAAATATGCAACACATAACTGAAAGGGTTGCAGAAGTGCGATTGCAGGTAATTATTTATTTATGGTTAAGCAAATTTAATAGAATAATTTTATAGCACACATGTAAAAGAAATAAATGCAGTTTACTAAAGTGAGTATACATAGAAATTTATTAGTTTAATGTTTGTATTCTTAAAATATTCTCACTTCACAGATGAATCTCATTATTATATTTTTAAGTATGCTTTCATGGTCACTTATGGGATTTTTCTTTTTCTCAAAATCAATGTAAAACTTTTAAACACATTGGAGCCATCAATCACTAAATGCGAAAGCTCTTTAGAGCTCCTTTAGCATGGAGGCCCCTGCTGCGTGCAGAAGAGTTTTTTTCTTGGCTCTGGAGCCAATAATACCAGTACAGTAAATCTTAAACAAGAATGAGCTTATAATAATAAAAGCACCAAAAATATACACCAATAAGTTTCTTCGGTCCCTCTGGCAAGGCAAAATCAAGAATAACATATTTTAACATTTTTATTGCCCCTGTGACAGACTGGCGACCAGTCCAGGGGTGTACCCTGCCTTCGCCCATGAGTAGCCGGGTTAGGCTCCGGCAACCCCGTGATCCCGACAGGGATGAAGCGGATTGGAAAATGAATGAATGAATGAACATTTTTATTGAGTACTTTGTTTTTTGAAAAAAAAAAAAAAAAAACCTAAGTTTTAAACTACCAGGAAAGAAAGAAGTCTGTCTATGTGGTCTTCTCCAGGCTGTGTAAAAAAACATGAACATACGTACTATTTTGGGCTCTTGAACATGAAAGTTTAATTTTGTTTCACAACTTTGCTTCATAAAAAAGAAGTTTCTTTCTGTGTTATCTCTGCTTTCATTTTACAGATGTGGTAAATAATTAATTTTTGGCAGTATTTGGACCTACAATTAATCATTTTAACATGATCGTGAAACATATCTTCACATCCAGGACAACATCTAGCTTCTCATGCAAGAAATGAAATCATAACACAAAGTCACTGTTTGGATAAATAGTTTTATTTTTGGTGTTTGTCTCTCATGCACAGCGCTTCGGTGAATAGAAAGAGCATTCCAGAGCATTGCAGTGCAATGGAATTTAAAAAAAATTAAATCATTGGACAACAAACAGTGTAACCGATGTGCGCCCAGCACAGCTTTTTGTGCAGCAAACACAAAGGATAAAAATAGGAAAACAGATTTGAAAAGTAAGTGATATCCCACTTTCTTTGTAGTGAATGCACATAAATGTGGCCTGCATCCCATTTAGCAAACAGATTTGTTTCAGTCATGGTTTTCTGGTTACCCTTTCAATTGCCTCCTGCTGCAGAGGATGAGTTGCACATGGTCGACTTCGTCAGCTCGATTTTCATGGCTTGTGCCTCAGTTCGCGACTCCAACCTCGTCACTGTTGACAAGCCCAGGACTGCCTTCCCGCACGACTTCGAGCATTTTGACACGGGGATCCGTGTGGCTGCGCTTCGAACTGTCTGTGTGTCTGAACTGGGCTGTAAAAAGGAACAAGGCAAGACAAAAAGAGGAAAATATTGAGACGTTACTGTAGGAAGAGCTGTTACTCAAAAAACACATGAACTTTCCAGTAAGCGTGGCTTCTACGACCACCTGAAACTGAAAACTAGTCCAAATGTTTGCCTTTGTGATGTGACGTCACAACGTACGAAAATATATTTATATAAGAATGACTTTGAGCTGTAAAATGTAAAGGCTTAGTAATTATAATCACCATTTACCAGATATCATTGCCAAATTTATAGAAAATTAAGCCAAAGTCATTTATCTAAATTACACGTTTGTTTCAAATAAGTATGCATATTTCTTTAGATTTGTTTCATTTTTATTGAAATACTGACAGCAGTTTAATTATTTTCTCAGAACCTTTTGAAGCTTATCACATTTTAAACACAGCTGAATAATGTCAGTGACACTAATTTTAGTTAGATTACAACATTTTCCTTTTATAGAGAGATGGATGTCAGTTGAGGCATTTTTTTTTATTTCCCTGAGTTTCAAAAGACAAGAGCTTCCCACAAGAATGTTGCCTATTGTTCCTTGGAGTTTAGGAAGAAGGGGCTACAGGAAAATAATTATTTCCAAAGCTTTAAAGTCCCAATTCGATTGTATTTTGAGCTGTTTTAAAAGCGTTTCCAGTTATCTTTTAAATTATAATTATGCCGTTTCTAGACAAAATTGAATTAAAAAAAAAAATGTTGTTTTCTAGGACCGTTTCTGCAGAGTGGCAGTAACTCAACAGAAATTCAGCTCTGAATTGTGGTCAGGACTGCTGGTACAGAGTAAGCCCTGCTCCCTTTCTCTTCCCTCTGCTGAGAGCTCTCTGTTTACACTCTCTTCTGCTAGCTTACAGCCCCATCACCGGTGCAACAATAATCAGAATGGAGCCGAGCAGGGAGCTTGTGTCCTGCCGATTGTAGCACCTACGCCACTACTTTGAGCTTTTCCAAACTGCGTTTTTTTTGTCTGTTCATGATTCACAAAGATTTGAAAAAAAGAAATACACAGAAATACCTTTTTAATCTTATATATTTTTATATATTTTCTCCATCATCTGAACAATGTCTTGCCGATGTGACGTTTATTTAAAGGCCCACTCTAATGAAAATTGGGTTTTGGTGATTATAACATGTTCTTTCAGCATTTTGTCTGATGATGGAGGACATATAAAATGTACTCTTTTAAACTTAAAGTTGCATTTTTGAGTGTTTCTTTATTCAAATTGTTTTGAATTAGACAAAAATGCAGTTGGAAAAAGCTTGTAGATAAGACGTAGAACTTTCAACGATAACCCACGAGCTCTTTGCTCTGCTCCATTTTGACACATTCACTTGTAGACGACTAGATCCATGTATGTCTCTGTTTTCCTCGTTTGAGCTGGAGTCTGGATCAAAAGTGTACAGCTGGGTAGCTCTGATATTTCTCGCCATTTTTTTTTGCAGTGATAATGTTAGCTTGAGGGTGTGTGGGGCTGTAAGCCAGCGGGTGAGCATGTGAACAAATGGATGATGGGAAGAAGTGGCAGGCTTACTTACTACATTTTGCCCTTCAAACGGAGAGTTATGGAAAAATAGTGTCCCCAAATTCGGATGTCACTACTACTCGATGACATCACCAATAGGCGCCGGTTAGCTAAGTTTGCGAGGGGCTTCCAGCGCTTGAATATACATATTAACAGTGGTTTTTTTTTTATAACTTTAAAAAGTCACAATAAGACAAAAAGTCATTACTTACATTTAAATGTAAACTTCTGTGCTTTAGAGCACACCCACGTGAAGAAAAGTGTTTCTCCTCCACGGCATAGCGCAACGCGGAACTCCCTCACTACTGAGTAGCTCTGTACTACTCCTCCTCGAGGGTAACCCTTAAAAAAACTATTTTTAGACACCACCTTCACTACAAATGCCCCTACAAATGGAGTGGTAGGGAGAAGGGAAGAATTCTGATTGGCCTAACAGTCCTGCTCACAACTCAGAGGTGATTTTCTAATGAACTCCTGGCGCTCTGCAGAAAAATGTTCAAGAAAATGACACAGGTTTTTAGATTTTGACTAGAAACGTTATGATCATAATCAAGAAACTGTATGATCATAATCAAGACTACTAGGACTGATTCTAAAACAGATGTAAAGATGAACAGAGTGGGACTTTAATGTTTAAATTTTGTGCTTCTCAGATCTTTGTCCCAATTTTGATTTCTTGTCAATCACAGAATCTGCTGTGTACTGGAACAGTCCAAAACATTGGGAATAACTTGTGACCTTGAGGGATTCTCTGTGAAGACTAAAGTGCTCACAAGTTTAAACCTTCACTGTTCAAAAGTTTTTAACAGGGAATTTGTCTTTCATTTGGAGCTCATTTCAGTGTTAGTCCACTTTTTAAAAATTAGTGATATGGTACCTGGTAAAAGATCTATAAAGGAAGCAAACACCCCCTGATTTCATTCTGAAACCTTTCAGAAGCAACTGTAACATATGAGAATACATGTCACTCAGAGGGTTTTTGTAAACCAAGGTCATTATAGGACTATTTCAGGAGAAGACAGGGGCTCACCACAGACTGCATTGGTTTGGATGCCGCTGTAGCAGAGGCAGTGATGGGGGTGATTGTTATGCTGCTTGTCATTTTGCCCTGGGTCGTCTTCACCGCCATGGGCTGCTGTTGGGAATGGAGCACCACTCCTGCTGCTTCTCCCTGGCTCTCTGAGCTCGGCCCCATAGGCCTCAGAGCGAGCACAGGCCTGTTGCAGCCTCCAGAGGTCTGCCTCAGCTGTGGACCCAGGTGAATGTGGATCTTATTGTCCTCCATCATGATGATGCTGCTGCTACTCCTGTCATCGTATTTCCTGAAAGGTGGCATCTCAGCCTGCTTCTCTGGGGTCAGCTTGAACGCTGTGCGCCCCGTTTGGATTTCGTGAGGGTCAGATGAAACGCAGGCTTCAGCAACAGGTGTTGCGCTGACTGTGATGATGGAAACTGGTGATTGATAGCTGCTGGTTTTGTCTGGACTCTTGGCTCTAGAAAAGGCAGTTATAGTGACTGGAGACTTGGCTCGACAAAGACCTCCTGACTTGTCGCAGCCTTTGGGTTTTGTGTGTTTGGGGACGATTGTGATGTGAGGGTTTTGAAGTCCGAGAGTTGGGATGATGGTGGTACTAGAGAAGAAGTCTTCCGCTCGCGGGCTGGTTATCTCCAAGGTGGCAGTGCTGCTGTCGTGATCGGGCATGACACGAATGCGCAGCGGCCGGCCTTGTTTCTGAGCCGCCTCAGGAGGATGCAGTGAAGATGCCCAGTTGATTTTGGTGGCCTCCTTCTTTTTCATCCAGGGAAGGGAGGATTTTCTCAGCCCGAGGTCTGCTGACGCCGGAGGGTACCGCTCCAACACCGACGGTTTCTTCAGATCCTGTTGCCTGAGGTTACTCATGAAGTGGTTCTCCTCCTGAACGGACTTACGGATGAAACCGGCTGTGGTTTCCTCTTCAGGACTCTTGCTGGTCATCACATCTGTTTGGGTGGCTGTGGAGGCCACAGGGACATCCACCATCCTTCTGCCGTTCATGCTGGGTCTAAATGCACGGCTGTAAAGCTTTGTGGCTTCAAGTTCCTTGATAAGTTCTTCTACTTCCTGACTCATGCTCTTTTTCTTCTCCTCCTCTTCAATGAACCTACGCTGGAGGATGGAAAAATCCACCTGCAACTGCGAGAGCTGGTCCTCCTTGTTCATGAGTTCGTGGATTTTCTCTTTAAGTGCCTGCACTTCTGCCTGCAGCTCTCTGTTTTTCACCTCATCTATCTTGCAGCGACTTCTCAGCTCAGCTTCTGGACTCACTGCTTCTCCTTTCTCTATGGCTTTGTTTCTATTTATCTGACCTTTCATTTCCTCCACCAGTCTTGAGAGGGCACTTGCTTTGTCCTGCTCCATTCTAAATTTCTTCTCCAGCAGATCGTACTCATCCTCAGTTTTCATTAAATCTCCCTCCACCACCTCAAGCTGCTTTAGTCTGCCTTTGAGCCTTTCGATTTCCTCCATGAGCTCCTTCACCTTGTTGTCCTCTGAATTTCTGTTCTTATCTGTGTAACCACGCTTACTCTCCTCCAGTCCATCTATGTGGTGTTTCATCTCTTTTAGTGAGTTTTTCAACTCCCAACATTTTTCTTCTTCACTTGCAAATTTGCTTTTCAGCTCCTCCTTCTCTTTGGTGAGAATTGTCGCTTGGATTTCCATCTCTGATTTAAATTTGAGAAGATTTTTGCTCTCCTCTATCAGTTTTTCTGTAACATTTGTAACCTTACTCTGCTCCTCTTTGAACATCTTACTCAAGTCATTTTGGTTCTGCTCTGCCTGCTTAAGCCTCTCAGCTAAGTTTTTCCTCTCGTCTACCAAAATGACAGTGAAGGACTTCAGTTTCATGAGGTCGTCTTTGAGGATAGTTTCCGTCTTCTCTAGTTTTGCCTCTGAAGACTGGAGCTCTTTCAGGTGGGCTTTCACCCTCTCCAGTTCGGAAGCTAAATCTTTCACATTCTTCCTCTCTTTCTCCAGGTTTGCATGGAGCTGCTTGCATTCTGTTTTGCTCGTGTTGAATGATCCCTCCAGTTTTTCTAGATCAGCCATTTTCTTCTGGAGATTGTCCACCTGCAGCTGTACCTCCTTGCTGTGGTTCTCCTTAGCTTGGAGCCTCCTCCCCAGCTCCTTGCACAGAGTTTCCATTTTTGTAATCTCCTCATCTTTTCCTTCCATCTCTAGCACCTTTTTCCTTAAACCCTCCAACTCTGCCACAAGTGAGGAATTCCCGCACTCTCCATTTCCAATCCTCTCCCTCATCTCCTGCAGGTCGGTCTTCGATTTCTGCCGTTCTTTTTTACCTTCTTCTAGCTCTCCTATCTCCTGTGTCTTTTCAGCCAGCTTCAGCTTTAGCTGGCGACTTTGGGAGTCTTGGTCAGCCAACTTTACAACCATCTCTTCATGCTCTTGCGCAAATTTAGCTTGTTGGGTGTCCAGCTGAGCCTGCAGCTTCAGCACTTTTTGTCTGTCCTCGTTGGCGGTGTCAGTAGCGGTTGTCAGTTGGTGCTCTTTGTCCTGCAGCTTTTGAGTGAGATCCTGAATTTTCTGGCTCTGCTGATCAATCTGATCGATGTGCATCTGTCGCTCGTCTACCAGCATCAGGGCGAAGGACTGCAGCTTAACCAGCTCAGCCCTGACCTTCTCCATTTGTCTGTTGTGGTCCTTGTCCTGTCGTGCCTGGTAGGCCTTCTCTTGCTCCAACAGCAGCTTGAGTCTAGGAAGCAGAGAAGATACAGCTCATATTAAAAACACAAAAATTAGTCAACACACAATGGATTTTACTTTAATTTAGATTATTTTGATTTTCTCATTTAAAAATGTTAAAAAATAGGGAAAAAAATCTTTGTTTTGTTTGTGTTGGTTTTGCTATTTTTAAAACATTAGATACTGAAAATGTTTGATCTTTACAGTAACTGCAGAATCACAGACCATTGCAACAATTTAACATTTTATTAATTGAATTTCCTGTATTTTTAGCCTTTGTCTTGCCTAGTTTTCTGCAACATCTCTTCAAGTTTCACAATTTTTTTCTGTTACTTGTAATATCACATACTTTCAAAAATACTTTGTTTCCATGTCGTCTGAAAACATATATCAAACAGTGCTATTCATATGTCATTTTCCTGCCCTACAACTGCAGAGTGCAGAAATTTGCCTTTGAGTTGTGGGTGTGACACAGCTGGACAGCAGATTTAAAGCAGCTCAAATCTACTGGCATGTAAAAAAGAAAACAGTTTTTAAGCTGTTATCAACATGTTCCAGTATTATGCACCGCTGTCTGCCGGCAGAGTTTCCATATTAACAAGGTAAAATTTAAATTTTGTTTTGAAAAAGTGATGTTAAATTAGATTTGTGGTTTTTCATCTCATCCTTATGTATCCTTCAGTGACTACCTTGTGGGGACACAAAGTATTTGGTTCTTGATGTTTCAACTTTGAGATTAGGGGACAAAAGGTCATTTGTGTGTTTTCCAAAAAGAAAATTGAGGCGTATTTAGAAAACGTAAAAGCAGATGATGTCTGAAATGACGTAGGATCTTAGTATGATGAAGGACATTTTATTTTAACTCTTATCCATCCATGGTTGTATGCTTCCATCCAGAAATGAGTGTGGCCTTTGTGCTGCAGCATTCACCTTTAAGCTTATAAAGAGAAGCTTAGTTATCTGAAAATCCTTCAAATCAAAAAGGATTTTCATAGTTTTGCCATCTTAAGGACACCAGTAGACATGATTTAGACCTGTTCCTCAAGAGGAGACTTTTAAAGACCAGTCATAAAAAGATCAGCAATGCTCCAGAAGAGTTTGTGAAAGCAACCGCAAAGAGAAGTCAAAGCATCTCTATTTCTGTGTTACCACTTGTCTATTTCAAAGAAAATTGTTAAGTTTTATTCCATGAATGATGCTGTTTTTGATAAGAGATTTTCTGTGGAAGGTTTTAGGCTGCTGCACAGGAGCACTGATCATCCAGGGTTTCTGTTGGGAATGACACCATTGGAGTATTTTGGGATCACGCTGCAGTTATCCTGCTTGCTGCACAGCAGGAATGTGAATCCAGACCAAAAAGGACCCTTTTCTCAAGGACAACCATTTCTAAGTCTAAACTATAAAAAATAACTCCAAACTGGAGCCCACAAAGTGACTCAGATTGGATTTTGTTTATCCTACGGTCTGATTGTCAAATGGCATTTATGATTTTCAGTGTTTCCCCACTTTTGCAGCTTTTGTTTGATGTGAAAGGTGGCTGTTTTAATTAAAACCAACAGGATCACAAAGAAAAGATTTCAAATCAAATGCGCCTCAAGAAAAGCTGACTTTAGATCACAGCTCTCTAAGTTTTCCTTAAGGTTTTTTAGCTTTGGAAATGTTTTTCCCAACATTAAAGAGCAGAGACAGTCCTTTAGGAGACAGATATCTTAATAAACTTTTTTTTTAAATTACCATCAAAAGTTTATATTTACAGCACAAGTGGAAATCTATTTTCAGACCATTATATTTATGCTGTTACATTATAATTTTTTTATTAACTAAAAGTTAATAAACTTTTATTAACTTTAATTTTACATCTTGCTTCTGGCATCTGATGTAAAAATCGCTGCCAAACCCCCTGTGCGAATTAAGTCAAAGCTGATTCGCTGTAGCGACCCCCTGACAGGAAGTGTCAAAAGATGAACAACAACAAAAGTGTTTTTCTACTTCTTCAGACTTTCTGGAGAAGTTTGGATATGTCATATTTGGAAATTGTTTTTTTTTTCAATCATTAAGGTTATTCCTGATTAAAATAACCTTTAGACATAAAACTCAGTTTAACATGAACAATGGAAAAATTAACACATTGCTTGTTTAACATAGAATTAAGTATCACAAATCAAATGACTAATAGTCTAAAAAGATCTTTATGGTTAAAAAAACTTCACTTCTTTTTATTTAAAAACAAAAACTGTTTTCACAGCAGTTTTTTATTTTAAAGTGCTTTAAAGAGAAAGAAGAAAACTTGTTTGATCAAATTTGAAAGGATTTGTATGTAAGTCACCTCTCCCTTTCCTGCTCCAGCAGGTTGGTGAAGTCGTCACTCTTGTCCATGAAGTCTGCATGTTTGCGCTTCTCGTTGTCCAGCTCCATCACCGTCTGCCTGTGGCACTTCTCTGCCAGCAGCAGCTGCTCCAGCATCCGCCTGTATGTCTCCTTCTGTTTGTCCTCCAGACGGTCCAACTGAAGGAAACACGTCAGCACTCATTACCACCAACATGTCAAACCTGAGTACCATGTCTGCGCACACAATGTCCCAAAACCATTAGCTATAGTTGTGGTTATATTGTGTTGCTGTGAGAGGCTCTCCTCACTCAATTCTGAGCTTTATTCAGATTTGTTTCAGGCTTTAATAGTACAATTGTTCAAACTTTATCCCACTTGGTACACCCAGAACATTTCACTATTTACAATTTGAAGAGGAGCCTGCAGTTTTTCATTATGCCAAACAATTGTATTTGCATATATTTTGCTTAAATTTCACCACCAAGGAAGTACCACCGAAGTACCAACCATTTGAAAAGCAATCATAGAGTCTTTCATACTGTATATTGGAATAGAGCTGTAAAAGAAAAAGCCTGGGGCAAGATTCACCAGATTTTCCCCTCTTTTACATTTGGCACCAATTGGAAGTACACGTGGTGGTATTGGGTAGTGACAGTCCAAAGTCCTGGCCTGTATGGCAAGCAAAAGCGCTCATAAATCACCAGCATCCTGGTGATGTTTAAGAACCCACATTTAAGAACGCAGATTCTTGAGCATCACATTCCCAGTGTTTACATAGTATCACATCTCTACATCTATTTTTGAGCCCTGCCCTCCTTCTTTGACTGACATGGAACAGCAAATCCAACACCCTGCAAAAGTGTAATTAGTGTAGCCAGCAGGTGTTTCTCTGAACTGACCTCAGCCATGGGCTTCTCATACACGTCTTCTGTGCTGCTGCCCTGGAAGAGCTGAGCGTCTCTCTGCAGAGCCTGCAAGGGTTTGGTGGGAAGAGCAAAGCCATAGTGGGCCTCCAGAATCTCTGGTCTGGTTCTCTCAGTTTTCAGCAGACCAATTATGTCCTCTCTGGCCTGAAAAGGCGAAGCAAAAGCATCAGCTACAGTTAACTTTAGAACAGTTTTAAACTTTAGATGGAATGTTAATGTTTTTTTTGCTGTTGTTTTTGGTTTTTGCTTCAGCTTTACATCCAGAATACATTTGATATTTGAAGGAGAAAATGCTTGTATCTCAGCGTTTGAATACTAAATGCTGAGAATTTGATTGATAAAATCAATATGTTTTCTTAAGATAATTTGTTTAAACCTGACAAAAAACACAACAAAATCATTAAAACATTATCATGAAATTTAAGTAGACTTTTTTTTATACTAAATTGGAATAATATCTGTATAAAAATGTTTACCTTGAAAATATTATTTATGATGGATAAACAGATTTTGAACAGTGAAGTGAATCTTTGTTATTCACAGAAGAGAAACATTTTTGAATTTAATGCAAAACAAGTTATGAGTTAAAAACAAAAAAAACACCAATCATCTTTAAATTACCCAAGAGGGAATTTATTTATTTATTTTAGTTTTTTTCAATGTTAAACTACTGTCCTTGTTTTTTTTTTTCTTTGTTTGTTTTACAGCGAAACACATCAGAGCAGGTTCACACATAAAATGTTCTTCCTGTAGGATGGAAAAACTGAACCAGTCCAAACAGGCAGGATGGAAAGAATGGGTGAGGCAGCAGCATCCTGCCCCTTTGGGAGAGGAGTTTATTACTGTACCTCTATTGGAAAAACAGTGATGTGATTGGAAAAAAGGAGCTTCTGGTGAGCTATTTCCATGCTTAAAATATTATTTTTAAAACACCACGCATCATTGGATAGTGTTGGATGCCAGTGAGTGTCCTACATGACCACAATGTTTACACCTTTTGAGCTGTGTGGCAGTTTCAATCCCTGCATAGCTCAGGCAAGCCCTAATCCTAAAGAAGACAACTCATCTGTTGGCATGGCAACCAGTCATCAAACTGGCACTTTTCAGACAGTATCCTCAATTGTTATGCTGAACACTAAATCTTTGCAAAGTTCTTTGATGCAGAATAAACAAAGAAGGAAGGAAACGTTTTCAAACTTTCGAGAACTTTTTAAAAAACTGTATTAGGGTCTAACGTAATTTCCTCATTGAAAAGAATTGATGTTCTAAGCCAGCCAAGATGAACAAAAGTAGACATAAAGCTAATGACGAGTGATTATTGTGTCAAAACAACCAAAGAAAACTTTGAAAACAGGAAAAAGATCATTGCTCATGTGGATAAACAAGCTAAATTTACATTTCTGAGCAGCACTGTCTATTGTAAAATATTATTTCTCTCGTTTTATTGCGAACACAAGAGGCTTTATATTCTAAACTAAGTAGGTTGGTTACATGGATATAGTTTAGTTAAGAGTCAGACACACAACTGACATTTGTGCTTAAAAATTATACATTTGTCTTTTTGCAAACAAACAGATTTTCACAAGAGACCTTCGCTTGTGCGGAGGTAACAGTTTCATCAGACTTACTATGGATTAGATTGCATTTTTTCTAGTCTTTGTAGTGTATCCATATAATTAAGGATTTATTAATAAACTGACAAATACTGATAAAACTCTTGCTTTCTTATATAGTAAGAAATTGTCTAAATGTACCTTAAATTGATTGTTTTTTTCCCTCTAACTTTACAAGTTAAGGTTTATTTCTCACTTTAATTTCTCTTTTTCAGTTTCCTACTTTTTCTTAGTTGGCACTTGAACTGTTTATGTGCTTCAGACAGTATTTTTAGCAGTGTTGACATTTGTTCACAGCTAAAGCTGAAAGTAAACGTCATGCTCAAGGGTATGCTGAGTTGGATTTAAATCTGCACAAAAAAAACACATAAATGAAAGAAAGGCAAACATCAGCCGTTGTGGGTTTCTACTGAAACCACACCAGTCCCTGAACTTCAAAGAAGCCCAGACATTGTACCTGAACTTCTCCCTCCATGACTCCCAGCAGGTGTACCAAATCCTCCTTTGACAGATTTGGTGTTTTAGTTTTCCAACCCTCTTTAGGTTTTTGAGTTTTCTTTGCCATTTCAGGCTCGCTTGTTCTCCCGCTCTTGTCTTCTCTTGGAATCTTCATCCTTGTTTTTGTTAGTTGTGGTGTCTGCTCCTCTTCTTCCTGCATGATGAGGCTTTTTGTGGGCTGGATGCGCCCACAATCGTGCTCCTCACTGGTGCAACTTCTCGATCTCATTTTGAACCTGCGAGCAACAAAGCAAGTCATCCATGTTGATGTAAAATTATATTTGTCCTTTTGTTCTACAGTTTAATTGCAAAATAGGCTAGTAGCAATTTATTACTTTTAGAAGAAAGTAAAAACACACATGCTAACATGATGCTAGTGGAAAGCTAAGCTTTTGTTGACAGTTGTTGATGATCAGGAGTGGAAAATGGTAAGTGACTCACTCACTGCAGGTGAAATTGAGTAAAGAGTGAGTAGAAGGTTTGCAAATAGAGACTGTGTCTGTTTACAGCTTGTGTTGTTTTGATTCTGGTTGCCAAGTGTTGGCCTAAAAGGTTTTAAAGGTCTCAGCTGAGTAGTCTCTGCACGCCACTACAGCACTGAGGTGCTAACTCATCAGCACATACAAAACTGTTGAGGTCACATGTGGAATTTAGCCAGCAGGTCTCTATACGAAAGCTTAGGGATTGAATTCTGTGGTATTTGCAGGCAGAGCTGTAGTTCATGAATTAGGTTTAGCAATGATAACACAGTTATTAAAATAACATATTCATAAACCAAATGACTGTAGACAGCACGTGACATTTTCGCTTCCAACTTTGAATTGAACCAGTTTAAAGAAAATTGTCTAGGCAGGAAATGACATCACTAAACTCATCTTTTTCCAAAGCAGGTTTACAAGGCATGACAAGCAAGATTAACCATTATTGTAATATTCCACTAAAAGTATTGAACATTGAGGATAATGAGGCTCACAAAAACATTTTCCAATCTATCTTAAATATTAAACCTGACCATAAACCTGAAAAAGGGTTTTGAACCCTGGTGTAAGTATGTTTATTTGCATGTTAATGTTCTGACCATTTTATAAAGAAGTCCATTTTAGCTGATGTGTTTGTGTAACTGCACATGGCACATGGCTGCATGGTGGAGCAGTGGTTAGCGCTCTTCCCTCACAGCAAGAAGGCTCCTGGTTCAAGTCCCAGCTGGGGAACTTGAAACAGTGTCACCAATGGGGGACCTTTCTGTGTGGAGTTTGCATGTGCATGGGTGGGTTCCTCCCACCATTCCAAAAACATGCTTCATAGGTTAATTGGCCACTCTAAATTGTCCCTATGTGTGAATGGGTGTATGACTGTGGCCCCTGTGACAGACTGGCGACCTGTCCAGGGGTGTACCCTGCCTTTGCCCATGCGTAGCTGGGTTAGGATCCGGCAGCCCCAAGACCCCGAAAGGGACAAGATGGTATAGATGAATGAATTTTTGTGTAACATTTCACCTAGTGGTTAGCTGGTGAACTGACATGGCTCCAGTTACTTTAATTTTCACACTGATTAAAAAAATAATTTAGTATATTTTTGAGATGTGTCACCAAAAAGACATTAAAAGCCTAATCTCTCAAATCAATTATATGTACAACAAAAATTACTTAGCAGCTTTCCGCAGTAATATATGCATATATACACAGTAAAGCTTTGGCGCAATTTCAATAAAGATCTACCTCATCTATAGGAATGCTGGGTTTGCTGATCAGTGGCGGACTTAGCAGTTTGGGGGCCCACACTTTCAAGATCTCTCCTTATTGAAATATATATAATATGCCACAGTAATGATTCACTTGTAAGTAATATACTTACTTTTGTTATAGTGAGCCATATCAAACAGATTTCCAGTGTAATATGAGCCAGTGAGTGTACTTAAGTTTGTTTTTCCCTATCAGATGTAGAACAGGTAGAGATCCTAGTTCTGTCTTTAATCTATTGTTTACTTGCAAATTTTACTGTTACTTTTCCCTTGAGTATTTTAATTGGCTAGAAATTTAACAGATTTGGACCAGTTCCTTACAGACCAAAACCAAGAACTACAAAGTCCCACTTCATGATTTACAAAAATACACAGTATTTATTCTGTTGTGACCATTAAATCATTAATTTATAATTGTAACTTTGTATATGTACAATATGAAATTATTACAGTCGTTATACAGTGAGGCAAATTAATATTTAAACAACTTGTGATTTTGCAAGTTTAACAACTCAGATTCCCTCCAAGACTTCTGACATTTTCCTCTTAGGTCCATGTCCACTGTGAAAGACAGAATCTAAAAAAAATCTGTAAATCACATTGTGCAAGTTTTTACAAATGTATTTGCATGTTCATGCCTAAATTATTTGATCACTTAAGAAAATCAATGTTAACATTTGGTACAGTAGTCTTTGTTTGTTATTACACAGGTCAAATGTTTCCTGTAGTTCTATTTCATCCCGAGGGACCGTGAACACTGGAGGTCATCCGAGATTCATAGAACCATAGTTACATACGTAACTTTCGTTTTTCCCCAGGTTTCTTTGTGGGTTTCTGTGTGTGTCTCTTTAATTTGTTTAAGGTGTGGCCTCCATTGGACCCAAGCTGATTGAGTCAGCCATAAAAGCACTGTGTGGACCTCTGGCTGGTAAGAAGGGAACCTGGCTGCAATCGGTTGCAACTTGATTATGCTTGTGTTGCCTTTTGTAGTTTAGGGTTCAGGTCCACTCTGTCTTTTGTTATGTTGTAAAGTGAAGCTGTAGGGGGGATCTGCCATTTTCTTTAGTGCACATTTTCTCCTATTTATTTTAGACTAGGGAGGTTAGAGTTTTGTCATTGTTTTCCCTTTTCTTTCATAAGCAGGTAAAATGTTTTTGTGTTCAGCTAGGTGGGGTTTTTGTTTGTTGTTTTGGCCTTGGTTCACCCTGAAGCCTTTTGTTTCACTTTTAAGTTATTATTGATGTAAATAAATGTGTTGTTATTTTATGGATGTGTCTTTTTATTCTTTTTTTTTAAGGTATATTAATTTACATTTTATGTTATGCTCTTAAACCCCCCCCCAACAGAAAGGGGCGTCACAAGACCCCATGAGGTGAGATCTTGCATGGAGCCTCAGTTAGTGAGAGATTGACAGTCATGTTCAGTTTCTTGCTAAGTTTCTGCTCCAACATTGGATCTTTTTCCACCAAGCTGCTTAGTAATTACCCCGTAGCCCTTCCCAGCCTTATGGAGATCTACAAACTTGTCTCTGGTGTCTTTGGACAGCTCTTTGGTCTTGGCCATGTTAATAGTTGGAGTCTTACTGATTGTATGGGATGGACAGGTGTTTTTATGCAGTTAACACCTCAAACAGGTGCTTCTAATTTAGGATAATAAGTGGAGGTGGAATATTTATATAGTTATATATAACAGGTCTTTGAGAGTCAAAATTTTAGTTGATGGACAGGTGTTCAAATACTTATTTGCAGCAGCACCATACAAATACATTATTAAAAAAAATCATGAAATGTGATTTCCACACACACACACACACACACATATATATATATATATGTGTGTGTGTGTGTGTGTTTTTATATTATGTCTCTCACGGTGAACATGCACTTAAAAAAGAAATTTCAGACCCCTCAATGATTTCTAAGTGAGAACATTGCAAAATCACAAGGTGTTTAAATACTTATTTGCCTCATATGTAACTATAGTAATTTCCTTTACTTTTGAAAGCAGCACATAAGAGTTAATTTTAGAATAAAATCTGTGTCAAACAGATCATCCTGCTGCAGCAGACAATCAAATTTAAGATGTGAAAAAGCTAAGTCTAAAATTGTGTTTTCTACCATTAAGTGTACTCTGTTGTACTCTCATTCGGTTTTCTTAGTATCAAAAACAAATATGACATTGGCTTATGATATATAAATGCATTAAGTAAATTTATTTAAGTATAGTTTTATAAGATTTCTGATACACCAGATGCAAGTAATCAGCAGTGGATGTGGCAAAGAAACCCGGTAAGCATGTAGGGTTTGCAGGCTCCCAAGGCCAGGAATTACCAAACACCAGCAAGCCTATGTTTTAGATTCTTTACATGGCAGACTGCTATAACAGGCATCCATTACATTTGCTTACAGTATATAAAGTGATAGCTCTTGGGACTTCCCAATGTTAGACTCCAGGCACAAGAAGGAGACCCCAAAAATACTCACTTAATCTCCTTCAGCTCCACATAGGAGAGAGAAATGAAACAGCTGCAAGAACCACAAGGACGCTCATAAACTGAGTTGGTGGATTACATTTTAGAGGCACCTGATCGAAGGGAGATGCATTTGAGCCCAGTCCCAAAATAAGAATTAATTTAAACAGAAATTTGCATTGGCAATTGTATACATCTTGTTGGTTCAACATAGTCATTGCTCAGATGTCAAAGAAACAATCTCATTCATGAATATTTTTGTAAAAAAATAAATATAAAGTGACAGCAAGAAAATATGCCAAACAAAGGAAAAAACTAAATCCAAAAATTCAAGCTAAACTAAGCTAAGGTAAGAAGTTCCAAATAATTTAGAAAAGTTGTGTTATATATTTTAAGTTTATTTTCAATGAATGCAACAAGATTTATTAAACAAACCATCCTTTTTTGGTAACAGAGGAGGAACAACTATTGGCTATGAACAAAAAGGGGAAATCTCAGTACAATTATCTTTATAATAAACAAAATGTTCTCATGATTTATCACTGGTAATATAACAAAAATAATCTTATAACAGAATTTGTTTGTTTTACAAAATTACAAAATTCGCTTGAAGCAACTTTTGTGCAAAATGCAACACTTTCTGTATTCCAACAAGATGTCATGGAACTCTGTCAAACCCAAGAGATTTCTAGAATGATGCTTGACAAAGAGGCATCAAGAGGTATCAGGAAAAATAGATTAGTTGCCACCTCCCAAGGGGACATAATGAAACATGATATAGTAGGTCACTAAACCACTAGAGTCTAAACACAGTTTCACTCTGGATGACTGTGCAGCCTGTTTAGGGATTTGTTGGGCATGGACCAACCAAGGAGCACTTTACCTTATCTTTAAATGCTAAAAAAACACTAAAGTGTAAACATTTGTGAAGATCTAGTCATTCTTACTAATGGGAGTTATAAATGTCATGTAAAACACATTAAAATCAATGTGCCTCAAATAGAAACAGTTTGGATATTGGTGCACCTGCAGAATCACATTATCACCTTCAATCAGTCATAATAGAAACAATAGAACATTTGTGTGTTCTCTGACGGATGTGCAGTGTAAAGAAGATCAAATGAAGCTCATGGTTAATACTGTGGTATTAAGAAATTGGTCCAATCTTGTTTTGTTTTCACGTTTTGTCCAATTTCTTCCCATTTCTGTCTTATTCTTTTCTTATTATTTGGATCACTTCTTAGACAAAATAAATGTGATTGTAATTTGTAGTCCAGAAGTTTGCATTCAGCTTCTGTTTTTTAATCTGCATTCTTTGCCTGTGTCCGTATGAGGCTTTTAAAGACTGGAGAGAAGCAGCTCTGCTTTAAAAATCAATGTCTCTGAGTTTAGCAGTAAACCAACTGTAGATGTGGGCTTGGAGGTTTGTATTATTTCAGATAGATGTGTGCCACTTTGTGTCCTCACAAGAGTGTCTCTCAGCTGCAGAGAATTCTGTTCTTTCAGGGATAAAACGTTTGAGAAATGACTCAAGCTCTGAAATGCCAAGATCAGGCTGGAGTTTTCAGTTCTGAATGTCTGACATCTGTTGTGGGTTACACAAAGACATCTCTGAATCCATAGAGTAAATGCTCAATCGTTGAGCTGTTATATGATGTTTATTTGTGAGTTTTTGAATATATATAACATGCTACTAAAATCAGTAATAAATTGATCTGCATTAGTATCTCTGCAATAGCTTTTGTTATGCACTGACAGGTTCTTCTTTTGTTCTCATCTTTCATTTTTCAAACATTTATGTAAAGATTTTATTTGTACGTGTACATTTTAATCAGTTTCTTTTAAATTGAAGTTGTTTTTATGCTCTGTCGCTTTATGGTGTCTGTTTTATTTTTGTTTGGCACTTTA
This sequence comes from Adrianichthys oophorus, assembly GCA_036245035.1. NCBI lineage: Eukaryota > Metazoa > Chordata > Actinopteri > Beloniformes > Adrianichthyidae > Adrianichthys > Adrianichthys oophorus. The sequence continues at coordinate 13,704,729 of BSAI01000101.1, read as the reverse complement.
GGCACCCCGATCTAGCATAAAAGTAACTCCAAAATTCTCTTTATTCATTTATTTCTATTTATTTTTGTTCCCTTTTTTTCAATAAAAAGTGCCTTGTTTATTTGGTTTTTTGTTCTTGAATTAGTTATTGTCTATTTAAGTATTTATTCATAATTCATTGATTCATCATGTATATTTCTGTATTTAGAATGTACTGTATATAATTTATTTGCCACCACTTCCAGCATATTTCTTTTGAAATGGCCCTTTCCTGATGTATGTTTATGTACTTTGGAGGTCATATCTAGTTATTTAATTGCCACGATTTATTGTTAACCTTTGTTAATAGTTCGTTGATATTTTTCATTCTGGCTTATTTAGGACATTTCCTCACATAAATGCCAATCTTTTTTTTCTGTTTCTGTTATTCTGTTCTGTTTTTTTCTGTTGTTCTGGCCTGCAAAAATCCACAAATAATTAAAGAAATAAATATTAACAAAGAAAAGCCCAGAAAATAGCAAAAAATAAATAAATAAATAAAAGTCCAAAAACATAAAGATGAACAGACAGATGGACAACTAGACAGGATTAAAAAGAAAAAAAAGATAAATCTAAGCTTGTGGATTTACGGTCATTGTAAGAACCTTGTTTTTTTTTCATCTTGTCTGGTTTTTCTTGAACTTGTTGTTTCATGTTTAAACTAAAGCATGTTTCCGCTTCTTGTTTTTGAGTCATATTTACATCTATTAGTGGTTTTTGTACTTGTGCATTAGTGTCCCACTAAAGGGAATTTGTGAGTTCGCTTCTGCCAAAAGTTAAACTCACGTATTCATGGATTGGTTCAGCAGTGGTTTTTTTCCATGTGCTGAGCTAAATTTGTTCACGATGACACAGATTTTCTCAACAGAGCTAATCTTTTGTTGCATCCAATATAAACTCCTTTCAGCCAAACTGGTGTCAGCTGTAAATATTATTGCACTTTCCCAGAACATGTCGCTCATGCCTGAACTTTTTCAGGCTGACGCTGGGAAGGTTTTCATCATCCTGGCAGTTTGTAGGAAAGCTTAGGGAGATGATTTCATGCTCGCTGTGCAGCTGACCCACAACCAGCTGGCTGAATGGACCTGGTATGAAGTCATTTCCCTCATAGGGGGGGTTGCCTTTCTATCCCCAAAGAGGCGATGAAACTCCTGTGGGAGGAGGCGACTTGTATTACACCGCCTCATTGTAATGGTATCCGGAAAAAATTGATAAAGGGTACACAAAGTTTCTTGTTCATGTCATGGTCATGGTCAAAACTGCACAGACAGGAGGCGGGGGTTTGAGGCGAGGTGGCTCGTCTTTAGAAAAACAGATAATTGACATTGCAAGATTGTTCCATTTTTGTCTCTGTTCTTGTACATTTTTGCAACAACTTAGGCAAATTAAAGTTTATTAAAAAAAGTAAAAGTTTGTAAAAAATACATTGTGAAAACACATTTTCAGTGGAACTTGACTTCTTTTTGTACTAAGTACAGTGTGTGTAATAATTCTTGTTTCTGTATTTTATTTAGAAGACCTATTAGAGGATTTTGACACAATTTCACTTGTCTATTAAAATACACAGAAAATATCTTTATACTTTATTCAAGATATATCCTTTGTAAATGTGGTCCCTGCTTCTGGATTTGTTCCCAATATTGGGGTTAAATAGAATAAAAAAAATAAAAATAATTCCCCAATATCTATTTTAAGCATTTTTCTTTGTTGTTGGGAACATTAGATTTTGAAATAACTGTAGCATTTTTAGTGCAACAAAGTTGCCATAAAGTTAAATAATTTTGCTTTTAAACTAAAAAAAGTAAAAGTAAATTGTGTGGTCGAGGCGGGGTGGGATTATATAAGTTCGCTTCCTCCCACTCCCTTTCAAGCAATCTCTCTTTTGATGCCTAGTTATCCCATGTTTGACATATTTACGGATGTAAATCTTTGTTGATTGATTATGTTTCACGTGTTTTTCTTGTTTGCTTGAAATAAACCATTTCCAAATCCAACAGTTATCAGTTACTGTGACTTGATGACATAAAAATACTTTAATTTTGTTGTAGAAGAAGATTTTAAGAATTCAAAAATCTCCAATATTTTGAAGGATTTTATGGCATACCTTATTAGAAATGAGCAAACTTAGAACAGTTAAGCCTGGTTTGGGGAGTTATAGCCCTGATTTGAGTCTACCTTTGTGCACTTCAACGCCTTTTTGTCGTCCAATTGGATTTGTCAAATTATTGGCTCCTAAATCATTTTAAATTGTTCTACTTTTTTAAATGAGTTTTTCTTGATATTTCCTTAACTTTACATTGGGACAGTTTCAGGTTGTGGGCACTGTTTTCTCCATCATCCCAAACCCCAACATATTTAACTACTATCTAAAGCCACAGCAGGTTTCTGGGGCTTTAACCTACAATGTGAACACTAAAAGGTATCTGTATGTGTCTAGAATGCAGAATTTTAATTTATTGTCTGAGTTTTTATTTATTCATTTTCCTTTCCTGTTATTAATGACATTCTGAAGAAAATTTACAATCCCAGATATAAAAAAATTCTGAAATGAAAATAACTGTAAAAGAAAAGAAATCATGTTATGAAAGGATTGAATTTTGAGAAACAAAACTTCCTTTTGTTTAAGAATTCCTTGAGAAGTCAAAATTCTCAAATTTTAGCTTAACATTTTAAATAAATCAAACAATCTCACATGTTTTTATATTTGCCTTGGATCTAAATGCTTTTTCATAGCTGACTTAGTCCTAATTCTGTTGGCAGGCGTATCAGTCCATTGAATTAAATTAGGTTTTTATACTTTTATTAAAAGTCATAACAGGAATCAAAGACAAAAGCTGACTGCTCTAAGTGTAAGCCTTAAGTTTTTGCTTTTTTAAAATTCTAGAAAAGCTGTTCTTTAATCTGAGAGAAACTTAAGATCTTTTTATGCTCAGACCTAAAATCAGTTTTCAACTCATCACATCTTGATCTTATGTTTAACAAATGCTGGGTTCAGACCACGAGATTGTCCGCCTACCCAAACAAACACAGTGCTCCTCACTGCTTCTCATGTGCTCCTAAAATTACATTATAATTAGAGCTGTTAACGTTTACCCATGCGATTAATGTTTTAAAAAATTAGCGTGTAAAATTTTATTAACTCAGATTAGTCACATGTGAGAAGCGATCGTGTTCCGCTTTGCATGGGGCGGTTCAGGCTGGCGTGCGTAAATTTCTGAAATATACACAATTCATTGGGCACAATGTCGCTTATAACATGGTCATTTACAAAAGAAATAAACATTCAATCGATTTTAGTACTTTATTCTTGTTAGGTTTTTTGTTTTTTTTTGTTTTTTTTTTCAAAAAGCGAACCATTTCATACATGGCGCAGCCCGTTGTCGCGGTAACACATGAACGCAAAGCGTCGCTGGGCTGGCAGACCTCAACTGTGGCGGCAAAGGAAAGCGATTTATTTATATGCTGATCGTCAAGATAGGTTTAATAAAGCAGTAGAGAAGAGAGAAAGTTTACCTCTTACTGCTTGCTTTTGTCCAGAAGATGAAGCAAAAAGTTTGCTTTAAAGAAGCCAGCGCAGTGACATAGATCATTTAGGCTATGTGACTTTCTTTTTAACTGTGCGTCAACACTCAGCAGCCAATCAGAATAGAGTATTCACCCGGACCATTTAAAGTGCAGAAACACAATGTTTGTTTCTAATAGCTGTATATCAGTATCTTTGTTTTCTTGGAGAAATACTGTAGACATTAAAGTCTTTTCAGTTCTGCTTATCTTACTGTTGATGTGTTTTGTGCACAAATTAAATTTCTGGGGTATCTGAGTTAACACTTTACAAATTAAAACATTTCAGACAATAAAAATGAAGGAAATTTGTTCTCTCTGGCCTTTTTTTTGTTCAAAAGCCGCATATTTGAAATGTATTTCAATAAATATATTTCATATTTAAAATGTACCTAGTAAAACATTGTGATTAATCCCAATCTAAAAGTGTGAATAATCTGATTTTTTTTTTAATCGGTTGACAACACTAATTATAATATCTCTACCAGTTGACTCGACCAGGCAAATTATATTTAGAACGTCATTTCAATTCTTCAAACACACAAAGTAAAGTTATTTTTTCTTGATTTAATGTCTTTAATACCAAATATTAATGATTAATGCATTTTATTAATTTACAAATATTAATACAAAGCTTAACCAAGTTTATTTAAAATTTTCAATAATTTTTTAAATCAGTTTTCGAGCAGACAAATGAACATTCTTTCCATCAAAGACTTTTTTTTGTTTGAACCATCCAAGGTGTACCCTGCTTTCACCCCACAGTGGCTAGGATAGTATCCCTGTGACCCCAAAAAGGATTAGGTGGCTTTGTGAAATGGACCAATGGATGTTATTTGAAGATTATAAGCTAAAGTTTTGGTATTTCTTGCACATCTTTGACATTTTAGAAAGCTACCATAGACGTCTGGATGGAAGGAAGAGCTCTGGTTCCTCTGGTGGGTGTGTGTGTGTGTATGTGTGGGTGTGTTTATAAATCTTTGCAAACAGTTTAGTACACTTGTCAGCAAACAAGCCAATAGATTTCAAATTCCCCTGGTAATACAGAACAGTCTGAATGTACTCAAGTGGACCCTGGTCTGGGACCACGAACCGCAGTCAGACCCTTCTTTTGAGGTGGTCTTAGTTCGTTTCTAATCGGACTAAGCTTCGGTTCGCTACGACTTTCCTCAGTCTGAATAGGTTTTGTGGTTGGAACAGTTGAACCAACACCACCACCAAAGCTGTCAGGAGTCAGCCGCCTAACTCCACCTCCAACCATCAGAGGGAGCCCTCTCAAGAATACTAGCTCCCTCCACACTCTCCCCCACGTCTCTCCAGCTGTTCTCCATCATCTCATCAAGCCACTCCTTAGAAACCCCTCCTGCACCAGATATCATTGCGAAGTATTGTTTTGCATTGCATTCATTACTGAGCATTCTATTTCCCATGCTGTCTCCTAGTTCTGACCTTTGCCTGTTTCTTCGTCTTCCTTTCTCGCTGTCTTGACTGTATTGTTTACGTTTTTAAATGTGCCCTGCCTGCAAATGGATCCGAATGCCTATGCGTATTCCTCACAATAGCCAGGCATAACATGATGCACACAGAGAGCCATGGACAAACATGGAACAACAATGAGACACAGACAGTCATTGCAGACACTGCAAAGCGCAGGACTTCCATTTTTCTTTTTGCTCGTTGCTTTGCCCTAAGTCCTGGTCAATGAGTAAAGAGTTCTTTCGTCATGTGCTTTTGGTTCTGGAACAGGTAAGTACCTCTGACAAAAGTCTGAATACAAACCAGATTCAAGGTTCAAGACCTGATCCAGACCAAGTGAAGTGGGCTCAATTCGGTCCAGACTTTTCCAGTCTGAATACACCCTTTATTTCAGGAAGCTGTTTAACTGTACTTGTATATTCTAAAAAATATCCAATAATATATTAACCTAAGTCATTGTTCTAAACCTAATTAATAACATTTTGTGTTTGAAGCTCACAGATTTGGTTTGTTTCTGGCACTCTTCACTGAAAATGCCATATTTTTGCCACGTGTTTTTAAGGACCCTTAGATGAGAAGACAACAGTTTGATTTAAAATCTTTAATGGGGAAACAAAAACTGTGTGCTTTGTAGAGACTGTTTGACAATGTTGTTGTTGTTTTTTGCTTTGACTCAAAGAGTCTGTTGTGCTGTTATTCAGCCTCAGAGAATAATCTTATTAATGTCCTTTCTCTGTTATCTGGACAACAGCTCAGGCACAGCCTGGCCAATACTTCCGCCTTTATGTGCCAGATATTGTCAGGATGTAGTATTAGAAGCTGAAGTGAAACAACAACCAGACGTTCCGAATGCTTTAAAAGGAACAAAGATTAAATATTTTATCTTAATTTTGAAATTCAGCAAACAAAACTTTAAATAAAAGCAGATTTTTCTCTGATCTTTCATCACCGATATATGAATTTTTCATGACAGCTGAGCATTCTCTTACTGATGGGCCATGTGGGTCAGGAAAAGGCTGTTAGCTTAGCACATTTTCCACATGTTAAAGAAATCCAGCTTCTAACATGACATCAGACAACAAGAAGCCTTCCGTGATTGGTTCTAGTTTTAAAGTCATGGAGTGAGTGATTCCTCTTCAGTAAAAGGGGTTCATCACACAGATGGTAAAAGGCAAAAAAAATAAAAATTCAGACTCATTTCAGAAAAATCAACATTTTCATCAACAAAATGAACACAATGAAGACAACTTTCGTTTCTTTTTTTCTAGTGGAAACCAAACGTGGCACTGATAATAAACCTTAAATTAGTTCAAAAGCAACAGTTGGAATCAACAGTAACACAACTGCAGTAATAGTCTTCCTTTTTTCTGCAAAAGGATGCAAAAGCTGTTTAACAATTATTAAATAATAGTCAAAATTTTTCATTCACATGAGTTGTTTATTTTGTGAATGACGATGTTGTAATATCATCCTTTAAATTAGGTTTCCATGAGCTGAACAATAGTTTTTACACGTGTAGCTTTTTTTTTTTATGTCGTTTTTACCTGTTCGATATCTCTATTGTCAACAACACATTAGCCCAATTGTGTTTTTTTCTAAAGTTCATGTATTAATTTTAGAAATCTAAATAAAATGTTCTAATTACAAACATAATTAAAATGAAAGATTACTTCTTTCATTTTAATTTGTTTTTTCTTTGTTGTTTTGATTGACTGAGATTAAAAACATGCCCTTTGTTAATGTAATGACATTATTGCAGAGCAAACGAAAACACTTTTGATTCTCATTAACCATAGAACCATAACATGATATTTGTTATCCAAAACGTGTTTCTTCTGCCTCACCTCGTCTCTGCGGTTCAATCCCACGTTAGTCCTGGTTTCAGTCCTCTGTTGTGGATTGTCACAGCGTCGTGATGTTCTGGTCGCCTGGGTGCCCTAACCTTCTCTCCTTTTCATTTCAGAGTTTAAGGTGAACCAGCAGAGTGACACGAAGCTTCAGCTTTAGTTTTGTCAGCTCAGCCTCAGAGTCAGAGTCGAAGGGAACAGGCAGCGGGAGGAGGAGAGCTGAGAATAAACAGACTTCTTCTTTTAACTGAAATTAAATTGGGCTCTTCCTCTTGCCACAGGAAGTTTGGCCGCTCTGTTTCAGCCTGTTTGCTTGCGGTCATCAAGGGTGAGACTTGGCTCTATATTTAACCTCTGCTCTCAGTCTGTGCAGGCAGCTCAACTGACTGCCTGCCTTTGCAGACAGCTGAACTATTAGGTGGTCCAGCAGCTCCTCCTCCTCATTATAACAAAGAGGACTACTTTACTTCAACTTCCTCTGATTTACTTGCTTCACAGGGTCATTTTTAAAAGGTTTAACACTAAAATGAGTTAAATTACATGACACAATTTTCTTGGTTCACACTTTTCAATAAAAAGTAGGAAAACACCTTAACAAGGTGTTTTCAACAAGTCCATTCTACATTAACTTCAAATTCTTGTCACTTCTTAATGTCATTGAACAATCGAAACAATTAAACCAACAACACCAGAGAGTTGACATAAAAATGAAAAAGGACATACAGGTCACTCCACCCATCTAACAAATATATTTGAGAAGAGAAAACAAACAAATAAACAAACATTTTTTGAAAAACGCTGAAAAATCTAATGAAAAAAATGGCTGAACAGAAATTCAACAAATAATGCATCATAAAATAAAGAGATTTATTTAGTTGTATGTATGTATTTTTGTTTTAAAATATATGTTTCCACAATATAGAAGTGTATTGTATGGAAACATAAAGCATTCAAAATAAACAAAAAATAGTGATCTACATTCTAAGGTTTTCATTCCTGGTTCAAAAATTTGGTTGATCAAATCTTAAACACACATTGAATTCCATAAATAATCAATCCTGGGGGCTGCACGGTGGCGCAGTGGTTAGCGCTCCTGCCTCACAGCAAGAAGGTTCCCGGTTCAAGTCCTGGCTGGGGGACCTTTCTGTGTGGAGTTTGCATGTTCTCCCCGTGCATGCGTGGGTTTTCTCCGGGGACTCCAGCTTCCTCCCACCGTCCAAAAACATGCTTCACAGGTTAATTGGTTACTCGAAATTGTCCCTAGGTGTGAATGTGAGTGTGCATGGGTGTGTGATTGTGGCCCCTGCGACAGACTGGCGACCAGTCCAGGGGTGTACCCTGCCTTCGCCCATGAGTAGCCGGGTTAGGCTCCGGCAACCCCGTGACCCCGAAAGGGATAAAGCGGATTGGAAAATGAATGAATGAATCAATCCTGGAGAATATACTAAAGTTTATGATGCAATATCTCCAGGAATGTGTTATTTAATCAAAGACCCAGAATTGATTCGGTCACTTTTAATCTTTTTTTTTGTCATCCTCTCTTGCAAAAATCTGTTTACACCGCGATCAAGGAGAAATAACAAAGACATTAGAGCACTTTCACATAAAAATACTGTAACTCTATCACGTGGTATTCATTATTGGAAAAATGTGTAGATGATTTATACAAGATAAAATAAATTTCTTGTAAAATTGTGCATAATTGTTACCCTGAAAAAAATGTGGTTAAAAAGACTGGAATCCAATAGTGACATCATGGTACCTTTCATAAACTTTCACCTGAAACAGTTCCTCGTTTATTTTGGCTTTACCCCTTTTCTCAGTCTTTTTGTCAAATTTCACGAGATTTTCTTTCTTAGAAATTTACTCTCTTCTTTTCTTTGCTCTAGAAACATTTATTTTTTGGCTTCCACTAACAGAAGAATATTCTGTTTCAATTTTTAATGAATGTGTTTCTTTTCCTGGCAACATTTTACATTCATGAATGCAATTTTTCCTACAAAATTCCAAAGTTTTCTTTATTTCTGGTGGAAATCAAACTACATAATGGGTCAATTCATTTTTTGAAAAACTAAAAAGCTGTGAAATGTCTCAAAAATCTGCCCCCAAGATGAAATTAAACTCTTAAATCTGCCATGTTTTCCCAAATCTATTTTTGTAAACTTGATATGCTTTTATTTATTCATTCCTACCCCTGGGACCTTATTTTATTTTGGTTTATTTTTATATATATTTATACTCATGTATGATGCATGACGTTTACAATAAAATACCTAAATAGCATTTACTCAGCAAAGTTGATGTTCTTCCAGCTTCAGCGAAATTAAACCAATTCAGTCGCCATTTGAAACTAGACAAGGTTAATAAGCAGTAGTGATGGGTCCTGCTCGAAAGCAGCAATTTTAAGAATCGCTGCCTGGTAGTGAGTCTAAAGAGGTGACTCTCAAATGACGGGAGCCGATTATTTTTGTTGCGTGCTGTCTGCTGGCTCGTCGAGTTTCAGTGCTAAGTAAATGGTACAGATATGATCTGAAAATCTGATTTGATGCTCTGATTTGAGCATCAGGCACAGCAAGACAGTCTGGCACGTCTGGCAGCAGAACAGTTTGAGAGTTCAACTATCTGAACATTGGCAAGGTCGCTGCATTGCATCAACCAATCAGGGACGAAGATTTGGGAACGACGGGTTCACTGACTCAGTCAGCGGGTAGAATACATGGAGGATCAATCCAGACTAGGGTTGAAAACGATAGCTATCAATATTGCGTTAGTACTTGTTCTCAAAATTAAAATGAGTCTGTCACCATAAATTTTTATTTTGAACGGTCCGAAATTAACGTTCGCCAGTCATGAGCATTTTCTCCTCTTTGACGAGTAAAAGTTATAGGGTTGATAACCACATGGTGAGTAAATGTTTGTGTAGGCTTAGTCATTTTTATTTGCTCTTCTTTTAATGAAATTATTTTGTCCTCTTTTTAAAAACGTCTTAATTTTTTTTTGTACACCGTCTGCACGCAAGGTAAACAAAACACACGCGACGTGAGACACAACACCTCACAGCTGCAGTCACTTCACATGTGCAGTGTTTAGTTTGGCTGATAAAACAGCAGAACATGTGGCAGCTCCAGTTGGAACTGGAGGATAAAGCTGGTTCATTTAAAGCAGCTGCAGAAATTATAATAAAATGTGTTGATTTGGAGACAGCGCTGTTGTTTGACTCTAATGCTATGATGCTAGCTTGTTAGTCGCTAATGCTTTGGTGCTAACCAGCTGTTCTGTGTGTCATGTGTGATCACAGACCGGTTTAAAGTCGGACATTTTTTTCACGGACCGACCTTTAAGATGCGGCGGAAAAATACAACAAGATTAACTCATAGGACATTCATAAAACCGTATTTTTTAAATAATAACAGAATTGAACCCTCTGTTTTAGCAGCGTCTGTGTAGCATAATAGTCTGTGTTACACTGAAAACTGTGACCTGTCAGATGTTGTGCTCAATCCTCCCGCCTCCTCAAAGCTGCAGCTTTAATTTCAATAAAAATATATAATGGCAATAACCCAAAACATTTTACTGATTGCAGGCGTTTTTTTTGTTATGATTTTTAATAAAATGTGATCACCTGAAGGTAGAATTAGGAATTCTCTAAATAAATCTGTCCTTGTTTTCTCAGCATGTTTGAATTCACATTTAGATTAGATAAAGAAGTGTTCATATAATTTATTAATTACTTTTAAGCAATTTCATTTTCTTTTTAGTCATAGTCTTTTAAGGAAAGATGCAACAAGTTTTTCACACCTGGATTTGGGGATCCTCTGCCTTTCCTCCTTGCAGATCCTCTCCACTTCTGTCAGACTGGATGGTAAACGTTGGTGGACAGACATTTTCAGGTCTCTCCAGAGATGTGTCAGGGCACTCTGCAATAAAGCCCCAACTGGTGTAGTGCTGCAGTGATGGTTGACTTTTTACAACTTTCTCCCATCTCCCGACTGCATCTCTGGAGCTCAGCCACACTGATCTTTGGGTTCTTCTTTACCTCTGTCACCAAGGCTCTTCTCCCCCTACAGCTAAGTTTGGCCAGACGGCCAGCTCTAGGAAGGTTTCTGTTCGTCCTGATCATCTTCCATTTAAGGATTATGGAGGCCACTGTGCTCTTAGGAACCTTAAGTACAGCAGATATTTTTTCTGTAACCTTGGCCAGATCTGTGGCTTGCCACAATTCTGTCTCTGAGCTCTTCAGGTAGTTCCTTTGACCTCATGATTCTCATTTGTTCTGACATGCACTGTGAGCTGTAAGATCTTATATAAACAGGTGTGTGGCTTTCCTAACCAAGTCCAATCAGTAGAATCAAACACAGCTGGACTCAAATGAAGGTGTAGAACCATCTCAAGGATGGTCAGAAGAAATGGACAGCACCTGAGTTAAATATATGAGTGTCAAAGCAAAGGGTCGGAATACTTTCAAACATGTACTTACATTCATACATACAGTAAATGTTACCAAGCTCCTTGTTAATAAAATCACTCTTAAGCAATATAGAGTAGCTGAACAAAAAGGTAAAAAATGAGTGAGAAGAAATTGACCAAACTTTTGTACCATCAGATAACTTGTAATTATTTGGATGGAGAGATTGTCAGCAAAAATAACACATTTGTGTGTTTGCATTGCACTTTCAATAGTGGACTCAGGATGAAACTGGACCAAATCTGTGGACCAAATCTGCTTGGAATGCTGGAATGTCAACATAGGGCTACGTCTGTGCCAATAGTCCCGCCCACAACCTAGAGGAGAATTTCTGTTGGGCTCTGCAGAAATTATGCCTTAAAAAAAGACAGGCTTTTTGATTTTGGCTAAAAGTTGCTTAAATATAATTAGAAGACCACTGGGAACTATTTTAAAAATAGATAAAAGGATGACTGGAGTGAGACTTTTAAGGATTGTTCTGTAACGGATGGGTCTCAGTGACAGGGATGTTGACTTCTGAACTGGAAGCTGGTTATTTTCACTGATAAGCAAAAAGGCTTTAATCTTAGTACCAGAACATGAACACGAAGCATCCCACTGTTTCTTTGTGAAACAATGAAAGTTCATTTTAAAATAAATGTACGACTGGGAACTGGAAAGAGCCAGTGACTCGTTTTGGTACAATTTGGATTTGGAGCAAACAATTTTTGCTGAAAGAAATGTGTTTCTATGATAACTTTCACTTTTTTATAGTTTATTTTGGGATGGCTTTGTTGCTTCTGCCTTCTTCTACAGCGTGAGCTGCTGGGGGTGGGGGGCTGGATGCATTACAGGAACAGGAAGAGGACTGACTAACTGGCATGGAGATCCAGATCCGTTCTGGGACGTCCCCTAGAGTCTGTGACTGTGGTGGGTGAGAGAAGGATGTTACAGAAACTGAAATCCATTATGGACAATCATCATCCTCTGCATGGGTCCACTGAGCACCTCCTTTAGTCTGAGACTTTAACACCTCGCTGCAGGAAGGAGGACTTGTGCAATCCTTTTTTCTTGTCAGCTATTGGACTGTGCAATGCCTCATGGAAACTGGACAACTCGTGTTATTTATTGTATTTTCGTGCTTTTTGCTATTGTTGTTAAATATTGCATTTTTCTACTATTCATTATCTGTATTTTTTTTACTAATATTTGTTGTTTTTGGGGCTATGGTATGGGGTAAGGAAACTGTCAAAAAGAAACGTATTTATAAAGAAAAAAAATTATTCATAAAGAAAACGTTGTATTCATAAATACAAAGTTGTGCACAAATTTATATTTTGTGCACAACTTTGCAGAAAAAATATGAATACAACCTTTAGTTTTACGCTTCACATGTCTGTTTTGAATGGCATAAACATCGAGTTCCGAAGCATCGATTCAACTAAATGAGTATGATAGAATTAAACTTTATAGAATGTCATTGATCCCCTGGCAGGAACATTATCTTGTTACTGTTGCTGCGCTAGAAAAAAAGATATAAACAGCCAAGTCCTGCCCCTTTTTTTTTTTTTTTTTTGCCAGACGACATCAGTGGAGCGTAAAAACAATAAAACAGGACGTGGTGGCAAAAAAAAGATATGTTAAAAAGAGAACAATTAAAGAAAATAAAAATGCCCGAGTAGGCGCCAGAGGGATCCCTGTCTCTCTGCTGCTGCCGTTGTGTGCATAAATACGTTTCCTCTGCCAGAATTTGTTTCCCCAGAAAGAAAATAGACTGGCAGTCGACCGTAACAATAGTTAAAAAAATTAGAAACAGAAAGACAGTTGGGTATTCTGATCCTACTGACTTTTTACATTTTTTTTGTTTGTTTGTTGTTACTGCCGCAACAGTCAGCTGCCAGTTACCATCCTTTAGCTCCAAGTTAGCTTAGCCGTTTTGGTTTCGTTATCCTCTTATTATCAACTAATTTCAGCAGACATGTTTTCATTTTACACTGAATGAGTGGAGTCATACGTCTACATCTTTCTAGGCTGTTTTCCACTTCTGGTTCTAAAACGACCCTCTGCTGCATTGTTTACACGATCGCCGGTTGTAGTCTGAAAACCATAAAAGGCGGCTGGAGATCACTGTTTTTTTTTTTGTTGGGACATCTCTTGGACCCATCTTTTGAGGTGGTCTCGGTTCATTTCTAATCAGACTGAGGTTGAGGGGAGCATCGATCCAACAGCAATTCATTGATATGTGGTCGGATGAATGCAGGCTAATTTAAACAACTTTTAACGTGATACACATTGCTTTTCATACTGTTTTCCCGACAATCTATATGTCACAAACACTTATCATCGTACTTCATAACTGTAGCGTCCCCAGTATCTGCTTTGTGGCATGCCTCTCCCGTACCAAAACAGCAGTAAAAAATGTGGAAAATGACCTTCATGCAGATGTTCAAAATTGGTCAGCGAAATAAAAAGTTTGAATAAGTGAACTATCCTGGAAAAGATTTACAAGCTACCTCCATCTTTCTCTTTTTTTTACCCATTCCCCCAACTAGAGGCCAATGACTGAAGAGATCTTTAGTCACGTGGTTTTGTTTCCAAGCTTTGGTCAGAACTGAAATCTCCCGTAGACCCCAGTCTGAATACGGACCAAACGCAAGGTTCAGGATTTGATCCGGAACAAACTAAGTGGACTAGGCCTGGAACAAATCATTTTTTGTGTGTGAATACATCCCAAGACTAAAAGATTTCAGGTGAATTAAAATAAGACTAAGACTAAATTGTGTTATTAAAAATGGAGTAAATCAGAATTTGCAGGAAAAAATGTCTGCCGTCTCTTATAATGAATGGAAAGCATTTCACACATTCAAAATTATTTAATCCTGATTCTTCAAAAAGCCAAATACACACCAAAACCATCACAACATGTACGATTCTGCCATCAAAAACATGAATAATCTTTTCTGCAAAACAAACCCAATCTTTTGTGGGTGAAAGAATCTGAAACATCAGTGATTCCCTCCAGCGGCGCTCCTGAACACACACACACAATCACGCATCAGCAGGTAACAGACAGCCGGAGCCGGTACCAGTGCTGACCTATTTGCATTTAAAATGCTTACAGGAGGCCCACTACTGTGTTCACAGTGCAGTGCAGCACAGCTAATCTACACACCTTAGGTGTGTAGATTAGCTGTAGACAAGAGTTTGTGGGGGTTGAGAAGATGGGAGATGGGGAAGCTGCAAACATTTCACAAGAAAGAGCTGGGGGATACTCAAAACTTAGCATAATTACTTTTTAAACTCCTTCAGTGCTAAAACACTACGATTATGGGACATATTTCTTTGTAATAGAAGTGTAAAAAACATCTGACAAAAAGGTAAAAATGCCCCACACATGATAAAGCTGATTAAAATCCAGTTTAAATCAAGTTAAACATTGAAACCGCTGAAATCCTGTTGACCTAACTGACCTGTGTATGTCTTTTTTGCTGAGTTTCTGTGTCTTTTCTTAGTGTTTTTCATCAAATTATCCAAAGAAATGTTTACACAAAAAGCGTAACATCTGATAAAATAAAACAGCTTCAATAATCCAGATTACTATACTAAGAAGTTATTATTACGCTTTTTATGTTTATTAAACTATTAAAAGGTTAAGACAAAGCATTTGTATGATAGACTTTCATAAAAAGATGAATTTGAACATGACAAAAAAATTTTTTATTGTAACTGATCTGAAATTATTTTAATGGCGGCTGAAAATTCCCCAAAGACACAAACAAAAAAAACCTTTGAATTATTTTATGACGGCAGGGTTGTTTATGTAGTTTATTTTACACATGAGGTGATAAACAGGCTTAACAAGAAACAAAAGTTTAAACTAATAATAAACCACTGATTTAAAAAAATATATTAAAGGAAATGTGTACATGATCGACTGGCAAACTGTCCAGGGTGTACCCTGCCTAATCCCAACAGAAACTGAGATAGGCTCCAGCAACTTAATCCTGAAACGGATTAAGTGGGTTCAAAGAAAATAGATGGATTCACATAATATAGAGCCTGGTTGTCATTCACCAAGATAATGTGGTACGATGGAAAAGGACCAGCAATAGTTGATTGCACACAAAG
>BSAI01000101.1:13628985-13679255 GCA_036245035.1 Adrianichthys oophorus | reverse complement strand
TTTGTTGATTGGGGCGATTCCTTCAGACAGGGGGGGGAGCTGTCTTGTATGCTCAGAACAAAAGGCCTTGATTACTGAAATCCTGCAAAAGGCAGGGAAGGAGGTGTCAAAAAGCGACACAATGCAGAGCTGTGGCTCAGGGGCCCTTCCTCTGGTCTCATGTCCACACCCTGTCTGAAGGAATCGCCCCAATCAACAAACCCCAGAGAGATCCGCTCAACAGGAATCAAGTCATTTCTGCTCACATTTATCACAATTTTCAGTCATTCATAGATTTATTCTGAGAAAGTCATTGATAACCTTGACAGTGAACTGCTGTTCACAAGAAAATTGTGAAAGCTCCGCTGATCTTACAACCCCGACCCCCCCATGTGGCTCCGTGGCCCCTGACACGTTAACTTTTGGTAACACTTCACATTGAAATTGACCCTGGCTGTTTGAAGGAAGGGAAGGATTCAAAATTGTTTTTTTTTTCAAAGTAGGAAGCGCGCGGGGGGGGGGGGGGGGGGGGGGGATCACTGATTTCCTGATGGGAGGGGTCGCCTATAGTCCCCAAACCTACCGCGCGCCGCGGAGGACGACACAACCCGGACAGAAGCCGCGAGACACGGCGCCGGTGAAACCCTCCGCCGACGCTCATGTTTACCTGTGGACGCCCAGGTAAGACGCGCGTGCTCCCGACCAGCCTTTCCGCGATTCATTTAATCAAAAATATTTGTTCTTTTTTTTTTTTTTCTAAGATGTTTGACCTCATTAATTTAATTGTGGCCTGGGAAAAGTAGACTATATTCCTCCGCGCAGTCCTTTACTGGTTAACTGGAAACAAAACGACATAAACGATTTAGAAAAAATGATTTGAAAGTGTAGTCGTGAAGGTTAAAAGTAGTTAAAATGAGCGGACAGTTCGAAAGTGAAGCCTCGTGGTCTCAGTTCCCCCTGTTTTGAGGCCTGTAAAGGTCCCAAAACAAGGGAAAAAGTGTCACTTTTGTACTATGTTTTGCTGCTAAAATATATAATGGCTAAAATCATTTTTATTTCATATTTGTTTCCCTTTTCCAGCAGTGCCCAAAGGTCTGAGCAGACCTGCAGGGATGGTCCAGAGGAACGATGTGGTGTTGTCTGTCCTGCTGCAGCTCCAGGAGGCCACAGAGAGCTCCGGCCTGGATGCCGTGACCAGCCTCGCCTTGGAGGTCCAGCAAGTTCTTGCTCCCTTCCAGCTCCCAGCAGCCCCTTGTCAGGAGCTGCCAGAGTGGCTCAGTGTGGATGAAAAGGCCCGGGGATTGTATCCTGCTGATGCACCCAAGGGTCTCCTACCGTTGAATTGCAATGGGGAAGGCAACTTGCTGTTTGATGCCGTGAGCATGTTGCTTGTGGGTTCCACTGTACTTAGCTTGGAGCTACAGGTAAGAAAAAAAACAATCCACAGATGTCATTCAAACTAAACAATTCCTCTGATGCATATTATATTCCTGTAATGTGCAACATTATGATTAACATTTTCCTACATATTCATAAATATTAAATATGTATTTAGGTCAGAATTGACTCAGTAGGTTTAAATCAATCCATATTTTGGGCTTTTTACTGAAATATTTTTTTAAATCATTTTCTGTTGAAATCTATTGATAAAATGTAGTTTTCTAAGAAAATAACCAATTTGCAGTTTTTCACTTTTTTTTTTAAACAAATGCAAACTTCTGTAGTATTTTTTCTTTTAGTTGATAGCACAACACCAACTGATTTATTATCAGAAAACATGGTTCCTTTTGGATTCTAAGAAAACAATTTATGTAAAAAAAAATAATGTAAAAAAAAAATAAAAGTAGTCATAACAGTGAGCCTTGGAGTTCTCCTAAAAAAATCTTACTTTTTTTTTTAAAGGTGTCTTCAGTTCTTGAATATGTTGATTTGCTTTCAGGTGCAGACCGTGGTGGAAATGGCACTCTGGAAGAGCTACTACTTATCTGGGATGATTGATTCGAAAATGATGCTTCAGGCTGTTCGTTTCAGTTTGAGTGCAGAAGAGTCTGAAGACATGGTCAACTTGCCGTCAGCTGTGCTGGAGGCCATCTTTGATGCGGATGTCAAGGCCTCCTGCTTCCCTGGCTCTTATGCTAACATGTGGCATGTGTATGCTCTGTCGTCGGTTCTTGGGTTCAATATCTACTCTATCTACCCTATGTTCAACCTCAAGATCAGACCCTATTTCAACAGACTTATACGACCAAGGTCCAGGCCTGAAAGCTCAGAGCCTCAAACTATACACGTCATGTGGTCTGGCGAGCTGCAGGCTGAGTCATTGTTCAGGCCAAATTACTTTGTGGCTCTAGTTCAGCTGAGTGCCCACATGTCTGTCAGCTTTGACCTAGAATGCACTGTGTCTCAGACTAACAGCAAGGAGCAGGCAAACCGCGACCAGCTGTCCTACTCAAACCTCAAGGACAAGTACAACATCACCAAGAGGACCTTTTATCGCTGGAAGAGGCAGACGCAGGAACACTGTAAGAAGTCAGCCGCCCGGTACGAGGCAAAGTATTTCCTCCAGGCTTGTTACTTGGAGGGCAAGTTCATTCCTTTGCATCAGTTTAAAAAGTTTTTCCCCGAGATCTCCAGGTCATCGTACTATAACTGGAAACAAGAGCTGCTAAAAACCGGAGGGAACTTCACGTCTTCTTCAGCTGGAGAGATAAGCCCCGGAGAGAGCACAGAACAGGAGGTCTGGTCGTCACCTGACGCCAACCAGGGTGAGGCCGAGCACCACGACAACGTTGCCAGGATGTTTGGCCTCAACCTTGGAAAGCTGGATGTGGAGCGAGCTCACAATGTGGCGCACATGCAAGAAGCCAAGCGCTGCTTGCAGAACTACATCACCATGAACACCTCTTTCCCTTTCCGGATCTTCAAGAGAAACTTTCCAGGAATCTCCAGGTCAACCTACTACAACTGGAGGAGAGAAGCCATGCTCTTTACCAGAGGCTACAAAGGAACTGTTGGCAGCAGTGAGGACAGCTCGGATGCTGACAAGAGCCAGAGTCCTCAAAGCGGGACATCTGCGCTACCCAGGGAGACCCAGACCCTTGTACCCAAAGCTCGGATTTTTAGGCAAAAACACAAGAGCTTCAGACTGGCTTACCTTAGCAAAAAGCAGCTCAGAGAATTGGCAAAGTTGCATGTTCAGAAGTCTAAATGGTCTCTGACAAAGTTCAAGCTCAAGTTCCCGTCTATGTCCTCTTGTTTCTATTGGCTGTGGCGCAGCAGCAAGAACCACAAGGCCAAAATTAGAAATGACCAAATATTGGAGACGAGTGCTCCAGAGAGCCAGGGGAGCTCATCCAAAGAAAAGCCTATTTCGGAAAATCACGGTCATCTGCCAATGGCCATGACCCACAATGGCCAGGAGCGTTCTCCACTCCCTTCTTTTGATGTTCCACATTCGAAGCAGATCTTTCACAGAAATGCGTCAGTGGATGAGCACGTGTTTGGCATGGATGTTGTGGCATTGGCCAACTTCAAGGCCAAAGCCAAGCTCTTCCTGCAGCAACGCTTTGAGGAGAAGTCCTTCCCCACCTTTAAGGAATTCCGCTCATACTTCCCGTTCACCGCACGCTCCACCTACTACATGTGGAAGCGAGCGCTGCACCATGGAGTGTCGCTGGTGCATGGGTGAGCGAAGCTTCTAATGTACTGGAAACCTGCCCCAGGTAGGTGTAATAATAACAAAATGCCTCAGCTTTGAAAAAACTACCTACTCCTGATAGGAGACCATGAATAATGGTACCAACGCATGTCCCCCTCTTCTGCCCCTCCACCTCAGACCATTCCTCCCTCCTGGACATTTGCACGTGTGTGAAAAGACGCTAGTCGGGGCAATTGAAACCCTACGTGCTCCCCCTCCAAGGCGAAAGGCAGTTCAAAGCACCTTTTAAAGGGGGGGTTTCGTCTGAAGTTGCTTCTCCGTTCTTTCACTCCAGACTTTCCTTCTCGTTGGAATTGCTTTTTGCATCATATTGATTCCAACAGGAAGCAAAATAATTTCATGTTTGACCAAACAGGGTTTCAGTCACTTCAGAGGTTCGTCATCTCAGAAATCTCCTGGTTTGAAGAGCAGGTTTTATCTGTCTTGCACTGAAGTGCTTTTAAAGGCCGATGGATGTATTTCTTCACGCCCCAAGTTGCTGTCAAACTTAATGGCGAGCTGAATGTAGATCAGATTAAATTTTTTGTACCTTCCTTCTTTATTTTAAAACTACCTATTTTAGCCTTAAGCTGCTTTTGTTTCACGTGTATTTATTGTTTTTACTGCAGGTCGTGAATGGGTGCTGCTAAAACTTGATCGTCTCAACGACATTTGATGGTATTTAGTCCCTAGAGACCTGAGAGATCCACTAAGTTATGAAAAATAAAGAATTTGTTTGGAACAGGTCAAACTCGCCCAAGAATGAAAGAACAGCACATGTGAGGTTTTCAGCTATTGTGCTCATGCTAATGATCAAGAGGGGGAAGGGCTAATTTTATGTATGTAAGGGGACAGAGGTGAGATAAGGACAGGAACACTCAAGGAGTATGGAGGGTGGGGGTTTCTGTTCTTTACAGTCTGGAGACAATCAATCATAACCCTTTTCCTTTAAGCAAATTAGTTTCTGTTAACTACTGAATGTGCAAATAAAGGAAAACCAAAAACTGCCTTGTCTTTGTTTCTTCTGGTGCGCAGACTTAGGAAAAATTATATCTTGTTTAGAAGTTTGATGAATTAAGATAATGGAAATACATTAAAGTAAGCTAGAACTTGAGAAAATAACATTTTACATACAAATGAAAAGTGAAAAATGCAAATATAAATTTCTAAAATGACATTCGTTCATCTGTTTAACTTATTTTTTTTAAACGAATGCTTTGACACGAGTCGAAAAACATGGGAGCCCTTAATAAAATATTCTACAAGTATACTTTGTGCTAAAGTTAGGCAGTATACTTAAAGTTTACTTTTTATTTACTATATATACTGAAACTTAAAATGTTCCAATGTACAAAGAAGTACAGTTCGTACACTTCCTTCACTACACGTACATAGTCCTGCTTTAGCCTACTTGTATTCAAGTATAGGCTACCTAAGAAAATAAACTTCAGGTGTAGTACTTTTTACTAAGGGAATAGACACACTCTTCCTTAATTTTCATTGGAATGGACCCTTATGTTTTCTGTGTTTTTGACATGTTCTTGTAACATATTCTCATAAAGGTGGACACATACAAATAATTTAAGATTAAAACTGCATTTCTGAGTATAACGATCATAAAATGATTGGAGTGCAACTTTAAATTGTAAAGGTTTATATTTAACACCCATGGTCTGATTTAAAGTCCTACTCTGCTCATCTTTCGAGTAAAAGCGTATCCCAGTTGTCTTTTAATTGTGATTTTTTAAAGTATGATTTAAATTTTTTTTAGCATCATGTTTGGACACAAGTCTGGTTAGCTGGTTTCCTTAGAAGACTTTTGGTTGATGCTATGTATTTGTCCTCAAGATACCCTATGGCATAGGGTATCTGAATAGGGCCTATGCAGATGTAAAGTACCAGGAAGGCAACATTATATGTTCTTATGAAATCTATATATTCACAAATGCTTCATTTTGTGTTAAGTAGTTGTTATCCTCAAATTTAAACCAAATCATTCAAATATATTTAGGTGTATTTACAATATATGCACAAGTATGTTTACATGTTGACTTGAAAAACTGCAATGAATCATTCCAACTAATTAGGAAGCACAAGACTGTGAATGCATGAAAGACAACTGACACCTGCAGGTTAATCCCATGAACTGTCCTGGGATGATAAAAATGATGTAGACATGAAATAATAAAGGGAATAATAAAAATACATTTTTTTGGGAAAAATCAAAAACAGAGTCCTGCTGAAAACAAGAACAAACACAAAACTATCAGTAAGCACAAAATAATTATTTCTCAAACAAAAAAAATGCTTACATCCACATAAGAGAATAAAATAAAAAAAAATTCAAAAACTTTGGATATTTTAAAGCTTTATTACAACCCAACCCTTGCAATGTGAGGTGTCAAATTGTTTGGTAATTTCTTTTATCTTCTAATAAAACATGTCAATTTTTCTCAATTGTTTCTGTTTTAGCAAAGAAATGTAACTACCAATTTTGATATTCTGCTGAAGAAAGAAGACGCTTCTGGATCTTTGAAAACTTTTGCAAATCACTTTTATCAACACACACATTTGCTTTTCTCCAAATTAAACGTTAAAAGGCCTCAGAATCCAATAATTTGAGGCATAAATTCACACACAAAAAGCAAGCCCAGACAAAGTACAAACCGTAGTTCAAGTAAACCTGAATGTTGACTTTGTGTTCATCAAAAGATTCACCTTTCTTTACAAATATTCTATTGGAATGCACATGGCTTCAGTTTACTTTCAATTTTCAGGACTCTATGAGATGATATTCTGCCCATATTTATGCAAATAAACTACCATGAACGAAAAGAGTTGAGTCTTCTTTGTCTAAAGAATTGTTAAAAAACATTATGAAGTCATGTGCTTGAATCCTGAATATTCTTCAACTTTTTGGGATTCTCCGATTACTTTTTGGGGGGAAAGAAAACTTGAATTTTATTGGTAAAAATGTTCTTCCATCCATCCATTTTCTTCCTCTTATCAGAAAACTTTGATCCGTTCAGTTTATGACACAAATCCACAGATAAATAACCTTCGTTTCCACATTTGAACCAATCGAGCTCCAATCCGGAAACTTCTCTGAGGAAACCTGAGTGTTAAAATCCCTCATTCAGAGACATTTGTGAGAAATCACAAACATGCTGCACAATTTCTCCTTTTTTTTTTTTTTTTTTACTTTCGGAGTAAAACATTAGGATAAACAATATTAATATCAACTGTTGACAAAACAAGAAACAGATTTTGAAATAAATAAGAGTTTGGCATGGGTGGGTACAATTGTTCCTTCACTGTACTTTGTTTATGCACAGTTTGTTGGCAACAGACATCAAATACTTTCCTTAAACTGGAAAAACAAACAGTGAGTTAAAAGAATAAAGTCCACAGAGCCACAAACCAAAGATGGACAGAAGAGACAAACTGCATGAATTATTCCGGAATAAAGCTCTTAAATCTTGAAAAGTCCCACAATCTGCTTTTACTGAAGGTTAAAAATAGTATTTAAAAAACATTTTTGGACGTAAATTTTTGAGTGGTGCTTTCTTCGGCCTGTTAGGTGACAGTTACAGGTGAGCTCGCAGAGCCTTCTGCGTGGACAGTCTTCCTCCTGAAAAGACAAATATAACATTTGTTGGAAAATTGCAGCTGAAGATGATGCTTTTGTGCAGCTTGTTTCATACTCAGTGTGTCCTCCACGGAGTTCACCATCACCTGGTTGACCTTCAGGACGCCAGGCTTCTCCCCCCTGTAAAGGAAAATCTCGTTAGCAACACGAAGAATGACTGTTATTCTGAAAATGTCCTTAGAATATAAGAGAAGAAAAAAAGTAGAATGAAAAGCTGTAATTTTCCAAGGAATTTGGGTTGATGAATTATATTTTCATAGTTAAACTGGACAATCACACCAATGAAAAGACTGAAGGGTCTAATTCATAAAGTCTGGATGGATTTTGACCCAAAAAGTTATGTTTGTCTTAATCTGAAGATATTCAAACCTAAGAAAATAGTTCAGATTTCCAAAAGTATGCGGCTTAAGCTTTCAAGCACAAACAGCAACCTGGAGTCTGCTGTGCACCGGAGATCATCTCCTCCAAACCTCGCCCATCAATCATCCTGAAGGTTTATGTGAAAGAGAAGCAAATAATCAAACATTCATAAGTAGCTCTGAGGTGACAGCGGAGAAACAAGTCTTTGTTATGGCGCTCAACCACCAACAACAGCTGCACTAAAAACCGCTTTGACTGGACAAACGAGACAATAAAGGGTTCTGCACAGTCTTTTAGCACCGAAGGGACTGTGGAGACGAGGAGTATCAGTGACACAGACGGCGGAATCTGTTCAAAACCATCAGGGATAGAAGCAGCAACCAGAAGGTCACAAAGGTTTCACTGCAAATGTGAAACATTAGAGAAATTTAAAACATGAGACTAAAATCATTCACAGCAGACACCTCCTTCAGATGTGATCGTTGACTGTGTATGAAAACTGGAATGAGTGGCCCTTCCCCCTTAGTGTTCCAAACCAGAAGAACCCGCGCTAGTCCCATGAAGCCAAAATCCCATAAACATCTATAGAAAAACAAACAGCTATTACTCAGTCATTCTATTTGTCAGAATAACCATTCTTGATCTTATACATTTTTTATCATGTTCTTGTTAATTCTAAATATTTCACGATATTTATTCTGTAGTGCAAAGTATTAAAGTTATAAACTGACCAATCAGATGTCTCAATAAAAAGAATGTGAGTTCACATCGAACATTCAAAACATTTGACAAATTTTGTGTAGCCCGCTTTTAAGTGGTACGGCGTGGACTTCAACAAGCTCACTCCTGATTGGTGAGGTCTACCATCGAAACCATGAATCAGACCATTTCGGACCAATCATTGCTTAATCATTGCTTACTGACTCCAACATGGTGACGTGCATATCCAAAAAATAGATACTGAATGGATTTCATTTGGCTGCAGCCGGAAATAAGTCATTTTCTACGGGTGACGTCACTCTAACTCAGTCCAGTTCTCTATGCAGTCAATGGATGTAATGAATTAAAGCTTTATTACTGACAGAAAATTTTAGTAGCTTAAATAGCTGAGACCAGCATAGTGGCCTTGTGACAGAGTGTCCACCCTGAGACAGGGAGGTCGTGAGTTCAAATCCAGGCCAAGTAATCCCAAAGACTCTAAAAACGGATCCCAATTTCTCCCTGTTTGACACTCAGCATTAAGGGGTTGGATTGGAGCTTAAACCACCAAATGCTTCCTGAGTGCAGCTCACCGCTCCCCCAGGGGATGGGTCAAATGTGGAGACCAACTTTCACTCACCTAGGTGCGCGACAACTGATGGGACTTTAACTTTCTCATTCTATCAGTCCAAGTCAAAAATTTCAGTGGTAAACCTCAGAGTGAAAAAGAGCATAAAAACAGCACAAATTTTACTAAAAACAGTTTGCATCCTGACATTTTTATTTGGTTTCAGTTTGATCCAGTTAATTAGAAAGTGAAAAAACATCCATGAGCAAAAAGGCCTTTTTTTTCTCAGAAAGGTGACACACAGGTGATCAAAACAAACGCACCCTTGAACTTTTTGCACTGCTCCAAGTCTCAGCAAAGCTGCCAGAGCATTCCTCTGCAGGTCTGAAGATAACACCTCATGGTATTTTAGTCTGCCTGCAGACACAAATAATGATTAACTTTTAGAAACACACAATACCTGTGAATGACATAAATAAATAAAAACCATTAAGAAGATGCTTGATGATAAACGCCCGGATGGCAGGAACAAACTGTCTTTCAGTCAGAGCTTCTGAGGCGTCCTCACACAGGAACCTGCAGACCATCTGAGAACACAAACACCAGCAGCCATCAAACATCTGCACAAACAACTACTAACTTTTAAAACATTTAAGATCAAAAAGTTTAATTAGAACTGAATAGGTGAAAATTTCTTCTTATGGTAAAAATGAACCCATTTGGATTATTAGAAAAAACACAAACCCTTTATAATAGTTGCTCTTTATTAATGCTTTGTTAAATGTTATTTAACTGCTCACTAATACATTAATACACTTAATAATACAAAGTATTATATAAAAGTGTCTGTTACACCTTATTTAAAAGTTAAATAATGATTAATTATGCATTAACTAACGTTAATAAAGGACACCTTTTTATAAAGTGTTAAAGAAAAAAAGCTCTAAAAGACTTAAAAGACAAAGATGCTTTTAATTTAAAATGCCTTGTGGAATTCAGATAATCCAAAAACGGCTTTAATTAAAAAAAAAGTGAAATTAATAAAAAAGAAAAAGAGCAAATGATGCAAAAATAAATACTAACAAAGACATAGCTAATAATAAAACAAAAACGTTTGAGGATGAATTTGAATTTAACCAATTGTAAAATGTTAAAACCTTTGTTATAATGATGAAACTGATCAAGGTAAATGTTGAGCTAATGTCAGACAAACAACTAACATGCTAATTATGAATCTTTTTTGTTTAAATAAAGTTGTATACATTTGAACAAAAGCTTAGCAATATCAGTAAATAATAATATGCTAAGAAGACTAAAATACTATAATAAACAGTCTGCTAAGCAAGCTAAAAAATGGAAAAACTATTTACACACATGGACAAAATTGTTGGTGCCCTTCAGTAAATGAAAGAAAAGTTCGCAATGTCACAGAAATAACTCGAATCTGACAAATGTAATAATCAATACAAATTGGAATGGAACCAAGAAAGTCAGTCATTGCTTTTTAACCACACTTCAACAAAAATATTAACAAAAATAAAATCATGAAACAGGCCTGTACAAAAATGAATGTGCCCATAGCTTAACATTTTGCTGCACAACCTTTTGAGGCAATCCCTGCAATCAAACGATTCCTGTAACTGTCAATGAGACTTTTGCACCTGTTGACAGGTATTTTGGCCCATTCCTCATGAGCAAACTGCTCCAATTGTTTCAGGTTTGAGGGACGCCTTTTCCAGACGGCATGTTTCAGCTCCTTCCAAAGATGGGTTTATGTCAGGGCTCATAGAAGGCCACTGTAGAATAGTCCAATATTTCCTCTGAGCCATTCATTGGTGGTATAGCTGTGTATTTTGGGTCATTGTCCTGTTGCAGGACCCATGACATGATCCGTAGACTAAGCTTTCTGACACAAGCCAGTACATTTCTCTCTAGAATCTCTGATAGTGTTGAGATTTCATTGTACCCTGCACAGATTCAAGACCCCCTGTGCCAGATGAAGCAAAGCAGCCCCAGAACATCACTGAGCCTCCTCCATGTTTCACAATAGTAACCGTGTTCTTTTCTTGATATGCTTTTTTTCCTGTCTGTGAACATAGAGCTGATGTAACTTTCCAAAAAGTTTAATTTTTGTCTCATCTGTCCATACGACAGTCTCCCAGTAGTGTTGTGGCTTATCCACATGTAGTTTGGTAAATTTCAGTCTGGCTTTTATTATGATTTGTTTTCAATGGTGTCCTCCTTGGTCATCTCCCATTAATTCCACTTGTGTCAAACAATGATGGATAGTGTGATCTGACACTGATGTTCCTTGAGCTTGAAATTCACCTTTAATCTCTTTAGAGGTTTTTCTGGGCTCGTTTGTTACCATTCATATGATCCTTCTTTTTGATTTTTCATCAGTTTTCCTCTTGCAGCCTCAACCAAAATGGTTGGCTACAGTCCCATGGATCTAAAATTTCTGAATAACATGTGCAGCTGTAGTCACAGGAACAACAAGCTGCTTAGAGATGATCTTATAGCCTTTTCCTTTAACATGCTTGATAATAGTTGATAATTTTCTTTAGACAAGTCTTTCCTTTGCTTCCTCTGGTCTACATTGAGTGTGGTACACACCATGTCACCAAACAGCACAGTGGCTACCTATAGTCCTTTTTATAGGCCCACTGACTGATTACAAGATTGTAGACACGGTTAGTGGATACATTGTGGACTAACATATCCCTTTGGTCAAATTATTTTCAGTTTTTTCTAGGGGTACCATCATTTTTGTCCAGGCCTGCTTTGTTTGCCTGATTTTGTTTTTGTAAATAATTTTGAATTTTGAAGCATGGTTGAAAAGCAATGTCTGACCTTTGTTGGTTTAGTTTTATTGAATTTTTATTTATTAGTACTTTGTCAGACTCCAGTTACTTCTGTGACCATTGTTTTATTTTCATTAAACAAAGGGTTCAAAAACTTTTGTATATGATGCTGCACAGACAGCGGGTGGCTGAGGCGTCAAATTTACTGCCACGGCCACGGAGGTATGAAATTATTTTTGTGCCTCCATATTGCGAGCAAAAGTCACAGTTTTAAGATCAAAATTTCGTAAGTTGCAAGAAAAAATGAAAGTAAAAAAAAAAAAAGTCATAATTTGCAAATGAAAATATGAAATATTTGCTTAAAAACTTTTTTCTGCTTTCAAAAAATATTTTTGCGTTTGCAACGCAAATGTTTTCAGATGCGTTGTCTCTGGCTTTTGCCTTATCTTTCATTTTGTGTTCATAAGTTTCAGTTTCCTGTCACATACGTGTCACCAAATAGCCTGCTGATTGGTCCAGATTCTATCCAATCAAATCGCTGTATTTACCTAACATGACGTCTGTTACTGAGGCTCAAACACCGAAAAGCCTCTTTTACCTTCGATTTTGCTTCTATGGACGAAGAAAAATTCATTTGGAATCATTTTAAAAATAATTCATACTTTCTTTTAGCATTGATTACATTATATTTAGTCAGATTAGTACATTTATGGCTGAGGATCACCTGAAACTGTCAAGTTAATCTGCTCACATTACACTAAGAAAGGCCTGTGTGATCTATAAGTCCTCCAGAAACAAAATCTTGGTAAAAAGTTTGATTTCCTTTAAGATCTGTTTGTTATATATATAAAAAAAAAAGATTCAAAGCACAAATAATCTTCTGCTGCACAACAGTGTTTTAGATTAGATTAACAGCAGTAGTAAGTAATGAAAAGAATGATGGCTCATCAAAGTAAACTTTAGGTATAAGAGGAAGAAATTGTATTTTTAACGTTAGTTTTTACAGGGTGTCTTATTTTTAAGAACTCGTGTTTGCTTTTGTCCAAAGTAAAAAACAACAATATGTATGAAATATGCTTTTTCTATTATTTTTTTATGTTTTATTAAGGAAATAAATATAGACTTCCGATACAAATAGCATAATGTAACATCCGGCTGGACGGAGGCGGAGCTGAGATGGTTTTTCTGCTGCAGACATTTTGAACACGCTGGTCACTACACTAGCACAAATAAATACAGAACCATTTTTATTGTGTCTTTGTTCTGGGTCCTACTCAAGAAGACTGAGGAACACTGGATTGGATAAAATCAATCAGCAGGAACCCTCTTGTCTGTGATTGGCTGTTTGACTTAGCATTTGACTTAGCATTGAAACTTGACAACCCTGCTGTGCCAGTCGCGCTCGGTGTGAATGCACCCTTCTTTTAAAACAGATACATTAATGATAACACTTATAAACAAGTTAAAAAATATTAAAAATAGGAAACTCCTGCTTTAATGTCAGTCATTGAGAAATGATCCAACAGAAAATGTATAAAATGAGGAGCTTTTATAAAAAAACACTAGCCAGTAGATTTTTCTAAATGGATCAAAGATAGAATTCTGGACCAAACAACAAAAACATTATTGAAGAATTTAAGTTTTCAAAAGTGAAAATCAAAGTGTTTTAAAACTCACAACATCAACTTCCTGAACTAAGTGAGCGTTTTGAAACTAAATTATTTTAAGTAGCTGTGGTTTAAATAGCTTAAGTTTGCAGAATGTTTTGTTTCAAAAGAGAATAATATAATGCTGACTCAGCACGCCCACATTTCTAAACATTCTCGACTTTTGGATTGTTTCGGGAAGTGTCCCTTTAGCCTTTGAAACAAAAAACACACAGACAAACCTTGTACCCCTGCAGAAATGGATCCAAGATGCTGGTGAGGAAGGCTAGAGTTCGGTGTCCTCTCTCCGCCACCAGAACCTCATGCTGGTTTATGTGGAGAGCGCCTCCCTTGGTCAGAAGGTAACACGCCTCTTCAAAGTCCTGAAACATGCAGAAGGCTTCAGATAAAAGTGGCTCTTTAAACTCAGATCCTCCCCCATCTCACCTGCACTGCGTCTCCAGGACAGAGGATGAACTCGTTGGAAAGCATATTCCTCAGAAACAGGAAGCTGTTGTAGACCTCCTCTGGAAACACAAACGCTCATCAGCAAAGGGCTTTCACTGAAGCAGTTAACACGACAATGGGTGGAGCAGCAAGATGGGGGCGGGACCCTACGTTTCTGAGAGGAAGATGCTGTGTGGATGGCTGAGGCCAGCAGCGCCGGTCGCAGGAAAACATGCAGCACCTGGTTCCTGTAGGAGGCGCAGGAGAGCACGACTACAGCCTGGCTTAAGAGCTCCTCCTCTGCTGTGAGGCTGCAGTGAGGTCCTGCAAAGGTTCACACCAGGGTTTCTGCTTCACTTTTACTCAAGACTTTAGCTTAGAGACCGTTTAAGAACAAAAAGTCATTACTGAATGAAAAAATGAAACAAAAGGAACATTTGTTAGGAATAAGATTTGCTCCTTCCTTTCCTTGGGAGCCTGATAAACAACATCTGGAGTTATAACCAGGGCTAACCGATGATTGTAATTATAATATTTTCGTCCCGTTCGTCCAGGAAAATTGTCTGTGGAATGTTCTTCATTTCCTCTTTTTGGTAAAAACACATTTCGTAACCAGTTCGCCAAGCCAAGTTTCTCGAGAAGTGTTTTCAACAAAGATTCCTGGAATAAGGATAACAGATCGGTTGTTGGAACGGCTGGTGAGGGCTAATGGTTCCTCCGGTAGAATTAGCCAGAATCATGTGTGTGTCTATTGCAATGAGAGTGGTTGTGCAATGCTTTAGGTACACCCTCTAATCTATAAAATGGGACTGAACAGATATTCGGGGGCTTCTTTCATCTGACTGGGTTAACGGCATTTGGGCTCTGATTGATGATCGGTTCTGAAAATGGAGATCTTCTGAATTATTCTTGAATAAACAGACCCTTTAAGCAGATTCCAGCTTTTTCTTGATTCAGAGTTCACTTTTTTCCTCAACACATTCAGGTACAACAAATAAAAAATAATAAATATAAACAAACCTTGTTCAAAAGCCAGATAGACTCTGTCTTCAGAGATCCTCACAAGACCAGCGTGAAGGGAAAGACTGCAGGAGACCACCTCAGAAGGAGGAATGTGGTCTGAAGGATGACAAAAGAAAGAAGAACCCAAGATTAACCTCAGTTTGTTTTTACTAGTGCAGATATGATCCAGTAGACCAAAGAGCAGAAAAAGGATAAAAGTGGGAACGAATTAAATAAAAACGAATACAAAAAATTAAAATAATGAAAAAAAAAATGTTCTGATGGGTGGCACAGTGGTTAGCCCTCTTGCCTCACAGCAAGAAGGCCCCCAGTTCAAGTCCTGGCTGGGGGACCTGAAACAGTGTCACCTATGGGGGTCCTTTCTGTGTGGAGTTTGCATGTTCTCCCTGTGCATGCGTGGGTTTTCTCCAGCTTCCTCCCACCATCCAAAAACATGCTTCATAGGTTAATTGGTTACTCTAAATTGTCCCTAGGTGTGAATGTGAGTGTGTACGGGTGTGTGATTGTGGCCCCTGCGACAGACTGGTGACCTGTCCAGGGGTGTCCCCGTGACCCTGAAAGGGTCAAAACGGTATAGAAGGTGAATGAATAAATGAAAAATGTTCTGTTTCTGCAACTTTTTAATCTGAAAAGAAACTCTAATGAAGACATGAACATTTTAGGTTCCATCAAACCTTCTTTATGTTGCTAATGGTACACTAATGGTTCAGTCCAAATGAGTATAAAAACACACTTCATCGTTATTGTCCACAGCAGTCCTAGACTACAAGGACTGCATCAATTTTGCAATTCTTCTTACTTAATGTGTCTTTGAGCAAAAACAAAAACCAACAAAATTTGCACGCAACTTGTACCCGATGAAAAATAATATTATAAATGGCAAACACCCATCAGGTCAAACGGGAGCGGTGAGCGTGGGGACGGGTAACACATACAATGCTGCTGACGACTATAATTTTAATTGAATTAAGCTTTTAGTGTTTTAAACAAAATGTTTTTGGGGAAAAAAAAGTGAAAATAAGTTTTTAACGTGTTTTTAACTGATTTGCTTTATTTTTCTGCTTCTTTTTAAAAATATTTTTCCATTTTATTAATTTTATAAAAACTTTCCCTATGCTGTATATTTTTAACAAATTGTAGCTTTTCTTTTGTCCTAATTTGAAAAGCCCTGAGTGGGACTTGTTATAGAAAAGTGTGGCAGAAACCCGGCCAGTGCAGGAAGGCTCCAAACTGCCGGCACAGATCCCGGAGCCACATTGCTTGTTGGATCAGCTCGCCCAAAGGAACCCCCGAGTTCTGCCCTGCAGCCTGGATCTGGAGCAGCAAAGAGGCCAGGAGGACCCAGGGCTTCAGGACCATGTTCTCCTCCTGTGCTCGAACCAGTCTGTAGGCAGCATCGTTGATGAAGCTGTGAACTTTCTCGCTGGGCCTCCTGGGGATGTGCCTGGAGACACAGAACCAACGTTCATGTTCTGCAGACAGGTTTTTTGGGTTCCCGGTTGATATGAGCTGCACCTCGGAACCAGGCTGAACTGGCTGCGGTTCACTCGGCCATCTGCCAAAGACCTGACGGACACGGGCGGACCGAAGTACACGTGGATGCTGCCATAGTCCTTGCTGAGGACTCTTCTAGCTTTAAACAGACCCTGGAGAAAGAAACGCAGATCCTTCATTTTAGCTCCTCTGAAAACACAGAGATGTTTTGTTTTGCAGCTTATCAGTGAAAACTGAAATTCAACAGACTCACTGAGGTGGACTCTTTGGGTTTAGGGACACCCAGCAGCTCCCTGGCGTACAGCGTCTCCTCCAGGACCCTCTCGTAGCTGATGCTGACAGGAACCAGGCTCATGTCAAACACTTCGCCCTTCAGAAACGGATCCATGGCTATATTCAACAGGCCTGGAGATGAAATGGACAATGGAAATGAAACGCATTGTGTGCAACAAAACACAAAGAGCTGTAGGAGAGCGAATGTTGGTCTGCAACCTTCAGGTAAAGGTCAGGGGCATCAGGTCAGAAGCTAAACATTAACAGATGGAGCTGGGGATTGTTTGTGTTTCTACCTTGTTTTAAAGCCCAAAGCGCTTTAAGTCACTGGGGCTAACCTGTAAATACCATTAGCAATGTGGGGTTCAGTGTCTTGCCAAAAAACACTTCAACACAAATGCAAGGCAGGAACTGAACCTGCAATCTTCTGATCAGAGGTCAATCCCTCTAACACAGCTGCACCTGTTTCCATGTAAACAGAAACTTTGTTTTGTTCACAGCTCTTTTAAAAAGCAGCATCTTCAGCTGTTTCTTAAAAGCCTCAACATTGTCAGACACACAGTGATAAGGGCGTGGCGTTCCGTGGGGCTACTGCTTGGAAAGCTAGGTCACCCCGAGTTTTGTAATGTGTCTTTGGGACTCTAAGTAGCTTCAAAGCAAAGGACCAAGGGGGGCAGTTAGCAACATACAGTACAAGAAGATGGGAAATATAATCAGGGGGCTGGCCATTAGGAGCTCTAAAAATCAAAACTAACATTTTAAAATCAATTCTAAAATGAATGGGTAACTAATATAACAAGGATAAAACAGGTGAAATATGAGCCCTTCTATTGGTTCCTGTTAAAAGCCTTGTACTAGCTGAAGGCAATTTACTGTGGCTTGACTAAAACTGATAAAAAATGAATTACAATAATCTAAATAAACAAGGTGAAATAAAAGCATGGACCACAATCTCCAAGTCAGCTTTGGTTACCAATTTTCTCAGCTTGAAATAATTCTCAAGCGATAAAAACAGTTTTTGACCAGATGTTTCGAATGATTGGTAAAAGATATATAGACTGGTCAACCACGACACCAAGGTTTCTGAGGCTAGATTTGCAGGAGGAGCCCAGAGAGCCTAAGTGATGTTTTATAGAGGTCACTTGATGTTCAGGAGTAATGATTAGGGTTTCTGTTTTCTTTTCATTTAGTTGAAGGTAATTAAAAGTTAGCCAGTCTTTAATGTATGAGAAACAAAGTAATAATTTGGCAAAATTATGAAACTCAGAATCACTGAAAGAGCAGTACAACTGGAGGTTACCAGCATATTAATGGTAAGACACATTTTTAAATCTACTTATAATTTTTCCAAGAGGGTTTAAATACAAAAGATAATTGAATATGATTAATAAATGATTATATACATTATAATTTTAATGAGTTAGCTTTGAAAAAAAACAAAACAAATCCAATTCATCAATCAATAATAATATAAAAATAATAAAATAAGATTAGGGTTGTAACAATTAATTTTAACAACGATTCAATTCATATAATAATTTGTGGTTTATGATGTGATTCATACTCGATATTGGTTTATTTTGAACGATCTGATTCACCGCCCTAATATGGATCCAGGACATCTTTATCCAAATCTTCAACCAGTGTGGCTCAGAGATAAATCCCTGGTACTGAAGATTCCAGATTCCTTGTATTTCTTACAAGATAATTAAATATGTGTACAAACAAACAAGTAAACAAGAATGAATGTCAAATCCATTCGCATTTTAGTTTGATAAAGTTTAGCCCACTGTTGTTTTTCCACATCAAAATAATCCAAAGGGAACATTATTAGAAGATTATTAGATTACCACACTATACAATCACATCTTTGCTAAATTCAAAGTATTTCCACACATTGGACTGGAATGATGGTTGATCAGTTTTTGCTGCATCACGTGTGTTATTCGCTTTGATGTTACCGTGTCGTTTTTATGTTATAGTAAGACAAAAAAAAAGAAGAAAAAAATAAACAGTCTTTCAATCAAAATGGTATTTTCCAATATTGATGATAATTAATACATTTAATTTTTAAACCGTTTTTTTCTTTGGTACAAATCAATTTGATTCAATTAAAAACTTGCCTCAGACAGATCAATCTGGATGGATAAATCAATAAATCGATTCGTCTTAACACCCCTAATTAAAAAAAAAAAAAAAAAATCACTTCATGTAGTTATGGTGGTTCCTCGCTATATCACGGTTCATCTTTTGACATCTCACAGTTGCAATTTTGTATGTTTTTTGGTTTCTCCACTAAAGATGAAAACAGTCCGTTTCTAAATCTTGTCTGTTGGAAAAACTGTTGTTTTTTAGATGAAAGGACTGAGTGTTTTCTAGTTGTTCCATTTCTACTAAGGTGTTGCTGTGTCTTCATTTACTGTCTTCTTGTCATCTTTCTACTGGAACTGTAATCAGTAAAAAATTTGGAGTATGGGAAAAACTGTGGAGAACATTTTAACAATTTGTTATTAAATGATAGAAAACAACAGTGACATTTATGGTTTACTGCTGAGGTTCATCAGGAGGTTGTCAGAAAAACTTTTAAGGGAGATGTTATTATTTAAAGTGATAAATCCTATT
Organism: Adrianichthys oophorus; assembly: GCA_036245035.1. Taxonomy (NCBI): domain Eukaryota; kingdom Metazoa; phylum Chordata; class Actinopteri; order Beloniformes; family Adrianichthyidae; genus Adrianichthys; species Adrianichthys oophorus. The sequence goes on along the minus strand of BSAI01000101.1, from coordinate 13,659,994 downwards.
TCTCTCTTTTAAAATCTTTGTATTTGTATCCGTTATTTTTAGTTAATTCTGATCTCCTGTTCTAAATAAAGATATGAATTATAGTGATTTAATACATTTTATTTTCATTTTCATGTATAACCAATGAAGATATAAATATAGCAACCATTCAGACAGAATGTATTAAACAGCAAGAATCTTCGAACTGTGAATTGGATCACCACCTGATTAATGATCCACAGCACTAGCAAATATGAAGAATAAAAAGGTGCAGCTTGAGTCAAACCTTCACCTGTACACTAAAAACATGTTTCCTTTTTTCAAATAAAAAAACAGTTTTTTTTTTCTTCCTGCAGAAAAATCACTGAAAAGATTTTCTTAAAGCAGCTTATAAGTCTTAAAGGAAATTATCAGGTGTTTTCAAGTGATTCTACCTCCCTTAAAAACTGTTGTGTGAGCAGAACCCAACACCAGAACTAAATGGCTGTAGATGAGTCCTTAGGCCAGGGATGGGCAACTCCAGGCCTCGAGGGCCGCATTCCTGCATGTTTTCCAACATACCATGATCTGACATGTTCTAATTGGCTGGACACACCTGAAGCAGGTAATCAGTCATGAGTAGGGCTTGGATATCTGGAAATCCTGCACACACTGCGGCCCTCGAGGCCTGGAGTTGCCCATCCCTGCCTTAGGCGCTTGCTGCCTTGCTTATCAGATCAGGAGACGGACCAAAAACAGAAACTTCTGGGCTCTTACCCAACTTTGGAGTCAAAGACTTTGAAGTTCGGCTTCTGGTTCCCTCCAGAAAAAACTCTAGCGGTGCAAACCCGTTCTAGAACAGCAGAAATGGAAGTAAATAAACTCCTGTGGGGGAAGATTGGACACAAATTGGAATGTGTGAGATCTTTACCCTCAGCATGGTTTTGACGTACTCGCTGAAGACAGCCCAGTACAGCTTATCCCCGCCAAACGAGCGACGAATGAAGAACGCTCCGGACATTCGCAGCATCTCACCAACGACCTTCATTCCCATGAAGTCTGGAGGAAAGGAAAAGTACATTAGCCGCTGGCAGGAACACCTAAAAGCTTCTCAGAGAGAAAGATTCTCACCCATGCCGGCAGCAATGACCGGCAGAGGCAGGTCATAAGTGTAAAGGATGTACGACATCAACAGGAAGTCCATGTAGCTGCGGTGACTCGGCAACAGAACCACCGGGTGTTCCTGTATGACCTGTTGAAGCTAAATGCAACATGAGGACAGGTTAGATGCTGCTCCATCTCAGCTGAGTGTGTGACATGGTGGCGTCTCACCCTCTGCACGCCCTCCTCGTTGACGCAGATGCTCCTGAAAATTGCCTTGAAGACTTTACTGAGGGTGAAGGCAAAGAAGCGGATGGTGCTGAGCTGCAGGCGGTGGGCCATCTCCTCCAGGATGACCGACGCCTCTGCCTGGACTTCATCTGCAGGAACACCCGACTCCCTGGAAACCTGAACGGGAACTACTCAGTGTTTTGGAACAATAAAATTAGCTTTGAAAAAATAGGTACAAATCTAATTAGTCAACTAAAAAACTCAGTATCAGCACATGACATTCATAAATCTTTTTTTTTTGTTTAAAAAAAGTTTTTTTTTGTTAGTTTTTGCAAATATGAACTTTATCTTTTAAACAATAGCCTCCTTTGTTTAAATACTGGTGCCACAAAAATGGTGAGCAATATTGTAGATATCCAGCCTTACAGTTTTGATCCAGATTCCAGCTCAGACGAGGAAAACAAAGATGTACAGTGGGGATAGAAAGTTTGGGCAACCAGTTGAAAATTATAGTATGCACCTACTGTCCCTCCCTTTAGAAAAGCTGAGAACTGACAGTGTTATGAATTGTTCACAATCATGGTTTGCAAAGACCAGGTGATTTCAATCTCAGAGATTTGATATAATCTGAGTCATCTGACCTTGCCCCAACAATCAGCATCATGGGTTCTTCCAAGCAGTTGTCCAGAACAATGAAACTGAAAATAGTTGATGCTCAAAAAGCAGGAGAAGGTTATAAGAAGATCGCAAAGCATTTTCAGATGCCAATATCAACTGTTCGGATTGTCATTAAGAAATGACAGTCAACAGGAACAGTGGAAGTTAAAGCGAGATCTGGAAGACCAAGAAAAATGTCGGACAGAGCAGCTCACAGGATTGTAAGAAAAGCAAGTCAAAACCCACGTTTGACTGCATCATCCCTCCAGAAAGACCTGCAGACTCAGGAGTTGTGGTTCACTGTTCTACTGTCATGAGATACTTGTACAAATATGGTCTTCATGGACGAGTCATCAGAAGAAAACCTCTTCTACGTCCTCACCACAAAATTCAACGATTGAAGTTCACAAATGAACTTATAAACAAACCTGATGCATTTTGGAAACAAGTTCTGTGAACCAACAAGGTTCAAATGGAACTTTCTGGCTGCAATGAGCAAAGGTACATTTGGAGAGGAAAAGGAAAGTTTAATGAAAAGAACCTCTGTCCAACTGTTAAGCATGGGGGTGGATCAATGCTTGCCAGCGGGACAGGAAACATTCCACAAAATTTCAGCAAATTTTGGACACTAACTTGATGCTGTGAAAAAGTTGAAGTTAGAGAGAGGAAGGCTTCTACAAATGGATAAAGATCCCAAACACACCTCAGAATCTATGCTGTCTAACATTAAGAGGCATAAACTGAAGGTTTTGCAGTGACCTTCCCAAACACCTGACCTCAACATCATTTTAAAATCTATGGATAGACCTGAAAAGCGCAGTGCGTAATAGACATCCCAGAAATCTCAAGGAAGACTTTTGGAAAGAAGAATAAATGAAGATACCTCAAACAAGAATTGAGAGAATCTTGTCTAGCTACAAAAAGCGTTTACAAGCTGTGATATTTGTCAATGGGGCAGTGCAAGGTACCAATTCTGCAGGGTGCCCAAACTTTTTCACACACCATAATTTGGTTGTTTTCTGTAATTTTGAAAGGGTAAATGATGGAAATATAGACTATTTTTGTCATAATAAAAGAATGTCTCATTTGTAAACTGATGCCATTAGAAGATTTTTCAATCTTTCCTTGGGTTCTTTTTGCACAACTAGGGCTGGGCGATAGGGAATTTTTTACATCACGACATTGTCTTTTTAATATCAGACTATAATGATTTATATCAGGACATAAACCAAATAACTGTCAAATCTGAACGCTCTGTGGCTCATAGGACAAATGTGTAATCATCAGCAGGTTGCTTAGCTTTAAATATTTATTTCCTATCATACTTTAAACATAACAGATGCACTGACGAAACACGATGCAAATGTTTTTTTCTCCAGAAAACAAAAAAAAAAGACATAAATATTACAAACTAAACTGAAAATTAAAGCAAAATCTTTCAAGTTTCAAAAGAGAACAGAAATAAAACAGAACACCAAACTGCTCGATCAGTTCTATATAAAAACAAAGCATAAATTCTACAAATAATTCAGTTTGAAGTTTTCAAGTTTTACAGAACAAACAATCCAAGTTTGATTGTAGTAAAATAGTAATATTTAGTAGTATTAAAATGTAGTAAAAATATTAATATTTTATTGATGATGTAATACATACTTGTGAGAACAATAAAGACGTGGAAGAGCAAAAAAGAAACAATAACTACAATCAAAATAATACTGTTGCTAAAAGTCAGCAAAAGAAAAAGATAGAAAGCATGAAAAAATTGCTGTGTAATACTGGGGAGCTGAACTCACAATTCCCACATTAGAAAAAAAAAATACTTCTGTGCAAATGATTTAACCACTCGGCCACAGCAAAATTTAATAAGTACTCCTGACCATAGCACTTTTATTCAAGCACAGCAGAGTTTTCGATGCACGTAAGTGACTCAACTGAACACTGCAAAAGAACAGAACACTGTACATTCCTCTCGGTCACATTAACACTGAAATCCCCCTTAAAGCCTGTGGCGAGGCGAGACGCCAGGAAGTCACCTGTTCTTTGATTAGACAGTTTGATATATGGCCATCCAATCATAAAGACATGTAAAGACAGGGACAGAAATTCACAACCGCAACTTCAGGAGCCCACACGCAGTTTTTTTGCTTCATATCTGTAAAAAACAAAATTCTTTAAAAAAAAAAATTGAAATTATTTCACAAATGAATATCTTTTTTATGGGCATGCAGATCCCTTTTTACACATTTGGAAACCTAAATTTTTTGGGCACATTTATTTTGTGGTATGATGAAACTTGATTTTTGTGTGAAAATGCAGTTGTGAATCCATTCAGTTGCAAGAATATAAAATTTTACCTTGAGTGCCCAAACTTTCGGTCCCCACTGTATATGGATCTACAGTGGCTTGCAAAAGTATTCATACCCTTGAACTTCTCCACATTTTCTCACATCATAACCACAAACAGATATTTTTATTGGAATTTTATGTTAAAGACCAACACAAAGTGACACACAATTGTGAAGTGGTAAGACAATTATACAAGAGTTCAATTTTTTTTTGCAAATAAAAAACTGAAAAGTGCAGTGCGTAAAAGTATTCAGCCCCCTTTTCTCCGAGTACATCCAATTACCTTCATAAGTTGCTTGATGATTGGTGACTGATCAAATGTTGACTTCATAGAGTCCATCTGTGTGTAATTTTATCTCAGTAGACAAATCCAGCTGTTTTGTCACAGTCTCTGTGGTTTGTTAAGAGAATATTGGGGAGAAAACATCATCATGAAGTGTAAGGAACACACCAGACAGGTCAGGATAAAGTTGTGGAGAAATTTAAAGCAGAGATGGGCTAGAAAAAGATTTCCCAAACTTTGAACATCCTACAAACCACTGTTCATTCCATCATCCACAAATGGAAAGAGTATGACACAACTGCAAACCTACATAGACCTGGTCGTCCACCTAAACTAACAGGCTGAACAAGGAGAGCACAGATCAGAGAAGCAGCCAGGAGTCCATGGTGACTCTGGATGAACTGCAGAGAACTACAGCTCAGGTGGGGGAATCTGTCCATAGGACAACTATCAGTCGTGAACGAATCTGGACTTTATGTAAGAGTGGCAAGAAGAAAGTAATTGTTAGAAGAAAACCACAAGAAGTAATGTTTGCAGTTTGCCATAAACCATGTGATTGACCCAGCAAACGTGTGGAAGAAGGTGCTCTGGTCAGATGAGACCAACATGGAACTTTTTGGCTTAAATGCAAAGCGCTGTGAGTGACAGAAATCTAACACTGCACATCACTCTGAACACACCATACCCACTGTCAAACATGGTGGTGGCAGTATCATGCTCTGGAGCTGCTTCTCTTCAGCAGGGACAGGGAATCTGGTTAGAGATAATGGGAAGATGGATGGAGCCAAAGACAGAGCAATATTGGAGGAAACCCTGTTGAAGTTTGTACAACACTTGAGACTGGAGCGGAGATTCACCTTCCAACAGGACAACCACTCTAAACATAAAGGCAAAGCTACAATAGAATGGCTTCAAATGAAATGTATGTGTTGGAATGGTCCAGTCAAAGTCCAGACCTGAATCCAATCCAGAATCTGTGGAAAGATCTGAAAACTGCTGTTCACAAACGCTCTCAATCTAATCTGAATCAGCTTGAATTGTTTTGTAAAGAAGAATGGGAAAAGATTTCAGTCTCTAGATGTTTAAAGCTGGTAGAGACAAACCCCTAAAGACTTGCAGCTGTAATTGCAGCAAAAGAGGGTTCCACAAAGTATTGACTCAGGGGGGCTAAATACTTTTGCACACTGCACTTTTCTATTTTTTATTTGTAAATATATATATACACACAAACACACACACATAACTCTTGTATAATTTTCTTTCCACATCACAACTGTGTGCCACTTTGTGTTAGTCTTTCACATAAAATTCCAATGAAATATACCTATGTTTGCGGTCATAATGTGAGAAGAAACATCAAATTGGAGGGTGGGTTGTTTTGATTGATAGGTGGCAAAACTCTTATTTTGTTTTTGTTCTGCTGTTAAGTTTGGCTGAATAATTTCCTGTAAACATGCCTGTGGCACATCTGATTTCATTTTCTCTGTCCAGAATTGTATGTTTCACATTAGAGATCATTTGTCCAGTCCAATTCTCCAAACTTTGCATTTAAAGTTTTTTTTCTGCCCAATTGTACTAAAAGAAACTAAATCTGACATGGTACACAGAGAAACTATAGACATTCCCCACTTTGTTTGCACTTCTGAATCAAATTTTCAGTAAATACTGTATATGAATGCCTTTAAGTCATCATCCAGGTGAAAAAAAATATACCTGATTGACAACAAAATGCAGCTGATCAGACTGCAGCACCATTGTCTTCAGCTCACTGGCTTTGCAGGGAGTCAGCCCTTTGTACAGAACCGGAGTGTAACATCTGAGGGCGTATCTCAGGTCGCTGGAACGCCTCCTTTCCTCCAGAATGTCCTCAAAATCGTCTCGTTTCTTCAGCATGGGGTCTCTGGGCTGCTCAGGAGAACACATCAGTGAAGTCAACAAATGCAAATTTCTGTAGTTTCATCTACACAACCAAAATTATCCATGATAACAACATAAAGCTAAAAATGTATTATTTTGAGCTTGAAAGCTTTTAAGTTCAGAGCCCCAGTTTCCCAACATCTAAAAACACATTAGCAAAAACTGTGTATTGCCTAAAAATGTCAAAAAATCTCAAAAATGTGTAAAAGTGATCAAATCCAGCTATTATAAACTGTGGCATAACTTAACCCCCTAACCCCAACAAAAAAAAAAAAAAAAAGAAAAAAAAAAAAAAAAAAAAAAAGAAACAATCGAATAAAATTAAAAACATGCAACAGCTTTTGATTGGGTACATAAGTTCTTGAGCTAAAATTAAAGTAAAAGCAGTTTGGAATGAAGTGCAGTAGTTTTGAAAACCATTTTTATGTTACCAAAAATCGTCCTTGCAACTAACATAATATCGGAAATTTTAATTTGAAGGCGCAATGTAAATATATCCAATCAGATTGTAGTAGCAAGAGAAACTGAAATTATTACTGAAACTATTCGGGGAAATGGGCTGTTTTGATAGAAACTACACTTCTTTCGTAGCTTAAACGACCAAAAGCGGTCAGAATTTTACAATGTGACTCTAAAACACCAGTACATGCCACAAACCCCGCAAAATGTTCTCCAAATACAAACCACCACGTTCAAAAGGTTAATTCAAAAATTAGCATCACTGAAACGTCAAATATTGATAGACAGGGTAGCTAGCGAGGCTAGCAAGACAGCACAACATACGTACCGAATAAATTACTTTTGACGCCATTCCGGGTCCCACTATAACGTTAAGATTTAGCATCCAGTGAGGCTTAACGCACACAGATATTTCCTCAGTTTGACGTCAGTGACTTGGTTGCTAAACGAGCTTTGATAACTTTTCACAGACGCGCGTGCAAATCTTAAAGTGATATCTTCTACGGTCGCCGGAGAGGGTCAAAAATACGCACCACACAGGCTAACTCGCGTGCGTTCATTAATCACAAGATTTTTTTTAAACGTTTGCCTTCATGCACGTAGAAATGAGCTCGGGTTCAGGGGAAAGAGGGAACACGCATTCGTGGTGTCTTGAACGTCTGCTGGATGATGTTTACGACTTCGGTGAGCGACTTGAACCAATTAATCGATGTTAGCTCAGCTAGCGTGTGTTGTAGAAAGTTGATCTTTGACGCGTTTGTATTTCGTTTTAAACAATGTTGACATAATGAAACAGTGTTAATTAGCAAAATTAATTGTTTTTATTCAGCTAATACTGTAGATTATTTTAAATCTCTATAAAAAAATAAACATTAGCTGAGTAAATAAAGGTTACTTTACACTCTATAAACAAAGATATCTAAAGCGTTAGTAAGTGGTGCCTCCAGTGTTAGGAACTGCTATGTAACAGACTAGAGCAGTTTTGACTCCAACATTCAGGTAACAGATGATCGCAATTATCAGAAATGTTTGTTGTACTCCCCCCCCCCATCCTTTTTGTCATTCACAGTTGATCTTGTATTGTTAACCAGGAGCATTTCCTGTGATCACTTTTACACATTTCATATACAAAAGAACAAAAGAAAAGATGATGATGGAGCTCAGAGATTTTTTTTTTCAGACCAGAAAAATAAGGGGGCCCAGGTCACAACCCAGTAGAACACCGGATAACTGGCAGTGAGAGCTGGATTTCTTGCCTGGCTCACATAATTTAAAAGTTTAACTAATTATTAATGATAAAAACTTTTTATTCAACAGGATGTAGCTCCAGTTGTAAAGACTTTCTCTGATTTTAAGCTAATTTACTGCAAGTTTTCTGAATTGGATTAACATGACCTTAAATTGTTGGTGTTTTTATTTATTTATTTTTTATGTGGTGTAATTTTGTTTTTTCTTTCTGGTTAAATAAAAGTTAGATTCAATCAACTTTTAGGATTTTAATTGTGAAATACCTTAAACATTTGAGCTATGTTGATCAACTAAAGATGATTTTATTTTGAAGCAAATATTTGGAACATGCTTTGACTTAAAAAAAGACTGGAATACTGTGTATGTGATCTTGTTGGTTATATCATGCAGGAACAGCTGAGAAAAAGAAACCCAAGAAGAAGAAACAAAAACGGTGGGAAGAAAAGGAGGTAGAGGAGTTAACGCAAGGGCCAGATAGTTTAAATAAAAGCACAGAAATTCAAGCAGAAGATAGACAGAAACGCAAAATGGAGGAATCAGGTAATGAATGTCAGAGTCTGCAGGTTGATCTTAAGGCCAGTTTCATTTCTTAGATCTTCCTCTGCTCTTCAATCCTCAGGTCCAAACGTCCAGCAGGAGAAGCAGGTGGAGGTGGTGACCTTTCAGGACCCAACGAAGAAACGGAAGACCAGTGAGGTTTTCGCTCAGGGAAAACCAACAGTAAGCAGGTTTAGCTCCACTAACACCGTTTTTACCTGAACAGGTGAAGCTGAGGGACTCAGTCAAGAGATGCAAATGAAAATGTGTCAAAATCCAGATATAGTTTGTCCAAATTGACTTTTTTTAGCTTCAGTTTGAACATAAATAAATAATTTTTTAAGCAATAAAATACATTTGTTGAAGCCAAATTGTCCTTTTGGAATAAATGTTTGAACAAATTTGGTTGGAAAATAATTTGACACCTGAATTATTACAGCCCCTGCGACAGACTGGCGACCAGTTCAGGGGTGTACCCTGCCTTCGCCCATGAGTAGCCGGGTTAGGCTCCGGCAACCCAGTGACCCCGAAAGGGATAAAGCGGATTGGAAAATAAATGAATGAATGAATGAATTATTACATAAATATTATTTAAATTGTTAACATATATTTAAAAGAGCTTCTGAAGTGAATTCAAAACATCAAAGCCACAAAACACCTGAAAATATTTAATTCAAAGGATTATTGCAAGCTAAACCTAAGAATAATAAAGCATATTGAATCAAAGACACCATGAAAGAAACACAAACCGCTCAGTTGCTTTCACAGTAAAGGTTTACAATTTTCTAAATGTCCATCAGATTTCACTTATGCTGCTAAATTTGACACAGACTTTGAGGTTGTCTCACTAAAACAGGATACTGTTATTAACTTTAAGAGATGTTCTATCCAGGTGTTGGTGATCAACTAACTTATTTGATTGGCAGCTTTATAGACCCGTGAAAGGAGCTGAGAGGGAGGAGTTTTCCTGTCCAAGAAGTAACCTGTAACTCTAAGGCCATGCCCAAATTTCCACCCTACTTCCTAACTGCTAAAAAGCTATATAGTGCAGGACTATCTAGTGCCCTGGATTGTAAAAGCAATTCAGACATCATGCTCACTACTTTTTTTTTTAAACAGTGTATATGTCGTCACCGATTTCACAAAGTGAAAACTTAATCAATACAAGTATTTTACAAAGACCAAAGAGTCTGAACAAAGAGTCCACTGTGTTCCCATGATGAAAAGTTGATTATTTACAAAAAAATACATATATGTGAATACTTTTTTTTCCCGCTGAAATTGTTTAGACGCAATGCATTGTGGTTCATATTCCCCAATCTAATGAGCATCGATGCAAACTGTTTTTTTTGCAGAGAATTCCGGGAAATTTCTAGGGCACTTGACTTTGGAATTGTAGATTTCGACAGCATTGCAAAATAGTTAACACACTATATATTGTATAGTGAAGGAAATCAGACATAGCCAAAGAAAAGCAAAGGATCTTGTCTAATGACCCTCACTGGATTTTAGCTCATTGCACGCCCTGGGAATCGAACCCAGATCCTACACCCAGCCAACTGAGCTACCCAGCCACCTCTAACTGTAATGCAAACTTTAATACAAAGAAATACAAAAACATTTCTATTATATCTGAAAAAAATTGTCATTCACAAACAGCAGGGAAAATAGCTTTTTTGAACATCTTTTGGCATTAACTCCAAAAAGTGCTTTAATAAAAATATTGCACAAAGAAAATAGGCCAAAGTTGAAATAGGATTGCAACTGTTTGTTTGAAAACAAAACGTACTTCATTTGTGGTGTGTTATACCTACGGCAACAGGATTGAATATGTCAGAACAAAATACCAATATAATATTTCTAAGAACTTCACAACTATTAATATAAAAAGAAACAAGTGAATGTTTTTGGCTTATTTATCTTTTGTTACATTATGAGACAGGGCCTGAGTAACTTCATGTAAGTTAGTTCTGTCACGGTGCGTTTATTGCAGGTAAACTTTAATGTTTCTAATTTATCATTTATTCGCTAATCACAGCAATTTAAAGTTTCTGCAACTGGACAGTGTCATTTTTTCACCCCCAGTCAATGGAGTGATGATCAGCTGTAGTTTTCATTTTAAAACTTGTTCCCATTTCATAATGGCATTTGGCAGAACAGAAAGAAAGTCTGGGTATAATCTGACCTCTGCATCCTCTACTGCCTGTTGTTATTCAGGTACCAGAAACAGCTTTTAAAGAACCTCAGTGAATCCTAGAATCCAGTGTTTCTTCCTCTAAGCAGCACAGCAGACACGCTTCTGAATTTCAAAGTTGGGGCATTACCCCACAGCCTAATACATTACCCCTCCTGTGGATTGCTTCACCCATCAGCTTGGCATTTCCTGACATCAGGGGTTCAGAATCTTTTTTTTTTAACAAAAAGTCAAACAAGTAAGTGGTTTAAAAAACAAGCTTGGGCTTTCTCAGAGCATTTAGCTAAAATTAAAAAATAATTATGATTAATAAAAGTTAAAGTGACTCACAATAAACATGTACATTTTGATCTGTTGTGAACGTGTTCTTGTGTGTGTCCTTTGTTTTCTGATTCCATCTCTTCGTGTGTCACCTCCAGGCCACTCAGGTCGCAGAGAAGAGAGAATGGTTGCCCCAGGAGCTCAGCTTGGAAAAGGTTTAATGTCTTCCAAGATTCATCGTTCCTCTCCGTGTGCTGGAACCGTGGATTCGATCCCTGTCCTCTGTGTATGCAGGCTCGCCTGGAGGTCCACCGCTTCGGAATCACGGGCTACAAGAAGGAGCAGCAGCGGGTTTTTGAGCAGGACAGGGCGGTGATGCTGGGAGCCAGGGTGAGGACACCACACTCTACCTGCATCTCAACCTAATGTCTCCAACCCTGACCCCCACTAATAACCGATGTTGAATCAGCCTCCAAAGAGGGAATATGTGAACTACAAAACACTGCAGCAGCAAATCCAGGAGAAGAAGCAGAAGGCAAAGGAGAAGCTTCAGCCGGTAAGAGCTGGATTCACAAATCCTTCTAGGAAAAAACTGATTTCTTACAGTTTTCTTTTTGTAACCTGATGTGAAGGACACCAAGAAAAAGAAAAAGCAAAGTCAAAGGTGGGTAAGGCTGCAGCTTTTTTTTTTCTAAAAACAGATATTTGTGTAGATCCTAAACTTTGAATGCTTCTTTCAGAGATAAGAGAAAAAGAGCAGCTGGTTCTGCTGCTTCAGTGTCGGGTCAGGTTGGCCGTTTTAAGAACGGCATGCTGATCCTGAGCTCCAAGGAGATTCAGAAAATCAAAGACTGGAAGTAAAGGAAAATAGGTGGATTCCAGAGCTTTTGTAGATTCTTTTGCAAACTTAAATTAAAAAAGAAAGAAAAAGGAAATGTAAGAAGTAATTTTCTTTGTTTTAGTAGGTAAAACCGCGGTTGTAAATGGAACCAGGACTTTTCATGTTTTCCTCCACATGGACCCTGAATGAAGCGTTCCGCAAAAACCCAAAACTTTTCTTTTTTATCACAGTTAATTTATTGGCTTCCTTATAAATGACAAAAACAGAGACATTTGTGTTTGACACTCATTTTTTCTGCATTCTTCATGTACAAACCATGTAAACATTTCCATCAGGTGGTTGAAAGTAATAAAGATTTTCATGTAAAAGACTTTAAAGGGAAACATTTGTGGATTCAATAAAGGTTTTCTGCAGTTTCTCACACCCAAAACAAGAAGTTGAACCAACAAAATAAGCAAAAAAAAAAACAAAAAACTGCAGAAATATTTTCAAATGCTTTTTGTTAAATATCTTTTTAGAAAAAGGCAAAGACGTGCTTTAAATGAGCACCAAATGTTGGACATGGATCAGGTAAATGTCACATTCATGTATATGTGTCAGGAAAAAGGGGGCGTGTCTGATAACCACAAACAGAACCACAGCAGTCATGAAATAAGCATTTTTTTTACCCTAAAAAAGGAAAGGTAGAGGTTTGCTCCACCTGTTTGTATCCAGCTTCTAGTCAAATTGGGGTCAACAATAGCATGAAAATGTGGCCATAAAAGCGCCACATCAGAAGAAAATGCTCTGCTAGATTCATCTTGAGGGTTAAAATGGATCTCCTTCCTGCTTTAATATAAGGTTTGTGTCACATGGAAAACATGTTGAACGTGCATGAAGAGAGAAAATAGAGAATATAAACATGAAATGTTGAAAAATATGGCGTCTACTGATCCAGGGAAATCTGCAGGTCCCCTTTTCACCACCTGAGGGCAGCAAAACATTTTCCCTTAACCTTGAATTTTTTGGATTACATTTTTCCATTTTTTATGTACATTTTACTATTGTACAAATTAAAAGAAATGTCCAAATAAAAAGTAACATTTCAAACATGCACTTTGAATACTTTTTAGATAAAATATATATACATTGAAATTTTCACAAATAAAATGTTTTAACTATAAAGTTATTTGTTTTGGTTTTGTTTTCTCAACCTTTAGAAGTTTCAGCAGGAAACGTCAACAAAAATAAAATCAAACATTTTGTAGGAAAATACCTGGAATTTGAATTGAGCTGAAACAACAGGAAACCAAAAGAAAACTTAATTGGGATTTTGTCCTTTAATTCCACATTCAAAATACAATTTTTTTTACACAAGAACATATTTTTCTTCCTTTCCCCACCTTTGAAAATGTTCAATTCAGGGGTGGGCAACTCCAGACCTTGAGAAAATAACTGTCAATTTTTTCTGCTTCTGATTGGCAGGAGTCGCCTAATCAAGGTAACCAGCAGAATGAAGAGAGGGGTAGAGTAACCAAACAGTAACTAAAACACCTACTCAGTTACAGTTTCAATATTTGAAAAAAAAAAAAGTAAATAATATTAAATAATAATGAAAGTGTGGAAACAATTAAGCTTTTCCTAGTGGGAATAAAAAAAAAATGAAAACAAAAATTGAAGACAAATGTAACTTGATGGATTCGAGTAAAACGACTTCTTCTTCATCATAAACATCTTTAAAAAATTCCAGCTGCATTTATGATTTTTTTCAGATCTTGTCAGAGTTCCTGGAGAATAAATAAAAATGTATTAAACATTTTTACAATTTAAATACAATCAAAGCAGAAAAAAGCTTTATATTTTATGAGGCCAATTTTTTTAATCCTCCTATATTCTTTACCACAAATAAATTTACTTTAGTATTATTTTATCCATAAGAGAAAATGATTAGTACATGTATACAGCAAGGCAATTAAGTATTTGAACACCCTGTAATTTTGCAAGTTCTTCCACTTAGAAATCATGGAGGGGTCTAAAATATTCATCTTAAGTACATGTTCATGTGAATAAAGTTTTATAAAATGAGCTTTTCCTCACCAAGGAGGGTCTAAGGGCAAGGATGGCAGTTTTGCTTAGTCTCTTTAGTTTACTTTAGCAACCAGCTATTGTTTATATTTTTTTGATTGACTTCCTGTTCTTTGCATAAATACCGGTGTGAAGCCCACTGAGATAGCTATGGTTGTGATTTTGGGCTATATACATAAAATTGAATTGAATTGAATTGTTCACTACGACAGAGATATAAATAACATTGTGAGATTTTTTAGAAATGTATTTGTATGCTACTGCAGCAAATAAGTATTTGATCACCTCAGAAAATCAATGTTAACATTTGGTACAGTAGCCTTTAGTTGTTATTACTCAGGTCAAACGTTTCCTGAAGTTTTTCACCAGGTTTGCACACACTGCAGGAGGGATTTTGGCCCATTTCTCCTTACAGATCTTCTTTAGAGCAGTCAAATTTCTGGGCTGTCACTGAGAAACACAGTTTGAGCTCCCTCCAAAGCTTTTCAATTGCGTTTAGGTCTGGAGACTGGCTAGGCCACTCCAGAACCTTGATATGCTTCTTACTATGTAAGATAAGTTCTTACTCCTTGGTTCTCCTGGCTATGTGATTCGGGTCACTGTCATGTTGGAAGATCCAACCATGACCCATTGTCAATGCTCTAACTGAGGGGAGAAAAAAAGATCTCACAAAACATGGCCCCAGTCATCCTCTCTCTAATACAGTGCAGTCGTTCTGTCCCATGTGCAGAAAAACCCCTCGATAGCATGATGCTACCACCCCTATGCTTCACAGTAGGGATGGTGTTCTTGGGATGGTACTCATTATTCTACTTCCAAACACGGCGAGTAGAATTAAGACCAAAAAGTTCTATTGTGGTCTCATCTGACCACATGACTTTCTCCCATTACTCCTCTGGATCATCCAAAAGGTCATTGGCAAACTTAAGACGGGCCTGGACATGTGCTGATTTAAGCAGGCGAACCTTTCATGCCGTGCATGATTTCAAACCATGAAGTTTTTAGTGTATTACCAACAGTAACCGTAGAAATGATGGTCCCAGCTGTTTTCAGGTCATTGACCAGCTCCTCTCTTGTAGTTCTGGGCCGAGTCCTCACCTAATCTCTGGATCATTGAGACACTATGAGGTGAGATCTTGCTTGGAGTCCCAGTCAGAGGGGGATTGACAGTTTCTTCCATTTTCTAATAATTGCTCCAACATTGGATCTTTTCCCACCAAGCCATGAAGCCTTGTGAAGCCCATCCTTGTGAAGGTTTACAATATAGTCTCTGGTGTCTTTGGACAGCTCTTTGGTCTTGGCCATGTTAATAGTTGGAGTCTTACTGATTGTATGGGATGGACAGGTGTCTTTATGCAGGTAACCACCTTAAACAGGTGCTTCTAATTTAGGATAATAAGTGGAGGTGGAATATTTAAATAGTTATATATAACAGGTCTTTGAGAGTCAAAATTTTAGCTGATGGACAGGTGTTCAAATACTTATTTGCAGCAGCACCATACAAATACATTATTAAAAAAAAATCATACAGTGTAATTGTCAGATTTTTTTGGAATTATGTTTCTTACAGTGGACATGCGCCTGAGAGGAAAATGTCAGATCCCTCCATGATTTATAAGTTAAAGAACTTGTTAAATCACAGAGTGTACAAAGACTTATTCATCTCACTGAATATACATTTATGAGTCAAAGATGATGGAAGCAAGGATTTTCCCTTAATACTATTAAAAGAAAATCCAAATACTTCTGTGAATTGAAAGGAATGCTGTTTACTGTCCCACACAACTCCTGTAACTAGGTACTGGTTATTCTGACTACTTAAGGAGAAGATAACTGGAAAAATGGGAGAGGAGCCTCTTTAGGTCTGAAGCTGCCCCCTTGATTTAGAAGCTTTTATTTTGAAAAAGTGCAGGGATTTGTAAAAGTACACTATACTTTTCATGTTTCCCCCTCTATATTTTATTTAAAATTAATTAAATAAAGATGTAACAACAAAAAATTTAATATGACTTTATGTCTCTAATTATATGTTTAGAAATTGGGTTATTAGTGTAATTATTAAAAATATTGCATAGGAAAAAAATTACGAAAAACAGGTGTAATTTTCCTTTTTATATCAGGTTTGGGAATTCTGTAAAATGTCATAGCTGAACAGCAAGGAGAGGAAATCTCTATTGTTTATATCACTTGTTAAAAAAACAGTAAATATTTACAACACAGACAGTTTGTAAACTCATTTTGTCCATTTCACATTATGATCCACATGTCAGTATTGACACAACACTCACTCATGCTTTGTGTGGGACAGAAAAACGTCACAGATCAATTTCAGCAAAACTTCATAAAGTCAAACTGTTTCTGTCTCTGCTTCATGAAAGTTAGACAGCGAATTTTATATAAACGGTGTGTTTCTATGGCCCTGCAGTCACAGTGTTGTGGTTGTTAGCCCCTCCCACCTGTAGCAGCAGTTTAACCTGATGAGGCTTCCAGAAATCTCTGTTTCAGCTCATCAAAGGTGCTGAACTTTCTGATGTTTCAGAGAGATGAGCTGAGTTTTAGTTGTAAGTCTCTTATATATATATATATATATTTAACTTTACAGAACCAAGGAGAGCTCCTGCAGAGCAAATAAATAAATAAATAAATCAACCAATTTGTTTTTTCAATTTGTTCACAAAAAGATCAACACTTTGATCTAATTTACATTGGGGAAAAAAACAGGTGAGGTTAAACGCATACTCTCATAAAGTCAATAATGTCTTGGCAATCAAAAATTGTAACAATCCCAAAATTCCAAGATTTTGCATATATGGAGGGTCTCACCCAGTGGTAAGAAGTTGCACTACAATGAAAACATAAAATTTAAACAAAAATCGTTTTAGTTAAAGTTTCCATTAAATATTTAAAACATTTAAGGGATGTGTTCTCACTCTGGGTATGGTTTTGTGAACTGTGAAAGAGCACATTTTTTTTTGCCCATGTAAACTCCTTGCATGACTGCATTTACATTGAGTTCAGTGATTTACCCGCTGCACTACAGAAAGTGGCTGTGGACACCTTCTTTTGTTTGTTTACAATCCACTCCTAAATAGAAAGTAGAAAGGCTAGCAGCCCATTCTAAGCTAAATGCATATTTAGTTCTTATCACAGAACACAGCAATCTCACTACCAAAACCAAATCTACTTAGGATTCAAACAAACTTGGGCACAGATTGGATGGAGCTTTCACAGTGGGCCTTTTAGTCTGGATCAGAGTTCGTTTTTCTTTGGTAAACGTTTTGTTAAATGTCCTTCAGGTCTGGGTGACAAAAACCCTGGATCTGCCTCAAAACGTGCACTTGAAAGTGAACCCTTGTGTGGTTCACTACAGTGGGACTGCAAACAGACTAGCTCCAGAGGACATAAACCGGCCACAGAGCTATTTGAAGAAACTTGAATCACTCAACGTTAGAAAATGCCTCATTGTTAACCGAACTACATAATAAAAACATTATTATTAACCTATCAATGTATCTGGGAGGTGCACGAACTTTTCCATGTTTAAACAAAGAATTGCTTGTCAACCAGGTTTTTTTGTGCTTTTTTTTCTATTCCTGGACAGAGTTACTTTAGCAAACACTAAACAAAGCAAACACTCTTGCGACCGAGGTGGATTAGCCCACTCTTGAGAGTGGAGTGAAAAATTAGACCAAACTAATCAAAGAGAAGTTTGTGGATTTTCTGCTAAGTAACACTAACATTGCATGAAATTAGCGGTGTAACGGATCGTACGGATCACTTGCCACGGTTCGGCATACATGTGTACTGCAGATCCCCCATCCCCTGCTGCGCATCATTTAGATCAATTCCAACAGAGACTGGCGTTGCAAACAGCTCCGACCTACTTCCGGTGGCTAACCTGACTCACATCTCGTGAGTCGCGGCTCAAGTCTCATGGGTTGTGACCAAATCTTGTAAGTCACAACTGAAGTCTCATCAGCCACGAGCTCTGGAGCGAACCTGCGTCGCCGCCATATTGGAGGGGTCTACTTTAGCTAGACTACATCCACAACCAGCTGCAGTGAGCAGAGAATCTAAACCATGACGTTTGTTTGTGCAGCCTTCAGATGCCACAACTGGCACTCTATTGAGAACAGACCACGTGGAATTACCATTCCTAAGTAAGTTGTAAGACTCTTTTATCAACAAAACTCACTCTACTGAGAGATACGGGATAATATTGTGGGACTAAAGGAATCCACCATGTCAAAAGGCGCGCCGACGCTCAGTTTTACTGCATAAAATGGCATTGAAGTTTTTGTGAGCCGGCTCGTTGGACACAGCTCACGGCTGTGGGTCGCCTCAAATCTTATGATCCACGAGATTTGAATCAGGTGAGCCACCAGAAGTTTGTCAGTGCTATTCGCAGCGCCTGTTGTCTCTCATCAATTTTCTGATCAAACAGCACACAATTTGCACCTCAAATTTTTGTCCATCTTCTTTATTTTAACGTGTGTCAAAATCACTACCTGATGCTTAAATATTGTGTTTGTTTCAATATTAAATATTGTGTTTGAAAAGCCTGACACTCCCGCTGCATCTGAGAAGAGTTTTTCAGGAACTCAAAAGACACGGATGATGAGAGATCTGGTTTATTTATTTTGAAAAATTCTACAAAAACATCGGTAAACCCGTTTTCACGTCCAAGTTGTTGAGGCTATTCAAAGATTTTCCTGGTATGTGAAAGTCTGTCCCGCGGAGGAAGACGCTGATGCACGTGTGTTCAGTGAGGGAGGGGCAGCAGCAGGAGACAGTGAAGAATTTAAAGTTGTGAATTATTTCATCCATCATGTTTATTTAAAGGGATTATGATGCACTTTTGTTCAATAAACATCTTGGTATATTTTTATGTATAGTAATATTCATGAGATCAAAGATGTTGTTAGTGTGTTGTTTTCATAAATAGGCCTCAATGCGCACATGTCCTATTTTATATGCGTTTGTGTTTTGAAGTACTTCATATATGTTTTTTTTATATACGTTGTATAACTTTACAAAAAATACGTTTTTAGCCTTAACCTATGGTTATTTTTCCTTTTTACTGATCCGAAAAATGATCCAACAGTGACTTTAAAATCGTGACACGATCTGAACCGTGAGTTTTGTGATCCATTACACCCCTACATGAAATGTTGACAAAATGCCAGAAATGATGGAGAATTTTGGGGAAACGTGAAACTTTAAAGAAATGAATCAAATGGTATGCAGGAGCTGGGTTCCTTGGTTTTGTAGGTTTGTCAAAGTGATGAAAAAGAAAAAAAAAAAGTCAGCTAAGAATTTTTTCTGGCTGAAGATTTTCTCTGACTGAACATTTTTAACAAGAACAGCAAACAGTCTTTGTGTTCTACTGTTTGTCGTAAAAAGTAGCATGGAGAAAGCTTAGCCGGCTTTGGATGACAAAGAGATTCCAATGAAAAGTGGAGAAATTCCCTTCTTTTGTGTGTTAATAAACTTGAGAATGACAAACAACCAGAACTGATGTTGTTGAATCATCTCTAACAACTAAACAAAAAGTTTTGTGCTATGTTACTGCACAGTGAGCATGTCTGCTGTCAGTTTGGTCTCAGGCATCTTCCTAGAAGAACTGGAATGTCACGAGCTGGAATAAAAGGAGAACCAGCTCTTATCCAGGAGCTGTTGGGGCAAAAACTGGGGGGTAAAAATCATACAAATTCCAAAAAATGATGTCACATATCTCTGCTGAGATGTTCACCAATAAAAACATCAATGCATTCCTTCATCTAAGACATCACAGATGACATGAGATGAACCCCATCGTTCTGGGAAAAGCCCCATGTTGGTTGGTGTCAAAGGGTCACCTGGGGGGGCAGCTTTCACTGGTTGAGATTCTTTGGTACCTCAAGGCCTGTCACAAGGGTGACCTGAAGGAAGGAAACAGAACAAGCACAGGTGGAATGGATGTGAATAACACAGAAATATGTCTGCATTTCAAAATAAGACAAATTAGAACATGTAAATAATACAAACAGGGATTGCTGTTTATGTTTACTTATTAAAGACCAACTCCGATCATCTTTTGATCTATTTTAAAAGCATTCCCGGTGGTCTTTTAATTATTATTATATTGTTTTCAAGGAAATCATGAAACTTTTGTAATTTTCTAACACAGTTTCTGTAGAGTGGCAGGAGTTCATACCCCAACTTCCATTAGTGGTGCAACAAAAATGGCGAGCTATCCAGCTGTACAGTTCTGAGTCAGATGCCAGCTCCGACGAGGGAAATAAAGATGAACATGGATCGCATCAGAATGGAGCAGAGCAGGGAACAAATGGCCAGTTCAGCATATTATTTTGTCAGAAATACAAGCTTTTTCCAACAACATTTTTTGGTCTGCTCCTGATTTACAACAATTCAAATAAAGAAATACTCATAAATGCAATTTTAATCTTAATTTTCTTCTTAAATGTCTATCTTCAATGCTGGAGCATTCAAAAATGCAACAAGAACGTGTTAGAAACACCAAAAACACAATTTTCCTTGGTGAGGGTCTTTAAAGTAACAGCTTGGAAAATCCAGCAGCATCTCTGATAAACTCACTTCTTCTGGTTTATAGTAGAACACATTTTTCTGTATGTATGTATGTATATATATATATATATATATATATATATATATATATATATATATAACAGATAAGACATTTATGAAAGAATATAGTTGTGTTCTATCATAGAAATCAATCACTAAGTGGTGCCAAAAAATAAACAAGCAATACGTTTTGTCCTGTGTCTTTTTAGTTTTTTTGCCTTCAAATGTTCTTGGGGGAAGCTAAGAGCTTCCTCCGGTGCGAGTCCCTGAGCGGAACCCTTCATGCTACCATCTATCTACAGTGCCTTGTGAAAGTATTCGCGCCCCCTTGAACTTTTCAACCTTTTGCCACATTTCAGGCTTCAAGCATAAACATATAAAACAAATTTTTTGTGAAGAATCAACAACAAGTAGGACACAATCGTGAAGTGGAATGAAATTTATTGGATATTTCAAACTTTTTTCACAAATAAAAAACTGAAAAATTGGGCGTGCAAAATATTCAGCCCCCTTAAGTTAATATTTTGCAGCGCCAATAACAAAACAGCTGGAGCTCAGTGAGGTTGGATGGAGAGTGTTTGTGAACAGCAGTTTTTAGATCTTTTCACAGATTCTTGACTGGTTTCAGGTCTGGAGTTTAACTTGGGCATTCTAACACCTTGATATGTTTATTTTTGAACCATTCTATTGTAGATTTTGCTTTATGTTTTTGATGGTTGTCTTGTTGGAAGACAAATCTCCGTCCCAGTCTCAGGTCTTTTGCAGACTCCATCAGGTTTTCTTCCAGAATAATCCTGTATTTGGCTCCATCCATCTTCCCATCAATTTTAACCATCTTCCCTGTCCCTGCTGAAGAAAAGCAGGCCCAAACCATGATGCTGCCACCACCATGTTTGACAGTGGAGATGGTGTGTTCAGGGTGATGAGCTGTATTGCTTTTACGCCAAACATAACGTTTTGCATTGTTGCCAAAAAGTGGCAACAAACTTTTTGGCTCCGACTCTGGTCAGATGAAACTTTGGTTTGATCTGACCAGAGCACCTTCTTCCACATGTTTGGTGTGTCTCCCAGCTGGTTTGTGGCAAACTTTAAACAACTCTTTTTATGGATGCCTTTGAAATGGCTTTCTTCTTGCCACTCTTCCATAAAGGCCTGATTTATGCAGTTCACGACCGATTGTTGTCCTATGGACAGACTCTCCCACCTCAGACCAGACGGGGAGACAAAACTCCTGACAATCCTGCCTTTGCCCCAAAATGGCTAGGATAGGTTCCAGCAACCCTGTCACCCCAAAAGGAATTAAGCAGGTTTGGAAAATAGATTGATGTTTTTTCTTTTTTTTCTTTTCCACAACTCCCAAACTTATCCTTCAAAGGTACTACTAAAATCTACTACTTAAAAGGTATCATGTAAATATGAAAATTATGTGATGTCAGGAAGCAAACTCTGGTCAATCGATTGCTTTGATCCTCCAAGGAAGTTAGAAAAGCGCTATACGAGTATGCACTATTTTAAATTACTACTCCATTTTTACCATTTACCATCCTTGATGGAAAATAAAACAACAGTTGTCCATAAATTGAAAAAAAGGCCAGTAAAACCTCAAGCTTCCATCCTTCAATTAATTCTTCCAAACCCGGTGAATTCCTTTTGGGGTTACAGGGTTGCTAGAACCCATTCCAGCTACTGCTGGCGGCGGTGTGGTACACCCTGGACAGGTCGCCAGTCTATTGCAGGGCCTCACCAAACTTGACAACGTTAAACTTAGTTTCTTTTACTCAGTATCACAGACCTGCACATTCCTGTTGAGGCTGACTGCCGGCACAAAGACGCCGTCCAGGTTTTCAAAGGCGGTTGGTCCGTGCTGCTTCTGGTTGATGTAGAACGTCAGCGTGCGTTTGACTAGATCCAGCAGGATTCCCACCGTCGAGCCCTTGTTGATGCCTCCCTCCGCCCTGAATGAAAGCAAAGACAGTTTGTGAGGAAACAAACTAAAGATGACCTTTAGATAAACCAGAAGTTAGAATCGAAGATTTATGACCATAAAGGGATCTGGTTTTTTTTGTGTATTTTCTTCTGCAACACAAGCTCTGTAGATCATTGTTGACATTCTCCATAAATAAATGCTCAATAAGATGTCTAATATATGCTGATGCAGGTTTGGCGCCTCCCGGAGTCATCCCCCTCTGCTCTCTGGGGCTCGGTGCGTTTGAGCCCACAGGTCCTATTGTCATTTCATTTCATTTATTTATTTATTAATTAAACACCTTCCATCACCAGCCAAGGAGGCCCAAAGTGCTGTACATACGAAAAACATACATAGCACATTGTGCAATAATGAAATAAAACGCTGTAATGAACGAATAATTCGTTTTTAAAACTCTCCAAGAGCATGGCAACTGATTCCAAAGTTTAGGAGCCAATACAGCAAAGGCACGGTCCCCCCAAAATTTATGTTTGGCTCTGGGAGCCAGTAACACACACTGGTCCAATGAGCTTAAGGAGAAAAGGGGGGGGTATTTTAAAAGCTGACTGAAAGGGAAGAAGGTGCCGTACCTGCCGGGGACATAAAAGTAAAAAGAAGAGTTTTTATAAAAACCAAAGTACTGCACTGGCAGCCAATTCAAAGAGGCTAGGATCAGAATTATGTGGTTGAACGTTTTTTGCCCCTCAAGACATCCATGTCAGGAGGTTATTCTGTCATTTAGATTTAATCCAGAAGCCACAATGATAGATGGAGAAGCACTCAGTCTCTTCTTTCTGATAGGTCTGAAGAAAAAAAGCAGCCAAAATAAGCATTAAAATTAATAAAAAATTGGCTCGTTCTCATAGAAAATAAACTTTGAAAGTTCTGTTGAGGGTATTAAAGATACTTAAAAGGTTTCTAAGAGAGAAAAAAAACCACAAGGCTCTAAAAATGTATTAAAATGCCACAAACTTAAGTTCTGAGGCATATTCTCATATCCCTGGACAGAATACACCAGCATGAAAGACTTTGAGAAGTGTGTGGTCACGGACATCTGAGCCTTTAATTGATGCATATGAAGTAAAATATGATATCAAGAAAATATGACACCAAGGATTTAGGACTTTTGACCCTGATTTTTCAGCAGTGATTTCTGTCCTGCAGACAACTCAAGACAACTGAACTTACATTCTGTGACATCAGCTGAAGGACAATGGTCCTGACAAACAAAGTCTGCAGTCATAACGAAGGGGGAGAACTTTATAAACTCTGTTCAAACCTAAAGTAGGAACACCGTCTTGGACAAACGCTCTAACCAAATCACTTGACTTGGTTCCATAAAGTGTGATTCATGATTAAGGATCTTTCTAATGAAAATAATCTGCACAGATTTTTTACTTTTTTACCTGATTTAAGCAAAATGACTGTTCTAATGAAAATAATCTGCATATATTTTAGATTTTTTATGATGACTTTTGTAAATGATTTTTTTCAGATGTTGGAAACTTGCTCTATATTGCTGAGTTTTTCTCATAATAAATAATATACATTAGTGGATGTTTGAAACGGACATGATTCTTTTTTTTCTGTATAAGCTACTAACAAGTTTAAAATCGTGTTATAACTGCACACGTCGTCATGTGATTCATTGTTACTTTAGGATGAATGTTGGTACAGTATTAATATCTGATCATAAGTTACAAACCGGATGTTGATAACAAATGTAATGTAAATGGTGTGGTCAAGTCGGGGTCGGATTATATAAATTCACTTCCTCCCACTCCCTTTCAAGCCATCTATCATTTGATGCCTAATTACCCTCTGTTTGACATGTTTGTATGGATGTTAGCCTCTGATGATTGTGCCATTTATGTGTATTATTCTTGCTTGAAATAAACCATTTCCAAATCCAAAATAGTCAACATCAAAAATGGAGTGACTGTGTTCTCACTCATACACAACAATAACATATGAACTAACTCATCACTTACACTACCTGCACTTTATCTGTTGAATTTTACCTGTCAACTTTTCACTCTGTAAATACCTGCCACTAGTATTTTTTCTACAATGTACATTTGTATATATATATTTTTTTATTGCCAAAGCACTCTGGATGGATGTAAACTGCATTTTGTTGTTGTGTATTTCTGTTCAATTCTATTCTATATTTTCTGTTAGCATTAGTTGACTCCAACACTTACATTTATTGTTTGAATACGAGACTGGAAAGCTTTTTCACCAACCAAAAGATGTCTGTATCTGTGTTCTTAAGCTTCGGTTGTCCTGCAGGTTTTTGTGGCCGTCGGAAAGTTTCTGTTCATGTGATTCAGATTTAGCCTCTGAGTAAGTGCAGTGATTCTACAGTTTCTTCTATCCTAGCTTCACAACCTTTTCCCAGCTGTTGGCTTTGTGATAAAACATGTGTATCTGCAGGAGTTTTCTGTTTCTCGGCTGTTGCACTGCCTTCATATCAGCATGCTGTGAAGAATAAAGCTATACAGGTTATTAATGGGTTGTTTAGGCCCATGGAGGGTCAGTGAGAGGAGCGACTGCATCTTCAGGGGAGCACAAGCGTGTCTTGAAGTTCTTTTCAGGCTTGTTGTAAATGGTAAGTATGATTGTCATGCTTGTGGTAAGTGTAGCGTGAAGTACTTGTAAAGTTGATGTAAATTGCTCATACTTGATGTACAGGTGACGCTGTCATACAGTGCCCTTACCTCACACGCTACTCATTGGTAAAGAATTAGTCAAAACTGCCCTGATTGGTGGATACAGACTGAGGGAGAGAAATGGGCAAACTTGTACGGGGTACACAAGGAGCCCGCACTTATCACATGAACAGCATGTGTGCAGAATTTGTGGCTGAAAAAATGAGAGATTTGTATGACACATCTGTGTCTCATATGCTTCAACCTTATTTACCCCGGCATGCTTACCATGAAAGTGCTAGCTGCAACCTGTTGTCTGCAACATGCCCATAAAAAAAAATTGGCATGGCCTACAACCTTGATATTTCCTGTGGACGGACACACACACACGCACACACGCACGCACGCACGCGTAAAGGCAGTTGTGACTAAGGCTTAACTTTGTGTTTTATCATTTAGTTACTACAATATAAAATAAAGTTTTGCCAGACTTAATTCCTACTTGGGTTTTCGGCACTACCCTAAAGGTGTTTAATGGAGTGGACTCTTTAATGGTCTCTCAAAGACCTACCTGTTGGTGTGGGAGTTGTTGTGCATGAACCAGGAACGGTTGTTGTCCACATACATGGCCCAAGCTTTATCGTCCTTCCCCAGCATCATGTCTTTTATGGTGTTGATCCTCGCAACCCCAAAGGCAGGGTCTGGGTGGTTGTCATAGCGATCGATCCTGACCTCCCAGTAGTGAACACCCTGAGATTAAACGAAGATAGACTACCTTAGGAAACCAAGTGACTCACTTTCATATAAAACAAGTCGTACGTCACAGTTTAACTCGTACAAAACAGATGGGTAACCTTGGAAAAGGCGGCAGTGCCCAATACCACGCGGTCATCGTAGCTGTTACAGGAGACTGTCAGGTTTTCATTGGACAGAACAATGTCCCTGTGAGCGGAGGAGGGGTCAAAGGTGAACCACGCCACTGCAAAATAAAAACACCTGTTAGCATGTTTGTAAGAAAGAAAAACGCTTACGTTTAGCTAACTTCTCTCATGAATTGTTCTGTATTTATTTTCCTTTTTTAAAGAATCTTGAAATCTTCAATAAAACAAAATTTCACAGTTTCATTACATTGAAAATGGGTCAACAAAGTATTTTTTAAATAAAAAAAAATGCAATTCTTATTTTATTTTTTTTAAACATGTTGTAAAAGAGCTGCATAGTCAGTCTTACACAATAGGTCAGACACTGACATCAATAACAAAAGCAACAGTACACGTTTGAAAGCAGGCAGCATTGCTTATTTAAACCTGCCCCTCAGATATCAATTATGATATTGTACTGAGATCATATTGTAATAACCATCATCCTCTACATCATGAAAATTAGTACCTTCAAATCCAAAAGAAAAATGTGTTGTTGGTTATTTGATAATAATTTTACCAAAATTATATAGTCATTGAAGTTATATGTTCTTATAATTTATCCATACCATTTGGTTGTAACAATCTTTAGACGCATATACATTTTGACACTCCTTTAGTTCCAGTTCCAAATTATTCCACAGTTTTACTCCACACACAGACAAAATATCGTCTACGTGTTGTTCGTACCATCGGAAGGTTGAATCTTCCTGTTCCTGTTTCCGGCAAGGCAGAGCAGATGAGCTGAAAACCAGACACTTCAATACACTGAGGTTGATGAACTAAATGAGGACAGCTGTGGATGATCAACCTGAAACTGGTGTGACTGACAAGAGCAACTTAGAACATGACCACATATAACAAACCCAAACTAAACCACAGAATCCTCACAATTGTTTTTCCTAAATAATTGGTTAAAGTAATATTGATGGTTTTTGTGGTTTATTAATTTCAATGACAGGAGTTTTACTTTTAAAAAAGTGATGCAAATAAAGAAAAATGTAAAGATCTCAGAACTGGTGATTCTCTCAAAGTGAGATCTAATCATTTCAAAGACCTGTGGACCCGTCCCGCTTCCACCATTGTGATCACAAGATTTTAAACATTTGTATTCACACTTAAGTTGACTTGGTGTTATTTCAATTCAATTTTATTTATATAGCCCATTATCACAACAATAGCTGTCTCAATGGGCTTCACACTGGTATTTATGCAAAGAATATGAAGTCAGTCATAAAATAAAAACAATAGCTGGTTGCTAAACAAACTAAACAGATTAAGCTAAACTGACATCCCTGCTCTTAAACCCTCCTCTCTGTGAGGAAAAAACCATAAAAAACCTTATCTTGGAGGGAAAAAAAAGAAGACTGGTTTGTATTTTCTCTTGGACACCAGATGCAGTTGAACTGGACTCATGTTTAAATGACTGAATATCAGTTATTTCATGAATGTTTTTCACATGAATAAAACGTAATATGGAAACTTAAACTGTTTCTGATTTTTAAATCTACTTGGTTTTGCTGGGTTAGCATGAATTATTTAAATGTAAATTTTGAGAAGTACCCTATAAAATTAAGTAACACCTAACATTAAAATTCAAGTTGAGATAACTCAACAAGATTATTACAGATTATATCTAGCTTTGTTACTGTAACTTGTACAATCTAGTGAAGTTGCACCTTGATCATCATGTTGGTGCAACATTAATAAATTATGTTTCACCGACAGAATTACATTCAGATCTCCCAACACAAATGCTTTTTTGCTCTATTATTTAGATGATTTAGATGAAAATATTTTCCAAATGTTATTATGTTTACGCAACAAATAATTTTTTTGTATGTATATTCCAATGAACCATGTATTGCATGTTTTATACCTCAGTTATTAATTTCATTACATTTATTGGTCCAAATATAAAACACACATGAAATCAAAAAAGGACAAATATGATGATGTCAAATTGATATTAAAGTTTTGACGTCAGTTTGATTTGCACATTCAACTTGTTTTTGACATCAATTTGATGTTGATTTGACGTCATTTCAACATCAGTTATCCACTCATTATATCTGGGATATTTCTTGACGCACTGCTGCGACTGCTGGGATATGCAGCCATGTTGAATCATAGGGTCCATTTTAATTCAGTTTGAATTGAAAAGAAAACATAAACTATCATTTTAAGCCACATGCTGAGATTTAGTTAGGCCTAAATTAATTTAATTAAACCTAAATTCTTCAGAAACAGAAGAAGCATGGAAGTCAATTTGATATTATACTGACGTCAGTTTGATGTTTAACATGAAGCCATCAAATTGATTTCAAATGAACTTCAACCATATTAACCAGCAATCTTAATTTTGTTTTTCATGTGAGACTGAATTTCTACTTTTCATGTATTTCCCACACTAACACAATGGTATGAAATAAAAATTTAAAATAACATGACCTGACAAACAAAGTCTGCAGTCATAACAACGAGGAGAACTTTATAAACTCTGTTCAAATCAGAAGGACGGCTGTTAATCAGGCATCAGAACGCAGGAATTCCGTCTTGGCCAAAGGCTTTAATCAAATCACTTGACATGGTTCCCTGAAGTGTGATTCATGACAAAAGATCTTCTAATGAAAACAACCTGCACTTATGATTCTTTATATCTGATTTAAGTAAATGGTCTTTCAGACAAAAATGATTTATTTTTGCTTCTTTTTATACTTGATTTGAGGAAATGACTTTTCTGATGAAAATAACCTGCATTTATTAGATTTTTACACTGATTTATCTTTTTAGATGTAAGGCGGACGCTGAGGTGTGTGGATCCATATGCGAACAGAGTTTAATAACAGCACAAGAGACAGGCGAGGGTCAATAACAAGGAGCAAGGCGGGAGTCTGCAAAACAGGCGAAGGTCAAAAAACAAACAGGAAGGGCAAGACAGGTGAAAAGCTTAGACTGAACAAGAGTGAACCAAGTTCAAGACCACGCATAGAGGAGAGGGTGAGACTAGCATATAAGCAGTGGGGTAATGACATGATGAGGAGCAGCTGGTGAAGACAAGATGGCGGAGTGTTATAGCAGAACAGAGGCTGTCAATACTCTAGCGATGTCTCCCTCTGATGGTCGGACAGGGAACTGGACAGCCAGATGCTGACAGACTTATTCACATCACTGATTCTTTTGATGAAACTATTCTGCAAAAATTTGATCTCTATACTGACTTATTTTAGAGACTTATTCACATCACTGATTTTTTTTTTCTTGCATATGCTACAATCAAGTTTAAAATTGCGTTGTGTCTACATACATACCAGTATGACTTATTGTTACTTAAGGATGTTTAATGATCTGTATTACTGTCAGTACAGTATAAATATCTGATTATTAGTTACGAACCGGTTGATATCTAATGTAAAGTAAATGGTGTGGTCGAGTCGGGGTGGGATTATATAAGTTAGCTTCCTCCCACTCCCTTTCAAGCAATCATTTGATGCCTAGTTATCCCATGTTTGACACGTTTATGAATGTAAATCTTTGTTGATTGTGTTACATGTGTTATTCTTGTCTGCTTGAAATAAACCATTTCCAAATCTAACATTGACCACTAATTGGATCAAACATCAACTCAATTTTGACATCAAGCTGACATCAAGGTGCCCACTGGGTTTTTTGAGGTCAATAAATAGACCAGGTGTATGTTTTTTCATCATCTTAAGCTTTTGTAAAGTCTTCAACGGCATCAATTACAGTAATTGATACGTTTCTTTTGGATTTGAAGCCATACTGTCCTTCATTGATGATTGAATGTTTATTAGTGAACTTTTCTAAGCATATCCTAAACAACTTTTCAAGTAATGAGTGAAATTTTTTAAATTTTGAGTGACATTTGTCTGTAGTTTGCGTACTTTTTTTTAATCATCACTTTTGTAGATTAGAAAGACTTTTGTTATCTTTTTTCTATTTGGGACACCCTGTTTCAAATGATTAATTACAAATAGAGTTTGAGTCCCGTGTCAGACATGATGAACAATGTCTCAGTAAAAGTTTTACCCGCATTTGACGGATGAGTGGGTGTTAATTTAGAGCCCTGATTATACATTTAGTTTAATTTTAATATTTCGAGATCACAATAATTTTAAAACTACAATTAAACAAACAAAAAAAACACAAATAAAATACTTTGTTCAGACATTGTGTAGTGTCTGTGTCGCTGCTGCTGAAATGTCAAGTGCTGTCAAACGTCTCTGAAGAAGACAAATGCTGATCACCAATATTGCACAAGGTCTGAAGAAAGACGTTAAAAACTTTGACTCAGTAGAAGGACATAATACACGTTTTTTAAACAAGTAAAATACACTTCAATTGGACACTTATACAGCCACGCAGAGCTGCAACATAAGGATGAAAGATCTGCATGCGGCTCTGGAGCCGCGGATTGCCGACCCCTGCACTGGAGGAATGGAGAAATGAGAAACTTCCCTTTGACTTCAATGAAAGTCTGACTATGAAGCAAAAATAAATATATTTACAGTCTGGTTTCAAAAACAGATTTTTTTTTATAAATCTTGTATTCTTGGTAATTGTAGGGGAAGTCAACATCTTTTTACAATGATCTGTTTAGATTTTATTAAAGCTTCAGTTTGTTCATTATTCTGGGTGTGATTATTCACCAGCAGGTAGATGAACACTAAACACCTCTCATTGTACTTTGTCCCACCCATTGGCCTGTTTGTTAAATGTTGTTAGAGATTTTATGATTCTTATTATTCTGTTTTCTTCAGTTACTC
>BSAI01000101.1:13593652-13628975 GCA_036245035.1 Adrianichthys oophorus | reverse complement strand
TCTTTTCAGTGTGGTGTTGTTGAAATGCTTGGGGCACAGACCCAACAAATGTTGTCAACTTTGTCGTCAATGAGCCATGCACCGTTCACTATCCTGTCTGTCAAGGGTCTGTAGGTTTACAAAGTTATCTCTCTGAGCTTTTTCAATGCCACTCATTAAATGGCACTGCCAGTACAGAAAAAAGACAGAACTTCAAACACTGTCCTTTTGTAGCCCCAAAAAGTTTAAAAAACAGGTCATCTGGATTTAGTTTTTGGTGTTACTCGTCTTTTGCAAGAAACTCTCTCAATTCCAAATTTAAACTTATGACCGTTTTGAAATTGTTTTCTGCTAATGAACCATTTTGGGTAAATGAGAGCGTCTTTATTGTCTACTTTGTTTCACCAAAAGCTTCTTTTGCGCCAACATACCATCTGAAGTCTTGAGAACTACCGTCTTGCTGTATGGACCCACACCAATGGTATTGTAGGCTTTCACTCTTGCATTGTAGGAGCTGTTAAAATGCAGCCCATCAACTGTGCACACCGTCTCCCTCCCAACATACACCTCCTGGAAGAGCAGATTAGAGTAATATTGTGAATGAAATAGAACTTATACTTGATATTTCCTTTCAATGAGAAATTATGAGGCCAACTTCTAGCAGAAAAATCTATTTTCTTGCTTCTTTTTTTTTTACCACTGTCCTTACAGCCTTTACACACCTTACGATGGACAGATCTGATCCAGGTAGTTAGCAATATGTCGGTCAACAGTATCTAAAAATCATGCAGGACAAAAACCATGGAGGCCTGAAGTTCCCCAACCCCATGCTAAACAGATTATACCCAAGTGAAGAGGATGCATTACTACCAACCCTGTATTGTCCTCCGTTGCCATCATCCAGTTCCAGGATGTATCCATCAATAGGGTTGCTAGTCGGCGCAGTAACCCTCCAAGCCAGTGTGGCACTATTGTTTCTGGTGCAGCACTTCTCCAGCTGAAGAAGGGGAGCTGCCGGCACCAAAGGTCCGGTCTCCACTGTGCAGAGAGACGTTTGATGAAAATATTACCAAGTACAGAAGAATGGCAATGAACAAAAGCAGGGGAAGGGGCTAACGAACACTGGATGGGGAGAAAGAAAGTACAAACATGGATGTCTTCATTTCCTTTGGGACTTTACAGTCCAAGGGAGAGAAATAGAAGCTCTCATGACAATCTACTGGGAGATTTAAAAAAAATGCATGAGTGAAAACAACCCCAAGTTCAATTCGAGGGCAACAGCTGGGAATTAGAGGAAGGCTTAACACGTGACCATGTGAGGATGTGTAATGCTCTGCTGGGTGGAAGTGCAGAAGGTGTGTGGAACTAGAAGGATTTGACCTTTGCCAACTGACTTTTAGCTGAAATCAAAGAGCTCTCCTAGGGTTAGTTTCATTATATCATCATAGCAGCATATCTGTCTAACCCTGTAGTGTTGGATGAACGAATACCTCCACTCAATTGACACAGGAAAACAGGGTAAATGCAAACCATCTGGTTTGTTTCTTTAACACTTTTATTATTCTTAGAAGAGAAACAAGGACATGTGGAGAGTTAGTCAGTAAAAAAGTAAACACAAAAATTTGGTCAAATTTAACTGTTCGCTGATATGCGACATTTTACAGGTGTTTAGGCAATTAACGTAAATCAGCTGATTCTGACACTTTACGTAAATAACGTTTTTCATAATGGTGCAAAGCTGCTTTTCTCTTCATCAAATTCGTTGGAATTACATTTATTGCATAAGCAGTTGAAGAGTTACAGTAGGTCAAAGAGTGTATGTTATTTTGCTACTGCCAGCAACAGCTCCAGTATACTAAATGTCAAAAACGTGCTTAAGTGACAAACAGAACAGGGACATCTGGTGGCCAATTGATGTCCCAGTAACTCTGGCAGTACCAATCAAGTGAAAATATAGGTTTAAAAAGTACAAACTTCATAATTTATTATTGCTTATGTTTATTCCGATTTAAATTCGTTTCTTTTAGTACTCAAAAAAATTACATTTGTTGTTGGACAATTACACCACGACATTTGAAGATTAAATGGCAAATCATGTTTGAATGAAAAACACAAAAAACCTAATCACCAAATGTGATGGGTCATTTTTTTCAAGACATTTTAGAAAACTTTATTAGAAACAACTTAATTTAACAAAATTGATTATTTCTGCTGCTGCCTTGAAAGGGATGGTTTTTGAATAAACACAAAGTGTTTGGTTTTTAGCACCAAAAGGGTTATAAGATGCTAGCACAGTAATCCCAGCTAGCTATCTAATTAAAAAAAAAAAAAAAACTTTAGCTTTCTTTTGTGCCCAATAATCTGTAAAATACTACAGATGTGGAGAACTTCACTGTAAAATGTAAACAGGATAATTTATTATTAGATTAGGTCAAATATAGTCCAAAATGCAAGCTTTAACTCAAAAAAACAAACTGTAATTTCTTCCTGGTAGTTCAGAATTATGTAGAAATCATAAATTAAAATATATATATGTATATATTGCAGAAATACATATTTTAATATAAATGTTGTCTAAAAGAATTAATGAAACATGAACACAGAAGAGATGGAAACCTCAGGAAGGGAAAAATAGTCATTCTGCTTTGGGGTCATTTACTGAGGTAAATACAAAGCATAACCATGCAGAGGAAATCACAGAGACTCTAAGAACAAAAGGGCCAGTGAGTTTTGGACTAGAATGACTGTGACGGCTTTTAGGACTGGGGGAGTGAGGAGGGAGGTGGGACAAAACGCATTCAAGGAAGGGAATACCTCCTGGGCTTTCAGTCTCCATCTCAGTTTCACAACTGTCTGCTGCCTGCATTTGTTTCAATAACGGTTTCTCTTGCACATCTGAAAGCATGATTCAGGTTTGAATGTTTTAATACACATGGATGAAAAATGGCGGCAAAGAGTGACTGACAAGGAGCTTCAGATTTCACACACAAAGGATTTCCTGTGTCCAAATTTTCACCACTTTGAATCGAGTCAGCAGTACAATGATTTGGACCAACCTTCACCTACAAGATTGGATTTCCTTTAAAGTCATGGCATATATTGCAACATGTATCAAAGCTGCATTGCTGTTTGTTTTTGATGGATGTAATAATGAAGCAGTTAATTTTCCTCTTCAAGCTTATTTTTCTTCCTGTCGGTCAGTCCTCGTGACCTATAAACTTGTGTTATTTTCATCAAAACTTCCCATAAATTTGATTCCCAAACTTCCCAACCCCAAGGGGATAATACTGAGTTCCTCTTTGGATTGATTTGATATCTTTCTACAATCAAACACAAAATAAAATATTTAAATAAACACATAAGAGATCTTCCAGAAATGATAATTTTCTCGAAAGCAGGGGTCTGCAACATGAGGCTCCGGAGCCACGTGAACTCCTTTCTCCCTCCATTGTGACTCACTGGATTTCAAGAAAAAATATTTGAAAAATGGGTTAGAAGTTTAGTTTCATTTTTTAGTTATAGTTAATGACATTTTGTCATTTATTTCATTTTTGAACATATCAGATAACAAAGCAAAATGATGGTAAAAGGTTTAATTTACTGTCAACAGTTTCAACTTTTCAGAGGCAAAGTTCTTAGACCCACCCTGATGAAAATTGTATTTTTAACATGTTCTTGTGGCATTTTCTATGAAAGATGACATCTATAAAGAAAATTAGGAATAAAAATGCATTTTGTAAGTATTTCTTTATTCCAATAGTTGGGAATAAGAAGCAGATTAAAAAGAGCTTATTTGTGACATAAAAAACACGCCGGGCCACAAGCTTCCTGCTCCGCCCCATTCTGACGCATCACTGGTAGACAAACAGTTCCATGTGTGGAATTAGATTAAACACCAGTGTTGTCATGTTTATATTTGATAATAAAAGCAGACAAAAGATGAGGATGTCATAATAATAGAAAATGTAATGTTCAACTTTGTTGAATGTTTAAATCAAGTAAATCTGCTGCAGCAGGAGAATCTCATTTCACTCAGCCTGTATTTTATTTTGAAAGTAGCTTTCAAAATAAAGTACTTCTGCCAAAAGTAAGAGAATAAAATTAATATAGAAAAATATAACATTGTTATAATTTAAAAATTGTAAATACTAAAAAGTTACATTACATAAATGAATGTATAAATGGCCACAAAACTATATATAAAACAAACAATTAATTAAGCATTGTGTCCATTTTTTGGACAAAGCCATTTCATTGAACCAGACTGCCTGCTGTACCGCGTTGCTGTTCAGGATCAAAACAGTAAATCAGCAGAGACACAGTCAGCTTTAAAACTCTGGTACTTTGTTCTGTGGGATGTGAAGGGTGCGGAAATGAGTTTTATGTCACCATCCCGGAGAACAAAGGCTGGATGATCAAAGCCACGTCTATCCTTTACAAATCGGATTGCAACTCCGATTACAGACAGCCTCACTGAAGTGCATGCTGACCTGAAAGACGACCTCCAGGTGTTCTTGCCTCACAGTTGCATGGCCTTAGGGCTGAAGAATTCTACTTCCTGTTATTTCAAACATACTCCATGTTTTCTTTTCTGTAATTAGCCATGGTAACAATTTATTACATGAATAAAGAGATCATTATATGGTTCTACTGATTGCAAATCTACAAGAAAAACAGCTTCTACCTGCTGCTGGAGCAGCATGAAATGCATAAAAATGCATCGTGTTCATTACACATCAAAACAAACATGGATTCATGAGTATAACTCTGGGACTGCAGCAGAGAAGTTTTATTTTTTTTGTTGCATGAGCAGAACACGAAAAACAAAGGAGCTGCTTGAATGTGAACGTCAGGACGCTTTGGTTGTTGCGACGGAGCTCACCTTTGCTGTGGCAGAAGTCCAGCTGCAGGATGGTTTGGAGGAGCGAGTCCGTGTTGAGGACAAGGTCAAAATCAGAGCTGACCTTGGGCTCCAGTGCCCCCTTGACCCACTGGTCCTGAGAGGACGTGACACGCTTAATCAGGGCATCTGAGATCTGTGGACACACAAACCCAAAGAAAATGAAGCTCCACCCTCACATCTTTGAAATAACTGGGCTGGCTCCAACAATTGATTTTACAGCTACAATCCATCCAATCCTGACTTCTGAAATAATATAAGTTTATAAATACAAGCAATATCCATTTTAATAATAACTCCACCAACAGATAGCAAGACAGCTGATATCGCCTACTTTCACATCTTTTTTTTTTTAATTAGATGCAGTTTGAAGAAGAGAAGCAGTTTCCAGTTCAATAAAACTTAACATAATCTGATTTGTTTATTCATTTGAAATGCTTAGTGATTAAAAGTTTGAATGAATTTGTACTTTGCGTAGCATACTGTGTAATTCTGATTATTCCATAGAGGTTGAAATGATTTTATAGGTCTGAGTGGCTCTTTGATGAGAACGGCTGTTGAAGCTGCATTTCAGCTGCTGCAGAGGAACAGAGGTGTCAAGGAATGTTGGGTCGTTAAACCAGCTCATGTGGAGGATGGGATTCACAGACCAGCGGAAAAAAACAGTTCATCTGGGAACAGAGTCCACAAAGAACTACAAGTGAGGAAGGAGGCGCGAAGGACCAATTGGAGATGAAGACCCAGCCTACTGTTTTCTTATGTATAATCATTGTGTTTAAATGGATGGGTCAAGGGTCAGAGGACGTCTTCTTCATCGTGCCTGGTGTTAGAACGTCCATTTAGACGGTAGCAGATAGGGACATTTTGAAGACCCAGAGCTCTGTCATTAGCACTTTCATGTTAGGATTAAATCTTTTGGTGGAAAACCTCAAAATCGTTCCAGACCTCGATTCTTGAACACGCACTTAAGCGTAATCGGCAAATTATAGCCTACAGTTTACACAGGTTAAACTCTTGTCGGTTCCGAGGACTTATCTTTCAGAATGTAAGATAAACCATTTAACACGCCATCACCAACTTATGAAATATATAAATTTGTAACTACATACAGAAGACGAGAAGGACTGCATTTGCAAAGATAATTTTTTTAAACTAATTTTCTCGAGATAACGTCTTAATACCTTATCTAAAAAAAATCCATATGTGGTTTTCTTTAGATAATGGAACTAAATCATTGCTTGTTTTCACAAGAATATGAAGTAATATCTCATTATTTTGGGAATGCTTAAATACATTTTTATTATTTTATAAGTTCTCCCACTCTATTTGAACTCATGGAGGGGTCTAAAATTTTCATCTTAGATGCATGTCTACTATGAGAGAGATAATCTTAAAAAAAAAAGTAGAAACCACACATTTTTTTATATAATTTATTTGAATGCTACTGCTGCAAATAAGTATTTGAGCACCCAAGAAAATCAATGTTAATATTTGATACAGCAGCCTTTGTTTCCTGTAGTTTTCTGTAAACATGCCCATGTCAACAACAAACACTCTGATTCCACTCCAGTTCCAGACCAAAGACACAACCGGTATGGACTAATTATGAATTTATGTTCAATATGTATTTGACATGTTACATTTAATGAAATGTTCAAATTAAATATCATTTTTTTTAAGGTTTTCAACCCATCATTATTTTCATCATCTATCTTTATCAAACAACCCATCTGCCAAAATAAACAGAAAAGAAAAGCAAAGTAGATGAGTGATCGAGTTGATTCCATGTCCTTTGGAAAACAGGCCTATTGATTCGGGCAGGAGCTGGAGAAGACCAAAAGTTGAAACAACTGAAGTGAGAAAGAACTATGGCAAACAATGCTTTCACTATACAAGTCAACTACCTGAGGGTCTGAAATATGGGAGAAAATGAACTAAAAGACAAGTTCAAAAGGCTCACAGAAGAGGCAAGAAATGTTAGTGAAGAGAATGAGCAGGTTTACTTGCTGAGTTTGAAGTTAGTGGCATGACATGAGACATGTGGTTGCTTGTCTGAGAATGATTGCAGTAGTAGTCCATGTGAAAGGGAAAGTGGGTTTTGGAGAGAAATGAACGTCCGAATCTCCCCATTGTTGACACGAAAAGAAAGGTAAAGACACTTAAGAAGTCAAACTGTGCAAACAATGTCAACCATTACAATAAGGCCAACTAATTGACCAAGATTTCATGGTTGTAAAACAAGTTTTCATCACTGGAGAAAGACGGGTCAAGGCTCTAGCAGTGTTTCTCAAATGGTGTTGCCTGTCAACCTATGATACAGCAGAAGACATCTTCAGAGTACTTGAGAACAGATACAGCAACAAAACAACCATTGTTCTAGAAATAATTGAAGATTTAGATAAGACACCAATTGTGAAAGCTAACCAACCCAGAAAAGTCATCGACTGTAGAAAAAGCTCTTGCTCACCTCACTGAACTTAGAAATTCAAGTGCCCTGAAAAATTCACTTGAGGTCAATACCATCGAAAGTGAACTGCCAGATACTGTGAAAAAAGACAGGCTCTGCTTCATGGTTAACCCTGCAGTCACACCAAACAACCATTTTGACAGTCTTCTCAGGCTATCGGGCTTCTGATATAAACTACGTTACTCACAAAGCAGCCAAAAGATTGAACTTAAAAAGTGAGAAGATTACAATGATTGATCATGCTGTTAGAGGGATGTCGACAAAAGTGAAGTCAAGAAGATACTTCCTAAAAATCAGAATTAAAACCCCTCAAGGAACTGAAAAGGCGCATCAGCTGATTTGCTACTGCCTTAATGAAATCGCAAAAGTGCATTAAGGTAGAATCATAAAACAACAGGCAACAAGATGCTGGAAGTTCATAATTATTACAGTCAGGTGTGAATGTTTGTCTAAAATGGGTGAGGGCCTGTCCTCACACTGAGATGTTACAAACATACCTGTTGGCCCCAAGAGTCTTCAAATACAAATTTGTCAACATGTACTCAACACAACAACAGTTCTCACACACACACACACACACACACACACACACACTTAAGCATACAAATCAACACTTGTAAAGCATTTCATTCTGTCTCGCATACTATTTGTGCAAAGGTGAGCTGACACCTGTGCTCAGGTGAGTGTTTATGTTTTGCTGAGGTGGATGATGTAATGTAAAAAGAGTCAGAGTTATCGGCCCTCCCCACACCAAGACCCCCGCTGAAGCAGTAGCGGCGGCTGTTATCACAGTTTGAGTGACAGTTCAGATCAGTAAAAAAGAAAGAAAAGAAAAAAAAAAAAAAAAAAAAAAAAAAAAACTAGTCTCTGAACATCCGAACAATCTCAACAACCCGGACGTGGAAACATGCTTACTGATGTTTTTTGTAGAACTCTATCAAAATAAATAAACCTGATCTCTCATCATCTGCGTCTTTTAAGTTGTGGCGGGAGTCAGGTTTTTTTAAACACAGTTTTGGCGAGCATCAGACAGCGACTTTGACGCATGTTAAAATAAAAACGGTGGATGAAAATTTGAGATGTTATATGCGTGCTGTTTGATCGGAAAATTAATTGAAATAATGCGCACTAAGGGGTAGAGTGATAGGGAAACCGCCGTACTCATGTTTGCTGAACCGGGGCAAGTGATCCGTTACACCCTGTAGCAGAGGTCAAGCCATTGTTTTGCAAGTCACAAGTAAGTCTCAAACCTTTGTCCTCAGGTCAAAGTCAAGACCCAAGTCAAAAGCAGTCAAGTTCCAAGTCAAGTCACTAGTCCTACCATTGAATGTTCAAATCATTTCAACAACAGAGTAATATTATTCACAGACCATATCTGCTATTAGGAACTGTACTTATTTACACAAGAATGTGACAAGACAGAGCAATTAACCAAAAAAAACCCCCCAGACATTTAAATAATCAACTATAGTTAATCAGCCTCAGTGAATTTAAGTGTCTGGTTTTTTTTTTTTGTTCATTGCTCTGTCTTGCCACATGTTTGGTTCTCCAAGACTATTGCCATAGGCTGCACGATGGCGCAATGGTTAGCACTCCTGCCTTTCAGTACAACAGCCCCTGGCTCAAGCCCCAGCTTTGAGGACTTCAAACAGTGTCACCAATGGGGGACCTTTCTGTGTGGAGTTAACATGTTCTCCCCATACGTGAGTGGCTGGGTTAGGCTCCAGCATCCCCATGACCACAAAAGGGACAAAACGGGTACAATGAAGGAATGATTCTGTCATGTCTCAGTTTTTTTTATTTTTTCTTCTTAAATATCTTAGTTTCTGCCAGCAAGCCTGGTTTCCTGCATTTTGGGTCCTTCGCCACCATTTCCTGACACTAGCAGCAGGGTCAGGTCAACTGCTGCAATCATCATGTTACAGCAACATTACTACATGATGTTGCACCAACATAATTGCATTCAGATCTCCCAACACAAATGTTTAGTGCTATATTAACACATTTGGTTTATGTGGAAATTCTTTCCACAATTATATTATGTTCACCCAACAAATGATTTTTTTGAGTGTAAAAGAATGCTGAGTCTAAAGCTGCCATGCAAGAGGTCCAGAGGAAGACCAAAGAGGAGGTTTATGGATGCGGTGAACAAAGGCATGAAGGTTGCTGGTGTTAAAGTAGAGGATGCAGAAGACAGGGTTAGACGGAGGAAGCTGATTCGCTGTGCCAACCCCTGAAGGGAAGAGCTGAAAGGAAAAGAAGAAGACGTCAGAGTTATTGCTTGGCTTTGCAAAGCTACTGAAACATGGAAATAAAAATTGAAAACACAAAGATGACAAAGTTGCCCTTTTAAAGGAAGAATTGAAACATGCAATTAAAAAACTCGCTCCTACTGTGGAAGAATACCAAGATGCTCTCAGAGATGTTTTCTACGCTGCACAAGAAGGGGTGAAATTTCAAAATGCCACCCTGAACAGACTTATGTACAAGGACAAGGAAACAGGACTTCAAGTCTGTGTTCGAAGAATCCCAAACTTTGATGATGACAAGACAGCAGTTCCCCTTTTGCTATATAACTCCTGGGTGCCAACACTCCTGGCTCGAGAAGCACACAAAGCAAACCATGATGACATTGCTGGAAACACTCATGAGGATGAGGACAGGGGCCTGTGCTGTTAAAGGTAGAAGAAGAAAGTGGTTGATAGCTGTGTGGAGTGTAGAAAGACTAAAGCCAAAAAGTGTCAACAAATCATGGCTGACCTTCCTCCAGAGAAAACACATTAAGCACAACCCTTCCAGTATACCAAAGTCGATCTATTTGGGTCCTATAAAGTGAAAGATGAAGCAAAAAGGTGAGGCTTAAGGTGTGGGAGATCATCTTCTCATGTATGGCTTCAAGAGATGTTCATGCTGATATTGTAAGTGATCAGTCAACTGAAAGTTTTCTGTTAGCTTACAACAGATTCACTGCCATCCGGGGTCACCCAAGAAAACTCTGACAAGATCCTGGAAGAAACTTTGTAGATGCAGAAGCAGCTCTCAAAAACCTGTAACTGCTTATAGATCAAAGGAGTTGGAAAATACACCTACCGACTCACCCCACAGAAACAGAGGAGCTGA
Source organism: Adrianichthys oophorus (assembly GCA_036245035.1). Classification (NCBI taxonomy): domain Eukaryota; kingdom Metazoa; phylum Chordata; class Actinopteri; order Beloniformes; family Adrianichthyidae; genus Adrianichthys; species Adrianichthys oophorus. The sequence continues at coordinate 13,618,509 of BSAI01000101.1, read as the reverse complement.
AGCAGCTGTCCGGATGCTGAAAATAGCCTTGCATAAATTTGGCAAAGATGACACATTTACCTGGTGAGAATTTCAAACTTTTCTCTAAATGGCAGCAAACCTAATCAATGAAAGACCCATAGATGTAAGAACTCAGAATTGAGAAGACTGCATGAGTAACATAACACCAAACACCTTACTGCTTGGAAGAGCTGGTGCAAAAGGTTACTTCTGCTTTGACTTTACAGGCTATCCATTCAAGAGACACAATGCAATCCAAGCAGAAGTGGACAGGTTCTGGAAGAAATGGAACCAACTTGCTGGATCAAACCTCTTTATTAGGAGTGTGACATACCAGAACAAGAAATGTGGCTGTTGGAGATATTGTAACGGCTGGCAGTCTGAGAGGAAACCCAGGAGCAGGAAGGACACGAATCCAGGAGGTGAGTGGCAAGGAAGTTTAATAACAAAGAGTAAACAGAGACTTGAAAACCTGGAAGACCACAACACACAAGACTCTGCGACACTGACCAATGCAAAGAGCTCTCCTTATAAACCTGAAACTAACAGCTACAATGAGGAACAGCTGTGAGAGCCAGGAAGAGGAGGGGGAACACGGCTGACCGATGATGATGTGGAGGCGTGTCATCATGATTCTACCAGTTGAGGAACAGCTGTACTCCAGATATGCATGAAACTGATGTCTGACTTCCCCGGGTTCAAGAACCAACAGCTCAAGTGGGAGGTGTCACATTCACTCAACTTCTCAGTAATTGAATGTCTCCACCCGAGCCAGACATGCTCATGTCAACAACAAACACCTGCCTCACCTCATTCACCACTGACAAAGCTCTCACACCTGTATCTCTGTTTGGTCTGATTCCACTACAGTTCCAGAAACCAAACCAACGACACAATAACTAATAAACTAATGTGGAGGTTGTTAACAGGTTGTAACATGAATTTATGCTAAGAATATCTTGTTTTATGTTGAATGCTTTGCTTGTCGGTTCAAGTTATATCGAGTTGATTCCATGTCCTTTGGAAAACAAGGCCTACCTGGTCAGGCAGGATCATTAGGATCATTGAGAACCAACGAGGAAAGATCTTGCATGGAGCCTCAGTCCGAGTGAGAATGACAGTCAGCTTAGCTGACTTCCATTTCAGTTTAGCTTCTTCTATTTCCTAATAATTGCTCTAACAGTGGATCTTTTTCCACCAAGTTGCTTGGTAATTGCCCTGTAGCCCTTTCCAGCCTTGTGAAGGTCTACAATTTTGTCTCTGGTGTCTTTGGACAGCTCTTTGGTCTTGGTCATGTTAATAGTTGGAGTCTTACTGATTGTATGGGATGGACAGGTGTCTTCTTGTAGCTAACCACTTCAAGCAGGTGCTTCTAATTTACATTATTAAGTGGAGTGGAGGTGGGCTATTTAAAGGTGGACTAACAGTCAGAATTCTAGCTTATAGACAGTCGTTCAAATACTTATTTGTAGCAGTACCCACACATATGTACCCATAAGTACCATACCCATATGTACAAGCACATTATTTAAAAAAATCATACATTGTGATTTTCAGATTTTTTTTAGATTATGTCTTTCACAGTGGACATGCACCTAAGATCCCTCCATGATTTATAAGTAGGAGAACTTGCAAAATCACATGGTTTTCAAATATTTGTTTTGCCTCACTGTATTTTTTAACATGACAGTTCTTGACACTTCTTTCATAAAATAAGTTGAAAACATTCTAGAAGCTAGTTTTTTTTTAAAGAAGCTTTAAAAAAAAGTGTAAACAATTTATAATCAGAAATATTTTGGACATAATGGTCAAGTTATTGATGATTTTTAGTTTGATATAGTGCTGCAATGTCATCCAGGACAATAAAGTCTTTCTTAAGCAGGGATGCATCATACTTTTAGAAACAATTCTATTAAATTTCAAACTGTTTCTACTGGAGTAAATGCAGTTAACACTACTGCTAACAAATTCGTAGCCTAGGAGTTGAAATTTGTCTGAACAGAAGGGCAAAACAAAAGGAGACAAACAGTTTTTAAAAAGTAAAAAAGTTAAAAGTTCAAAAGTTTAAAAAGCTTTTGGAAAACAAGGCTTTACAAAAAGAACCACATCAAAGCCAAAACCTATTATGCCAAAGTTATTGCAAAAAATGACAAAAATGTTAAATTGTTTTGGAAAGAATTGCTAGTTGTTGCATTAGCTTGATGCAAGGTGTGTGAAGATGCTGAACATACTCTGTTAACATGTACTCCTTCAAGGGGGATAAAATAGGTCATAAACCTGCAGAAAGCCACTTGGATCGTTCTCCTTAAGGACCTCTAAGCAATACTCCATCATGCCGGTGGTCTGCCGCAGCTTCACGGTACAGTGTGTGATTTGGTCACGCACCACCTGCAGAAGACACAAACCACATGTGGAGGCTGTTAACAGTTGTTAAACATATTCTATAAATTGACTGATCTCAAATGAATGTCATCTATTTCACCTCCTCTTGTTTAGGGTCTTAAACGTCTGTCCTGAATAAGGACATCTCTCCTTCATTTTAGAGCCACACAACCCAGAAGATTTTCTGTTTGAGCAATACAAAACTTTCTCCTGTCATTTGAAAAAAGGTAAACTCCTGAGACGCATAAATCACCCGTCAGCTTTAGTCTCTTTACCACTGTAAGTCAGATGTTACAAGATGGACCGTGAGGCTTTGCAACATTGAGGGATCACTGAAGATTCCTGACTAAGCAGCCTTTTATCTATTAAGCACAAGCTATATGCTAATTAGAGGTGTTCTCAAGCGAACATCATTGAAATGCAAAAAACAAACATTGACATCCTCCTACTTTAAAAAAAAGATTCAACATCAATTATAACACCCCCTTCCCCCCATATATTTTCTTCATATCGGTGGGCTTCTTTTAAAGACGCACAACAGGAACATTCCTGAATTAACACCCCTTACTGGCCTAGCTCAAATGGAAGCTCACAAAAGCTTAAATAGGTGTTCCAACCTTTGAAAAAACATTTGCCAAAACACCCAGCAGAAGACAGAACAAGTCATGGATAATACTTAAGATTGTAAATGAAAAATGCATTATTAGTCAGTTACATTCATGGACATGAACAAGTGTCAGTTCAAAACAGATTCTCAGAACTCCAACTTCCCTTTTGTCTCTCTGCTGTTTTATTATGCCCTTATCTTCATTTCATGTGGATGACATGTCCTTACTGTGTCTTGTTTTAATTTGAAAGTATTTGAGTTTTCCTCTTTGCACTTTGTTTTAGTATTGCCTACTATTCCTTTCCCATATCACTTCTGTTGTTAGTCACTTTCAGATTTCACACCCACACAGGTTTTTTACACCTTTTTTATTCATAACTTGCCTCCCTAGCATTATTTGGAGTTTCGTGGTTCAGTTTAACACCTAATCTGAAGTTTAAAAAAAGTCTTTGTTGAACTTTCAAAACATAAAATTGCTACTTGAAACTAGAGAAGCTAAAAAAAAAGATGACTGTCAAAAAAGTAACATTTTTTAAAATGATGTTTAATGCTCAATTAGCAAAAAAAACTAGGAAAAGGAGGAGCCAAATCTCTGCTAATATATACTACACATACTAAATTACTTTTCACAGGTTGGCCCCCAAAAAACTCTCAAACAATTTTTAAAAATGTAAAAACAATTCATAAAAAAAGAGCAAATCATATGTATATGTACTAAAAATTATGCTAAACAGAAGAAACAGAACTGAACCAAACACTTATTTCCATTTTTTAATTTTGATACCTTTTAGCCACCATACAAATACACCAAAGCTTACCTTGTTAGCTTTTGGTTAAGCGTAATTCAATTTCTAAAATTCAGTGTGGGCAGTGATCTCATAGTCATACCTTTAGTTTGTACTCCTTCTCCTTTGTGACTTTAGTGAGAAGTTTCGCTTTCTGTCTGGTCAGTGCCTCAATCAGTGAGTCACACTGTGCCACAAAGCAAGCTTCAAACTCCACTCCATTCTCCTACAAATAAAAACAGCAGAGATGATGCAGAATATAAACATATAAACGCCAGAAATTTGTGATTTTTGTTTTTTCATTTTTATTTATTTTTGTTCATGTGAAATAATCTTAAAAGAAACAGCGAGTTCCATCAGCTTTAAAATACTAGTGTTCTAGCTTTCAAAAGAACTAGCATTCTAGGTTTCTGGCAGGACCACCTATTTTTTTTTGTTTTTGGAGGATGACCTTAGTATTTGTACGTGTGTTCAACCTCAGATCAGATGAGAGGACCCACTAAACTTAAGCATATTACTAGGAGGAAAAGAAACAAACCAGGATTCCCTCAGTAGAAAGCGAAGAGGTAAGATCCCCATCAAAATGTAACATACAGAAGACTGCCTGCCTGCATGGGTGCCTGAGTCCTGATAGAGGCTGGGTGGGATCCACTTGTAGGATTCCCCGCCAAAACCTCCCCATCCCTTGCCGGTGTTGTGCCAAGATATGTGTCTCCTGCCAGAATTCGTTTTCCCTGTTGCTGTACGACTTCTGGCAGATAAGGGTTTCGTTGTTTATAATATAGTTTATTCTGGGGCATTTGGGAGTTAATTGTCCACATATTCTAAGAAAAACAACAACAAGGTGCACAGAATCTGTGCCTCTCAATAATTTGCAGTAGAATCAACAGCTTGCGGTATGACGTAAACAACGGACAATTAATAAATAATAACTGTTCGTAGCTTAAGTCATACCGCAACGGGATACAAACTCTGGCAAGGGAAATCATATCTTGGCGCAACACCGGGTACTTTGATCTAGCAAAGGTGCGTTGTGACCAGCTCCGGCTTGACAAAGAAGGGCTTGGGGGCAAAGGTGGCATGCAGCCCCTACACCCAAAACTCGCCGGGATGGATTGAAGTGCTCACAACGCTCCCTCTCCCGTTCGCAGGAAGGACAGAGACTGGCGCAGCTTTCAACCGGGACACACTGTTCTCAGTGTGCAACGACCGTGTCGGATTACAATCAAACCAGCCCAGGTACAAATGTGCAGGGGGTCTGCGACATCTTCAGCTACCCATCCAACATGTCTTGAAACATGGATCAGGAAGTCTAACAGTTTGCGTAAATCTTAGTATGTATGTAGATTTGAATAAAATCAAAACTATCGATCAGATTGGCATTGCGTTTCCTATACTAAATAGATTTCTGACTAAGCAGCCTTATATCTATTATGTCTACCGTATATCTTCCAATAATGGCCGGTCTCTAATAGACGCTGGTCTCCAATAAAAGCCAGGTCTAACAGGTGTTGGTTATAATAGACGCCGGTCTCTAATAGTGGCCCAACACCGCCCTCCCTATTACCCCTCCCTACCCACGACCCCCCCTTCGTACTGAGAATGATCACTGATGTTTTTGTAGAGCTTTTCAAAATAAATCAACCCGATCTCTTAACATCATCAATGTTTTTTGTGCATAGTAAATGAGGTAGACACAGACATCGCTCCACGTAGCTAACAGCTAAAAACATTAGCTGCTAGCTCCACGTATCAATTCTGGGGTGAATCCTAAACAGCAGAGAGGCTGCAGAAAGAAAGAAAAAGAGCAAGTTTCCTGGTGAGCAGAGAAAGCACCAACAAATGAGAGGAACTTGTTTGAACATGGATTACTGAGCAAAGGAAAATGATCGGCATGAAAGTGAAACACATTTTTGATACGGAGATTGACGTTCACAGCCAGTGTGAATCAGAACAGAATTAAATGTTCTCATCATTTCCATAAATCCTGAATTGTTCATGTTGTTTTCTGAATTTGTGACCGAATTTTACGCAAAATGAACCCATTAACCATCACCATTCTGTCTGTGATGGAATAAATGCTGGTCTCCAATAGACGCTGATCTCTAATAAATGCCGGGTCAGCCGACATTTTTTTTAAATAAACGCCCCGGCTAATATTGGAAGATATACTGTATTATATCTATCTATTATACACTGAACATTGGTAACAGGCTGGTGTAACGCCTCAATACTGTATAACTCATTGGTACTGGGTTTAAAAAAAAAAACTATTGTGCTAGGTTTGCCGTCAGCATTTCATACGAACAGAATGATTGATTTGATTGATTGATCCTCTATCTTTACCATTTACTTCGTAAAAATTCTAGCTGAAGCTGTTTAATTTAATCACATGCTAGTTTGATCATCACCAGTGAGTGTGACTGTGAGAGTTTGTGCATGGTAAATTAATTTAGTTTTGACTCCACCATCACACCATGCTTTTAGATCAAAACAATCTAATTTCTTTATTCACTGATGCAGCGTGTAGGTTTATTTTGGAATTTTGATTGTGGCAAGAACGTATGATCCATAAGTAGAATTTTTAGACAGACTGCACAGAATAGTAAAATTATGTCCACTTTGAAATGAGGTGTTAGATTGTGAGGTTTGTAGTCTTCCCTCGTCCCCTCAGGGAAGCAGCATATCTTTCCTTCACTCTGCTCTCGTTTCTTTTCTCTTTATCCATCAATCTCTGCAGCTGTCAGAGGGAGTAAGGCTCCATTTTTGTCTAGGAGCCTTTATCCCTGAACAGTCTGCATGTGCGGCTGAAAGATAAATCAATGTGCGTTCTTCCAAATAGACTTTAATCTGCACTTTAGCAAAGACTACAGGGAAAAAATACACACAAGGGCTTCAGAATATGGGGTTTTTACTGACTTATTTCCCTGATCCCAAGTGTAGAGCCCACATTTTGCTCTGCTTGGTTTGTTTTTTCTTTAATCTTGATGGTCTATTGCATCAATTTATACACATAACATTTTTTTAAAATATTATTTTTTTCTTTTGTATCACTGGTGAGTAGACTTCATACCTGTATCTGCTGAAGCATGTTCTTGAGCTGAACTAAGAACTCCTTAGCATCTTTAGCTTTGTCTGAGACGCCATTCAGAGCCTGAGAAAGCTGGCACTGCAGAAACACACAAAGAGAAACAAGCTATAAATACAAATGTTAATGAAATGTATCATTTGGATCCTGATTAATGAGAAGATCTGCAAGAGGAAGTCACCACAACATGATCTTTTAGCGTTACAGTGTTTATATCGTTCTGTTCTAGACCTCTCAAACTGAGAAAGAAGAAGATTATAACTAATGCATCCAGCACAACCATTGAGGCATGGAAGCTTTCCTAAAGAGGATACTTATGTAACCAGACTGTTATCCATGCTCTGATTGCTTCTCATCTCATCCTGCCTGAAGCAACCTTGATGGGAACTAGCTCTGAAAGCCAAAATTCTGGATTGTCTGAAAAACATTGTGTCAGTTTTGCTGTCTGTATCAGATCCCCAGTGAGAATTAAATGAGAAACAAATTAATAGAAACAGCATTTGACATTTTATTTTGAAAATCACAAATGCATTGCTACATACGTGGGTAAATACAGAATAGATCTTGTAACAACAGCTTCTATAAAAACAGTCTTAGATCAAATTGACTTAAAATGCTTTCAACAAACCACCATAATAGGTAAACGTCTATGAACTAACTATTTGCCCTTTTTTCAAAAGTATATAGTGTTTCAACGGCTGACTTAACACAAGGCCAAATATTTCTATCCTTTTGCAAAACTCCAAAGAATAAGAAGCTGCAAAGTTAATTTGAGTTAAAAAGTTATATATATATATATATATATATATATTTTTTTTAAATCTCCTAAAAGTAGCTGAAAATGGTAAAAGCAGTAATTGGACTCATGATATCTAGATCTTGAAGATACTATTCCAGATAAAATATTCATGGCGCCACTTATCTGAGCTGCATAAATATGCCTCAGCTTTACGCATTTCTCCTCCTGCTGTTAATACTTTTCTGTTTTATTTAGGTCCTAAAGGTCCTTCAAACAGCTCATAAATAATTACATTGAGATAGTTCTTCTATAAATTTATAGCTGATAAAATGCTTGAAAGACCTCTCACCTTTATTATAGCAGTTGTGTTTGATTTTTTTTAACGGAAGCAGTTTTGTTTAAAAGTTCACTCCAATGAAAATTGTGTTTTTTAACATGTTCTTGTGGCCTTTTGGTCATGATGGAGGACATTTATAAAGAAAATTAAGATTAAAATTTACAGGCGCTTTGTATATTTCTCAACTCAATTAATACACGTTTGAATAATTTGGGATTTAATGAACACGCCATAAAAAATTTGGATTTTCCTCAAATTTTTATAAAAAATATTTAAAAAAAATCTTGCTTAAATATTCAAAAATGCTGCCCAAAATGTCTTTTTATTATTCTTTTCTTTCACTTCCATGAACTTCAACAAAATTTTACATTTCAAAAACTTTGAATATTCAAATTTGGTTTAAAGCTCGATTTCCATAACTTACTTATCAAAAAAGCAACATTTTAACACAAAAGTCTTCAGATAAAGCACATTTAACAACATTTGAAATATAAAAACAATTAAAAAAAAAGAAACTGAGTGTAGGAAGGAGGTATTTTTTGCATATGCAGGCCCATCCATCAATGTTAAATTAGAAAAGACAGGACAAAGGACGCACACTGAAACACAAGCTGTGATGAGTCTGCTCCTTTGGTGCCACACCCATCCGCCTTTTCTTTACTCGAGGGGGATGCCGTGAACATATGGTGAGATGAACATAGAATAAGATATGAAAAGAATCAAGAATCAAATCACACATAAGTTCTGCTTTTTAACAACCAGTGAAGTTTTTTCTGCCAAATATTTGGGTTGAATCGCTCACATCTGACATGAAATCTGTCTCTGCACCCACAGTCCCACCACTCCACACCACACATGGTGATCCCACCCCCGTCCAGCCCCTCTGTGGTCCATGTGCTGCATCAGGTCAAATGGGATGGATGCCGTAATTCACAAACCAAGCCGACCCCACTTCTCTCTGCTCCTGGAAGAGGCCATCTGGCCCAGCAAGCTGTCCAGTTTGTGTTTGCGCACGTGTGTGTGGTAGTGTGTGAAGATGATAACGAGGGGGATGACGGATGTCCTGAGTGAGGGCCCGTCTGCTGCATCCCTTCCTCTCTTTTACATCCATCCTAATTCTTGGTTTGTTTCGCCACAGATTTAGGTCAAAGTTCTGGTTTACTTCCATCAACCAGCCTGTCGACTCCCCGGATCCAATTTCAGGCGCATGTTTTATGCAGTCATTGATTTTCCTCGCCTGTTACTTTGTAGTCACCATAAAAATGCTGATTGAATCGTAGTTTTCGCTGTGAGGGTCCAGGCAGACCCAAAGAACAAAGGTTGAGGGGAGACTGATTTATGGTGAGGCTTCTGTTCCAAGACACGACGACTCTCACTTACAACCCACAATCAGTTTAACGCAGATGCTTTCCTTTTTTAGAGCAAAAAATAAGTCACAAGCAAACAGGGCAGCATTTATGGTTTTACTTAAAATTGTCTGAACCACAGTCCGCTTTCACACTGCTCTGTTGGTCTACATCATCAACGTCTCGTCGGTGACCTACGTAAGAATGTGAAAATCAAAGTGGGGCGAGTTGTTTGCTCTTTCCTGGTCAGCGCCTGTTTTAGAGACCACTGTCGTCCCTCCTTTGTTGCAGCAAAAAATAATTCACAAAAAATCAAATAAATGAAGTAGTCAGCTTTATTTCTTACTATAATTACAGATGTAGACGCAGGTTTTATGATTCTGGTAGAAGACGGTGAATATTTTTATAGATAAAAAGATGTTCGGAGTGGGTTTTTAGGGCTGCAAAACTCCTAACTGCAAACTTCATCCACTTTTCTCAGACACGTGTTCAAACTCTCAAAGTTCAAACCTTCGTAGAAAAATAAGTACACTTTTATAGAATGAAATTAGTTTTAGAAAACAACATCCAACCACAGCTCTAAAAACATTTTTAAACAAAGATATATGTGCGTATTTCTGTTGTAAAGTTGGGCCATGTATTTTGGAGCAAAAGGGGTTGTGCGCAAAAAAAACCTAAAGGTTACTCGGGGAAGTGACCTGGTTCTAGATATTTTGTTTTTAATGTACTTTTTTAAAAAAAGCAAACGTGATTTTGGAAACACTCAAATTTACCTTTAAAACTCTGAAACTAAAATAGGCGCTAACAGTCTCTTTTTAATTGCTTTTTATGTGGCAGATTGCATCTTTTTATATATATTTTAAATTTGTTTAATCCTAAGCATGACTCAACATTATTTCCAATAAACCTAAACTTGAATGGTTATCATTAACTACTGAGAATGAGGAATGAACTTAAAAGTTAGTTTAACGTTTTCTCACTTCATGGTCAGCCACAGACTTGGCTGCTGACATAAGGGATAAACTAGTGGCCAGCAGGTCATCAGGATAGGGGAAATTGAGAGAATAAATAGTTGAGTGAGCAGCAGGTAGATAAAATAAGCTCGGGCTTGAGTTCTCTGCTCATTCAGACCCCTTTAATATGGTTCAGTGGGTCACAGATGTTATAGGGTTCGTGGCGTCCTCGTTCTATTAACACGAGTCAGTGGTAGCCCCCCTCATCACGGGATTCAGGAATAAACTTGGCTTTGGTCCCAATGTGTCAGCCCACAGCAGACACCAGGAAAAACCGTGTGTTGAAATGTGACAGCTCCCTTCAGCAGTAAGGGAGCTGCAGCCCATTGAAAAGTTTCAGAACAAAAGACAAACAAAAATCCTGGAGGATTGTGTCAGAGACGGAAATAAAAACCACACAAAAAAAGGATTGATCTCGAATCCAATTGAAGCCCTTGCTGTGGAGAGATTTGTCTTTGTCTTTTGTCCTTTCCATTGTTCTCATTCTCTTGACCTGTTTTTTTTTCATCTTTTATGACTCCTTCAATAAAGAATGTAATTGTTCTTTCTCCGCTGTCAGCACCTCTGAACTTCACTCTGAATAGCAAGTGCCATTATCTTATTGCGCTCCTTTGCATCTAATGGAGGACTATTAATTTAGTCTGTGACATTCACAGAAAGCAGTGACATTCATGGAAGCACCAAGCTGATTTCATTCTGCTCAGTAAACAGCAGCAACTAAGCCCAGGTGCAAACATGACTGCCAGCAGAAATGCTCTTGGGGACCAAAATTTAAATAACCTATTTACCACTACTCTAAAAATATAAATGTAGGTATTTTACAGTGAACAAGACTTTACTGTTCATCTTTTAGAGCTCAAATAAAAAATGTTCATATTAATATTAACAAAAGGATAAAAAACGTAACTGCTGCTCTTTTACAGCTGCAAGGAAACTGCCATTGCAGCCACGAATAGATCCATTTTATAAGGAGTTAAATAAGCACTCAACATGATCAAATGTTATGTCACATCTTGATTCAAAATGGCAGCTTTTACAAAGTTGATAGACCACAGCAACCATTTGTCTTTTTATACACGTCAGACTGAAAAACGTGTCTGATAATTTTCATGTCTCCAGCTCATTTTATTTTCCATTTTCATTTGCAACCATAGTCTCCAACTGTACAGCCAAAATATTTAACACTAAATAACACAAAGATAATAATAGACTGGAATGTGCTAGAATTTTTAAGGATTTTGATCAGACTAAAATTAAATGCTTAAAGCTTTATGTTTATGTATTTTGATGTCATCTTTAGATTTGATTGATGCAAAGTGCAAAAAAATGGAACAAAGCAGAGCCTGAGATGGTTTGTGTGACCACTGGAAGAAACAGCAGCAGGAACAACACACAGCAGAACAATAGGCAGCTCTTGAGTGTTCAGCCTGTCAGCTGGCTGATTCCAGTGTTGACCTAGTCAAAAATAGCACCCCAGGGACATGCAGAGGAGGAGGAGCCAAACGCCTTCCTCCTAAATTCAGATTTAAACCTGCTCAGCTTTTCTATTTTTCAATCCATTTATGAAGACGGTGACCCGTTTTTCAACAAGTATATTTTAAATGTCAGATATTTGCTATTTTACACTTTATAAGGTAAAAGATAGGTCACAGATGGACCATATAAATACAGGCTATTATTACAAAAAGAATATACAGTAAGTATTCTAGACACTGTGTTGGATCAAAAAAAGCATGTAAAGCCATACAGAAAAGACTGGAACCAGCAGGGTGAGTCTGTCTGCAGCCCATAGTCAGTTTGTGAAACAAGCAGGAGGGAGCAGCCGCCTCCACTCTGTGTGTTCCCACGCAGGATCCCATGCAGGATTTTTGTCAATCACACCACATGAACAAGCAAAAGTCAAGAACTCAAGTCATGTTTTTACAGTCTGTGTTTTTAGATCTACTTTAAACAGCTGTGATTTTAAAAAAGGCAACTTCTCCCTTTCTATGGAAGTCAAGAATGGCCATGTCAGCAAATATTTATTTTCAGCTAAATTCTTGAGATAACAAGCTTAGTTTTATTCAGACAACAAAATAAAATGATCGCTTATCATTTCAAGATATTTTCTTAAATATTTGTTATCATCAGATCCTAACGTTGTTTTTTTTGAGATAACGGAAAAACGTATAGCACCTTTTGGCCAAGACAAAACTTTTATTTTTCTCTACAGAAAAGAATAAAATGATCACGTGTTGTCTGGAGATAACAACTTCCTAACTCGTTATCACGAAATTATAACCACTGTTTCTGTCAGTTTTGTACAACCATATTATGAGCAAAAGTCACAGTTTTGAAATCAAAATCTCTCATCATAATCATCAAAATCATACATTTTTAAAAATAAAACATCATAGTTTGAAAATGAAAATATGAAATATTTGCGTTCAAAATTTTGTTTTATTTTCAAAAACTTTTTTTCTGGTTTCAAAAATATTTTTGTGTTTGCAACACAAATGTTTTCAGATGCGTTGTCTCTGGCTTTTGCCTTATCTTTCATTTTGTGTTCATAAGTTTCAGTTTCCTGTGACATACGTGTCACCAAACAGCCTGCTGATCGGTGATTGTATTTACCTAACATGACGTCTGTTATTGAGGCTCAAACACCGAAAAGCCTTTTTTTCCTTCGATTTTGCTTCTATGGGCGAAGAAAAATTAATTTTAAAAATAATTCGTAGTTTCTTATGAATTAAATACTTTCTTCTTTCGATCATTTATTACATTTTATTTATTCAGATTAGTAAATTTATGGCTGAGGATAACACGAAACTGTAAAATAAACTGTAAAGTTTTATATTACATCCCAGGACGTTTCTCTTGGTTGTTTTCTTTTTCCTTTTCTCTCCTGAAAGTGTCAGTGTGCAGGTGTCGGGTTGCGATTGGTGTGGTGCTCCAGCACCAGGAGTGGATTGGCTGCTGGAAATCGTACCTGGGATCACACCTGCTATAGAAGGAACCAGGAAGAAGACCAAGGGCGGCTCATATTTACATCTCCCACCTCTCCCAAAGCCAGCTGTGTGGAGCTTAGAGTTGTAGGAGTGGACTGCCTTTTAGTTTGAATCACGTTTTCTCTTGTTTTTGTTTTGTTAAGGAGGAAAGTTCATGGTTTTTTGGTTTATTTTGTTTTGTGAGGTAAGATTTGGGTTCTTGTTAGGTAGGCCGGTTTTGTTTGTTATTTTTGGCCTTGGTCCACTCCAAATCAAATTTTAAGAACTCGTGTTTGCTTTTGTCCAAAGTAAAAAACAAAATTATGTATGAGAAAAAAATGCTATTTTCTCTTTATTTTTTAATGTTTGATTAAGGAAGTAAATATAGACTTCCGATACAAATAGCATAATGTAACATCCGGCTGGACGGAGGCGGAGCTGAGATGGTTTTTCTGCTGCAGACATTTTGAACACGCTGGTCACTACACTAGCACAAATAAATGCAGAACCATTTTTATTGTGTCTTTGTTCTGGGTCCTACTCAAGAAGACTGAGGAATCCTGCTCAAAAAGAACCAATACAAAGTCCGTGTCTGCCTCCAAGCGCCATCAATGAGAGGCAGAGACACTGGATTGGATAAAATCAATCAGCAGGAACCCTCTTGTCTGTGATTGGCTGTTTGGTGTGGCACATTTATTACGCTAAACTGAAACTGACGAAACGCAAAATCAAAAGATAGAGCGAAAGTGAGATGAGAGGCAATGCATCAGAAAACATTTGTGTTGCAAACGCAAAAATCATTTTGAAAGCAATAAAAAAAAGTTAAAAAGTATTAAACACTTATATGTTAAACACTTATACAACACGTTACGGTAAGGGAGAAGAAGATGAGACCAGTATTGGAAGTAAGTAAATAGTTACAAAATAACAAGTTACTGTAATTTAATTACTTTTGTCAGTAACATATCAAATTACATTTCAAACTTTGGTAAATAAATTACAATTACTAGATTACAGAAACTCACTACTCACATTTTAGTGCAGTGAAACCATAAGTGACTTATAAAACAAATTAATTTGTGTAAACAGTTGGCTCTGATATTGCATGCATGCACGCTAATACAGAGTTGGAGATTGGTCAAAGTAAGATGAAGAGAGCGGAACTATGGACGTGGGGCAACTAGGGACATTCAGCAACTGGAGAGATTTGAATTATTTTCAATTTGTTGAAAACAAAGACAAAAACAATTCAGTTTGGTGCAGGTTTTGTCCTGAAGGCGAACTGCTTTCCTGTCCTAATGTCAATGAGCAACCTGTCTACACACTATGTAGGATACTATGCAATGTGCATTTTCTCATTTTCATGTGGTGAATTTAATGAGGTGGTGCTAAAAAACCCGATGGCCCTTGAGTAGCCTCTCTTATTATTGTGTGGATTTTACAAGGGTACACTCTGATTGACCTCTGATTGGAAGATTGTATGTTCAGTTACTACACTGGGCTTCCATGTGTTTAAGCATCCTTGAGCAAGACACTGAACCCCACATCGCTCCTGGTGGTTAAAGGTTGGTGTTTGGCAGCGGAGCCACCATGTGAATGTGTGTGTGTGCATGGATGAATGGGACTGTGATTGTAACATGCTTTAGGCCTTCAAATAAGGTAGGTAAGTGCTATATAAGTATAAGTTATTTACCATTTACGTGCACAAGAGTCCGTACTTGCATCTTACTAATGACTTGAGTGTGGCATAAGGGCCTCATTCATCATAAGTGCGTGTAACATTATTCTTACAAATACTTCACAAAACACTTACCAAATGGACAACAATGGTACGTTCCATTTTCATGACATCCCTTAAGGCCCCAGAAGTGTCAAGGGACCTGCAAGAACTGCACATCTGAGTTCCCTAAAAGATGTGGCCGCTCCTCTCTACAACCCTCCAAAGGAATGGACAACCTAAAAGCCCACATATGGCGCCACATGTCTGCCATTAATTGAAGGGCGCGTATTTGATAACTGAGCGCGCGCAGAGCTCTCACCGTGCCCGCTCAGTTTTTTTCTTCGCTTGTTCAGTTTCAGGGGGTGTTTTTGTCACTCAGCGGTGAGAGCTCTGCGCGCGCTCAGTTAGGACTGCGCGGTGCAGTTGTAAGATACGCTCGCTCAGTTATCAAATACGCGCCCTTCAATTAATGGCAGAGATGTGACGCCATACCCACAGCCCCAGTACAGGTCAACCCATCCTTCTGCAGCAACTCCTGCGCATTTAGTTCACAAATTACTTTTTACCCACAAGACCATTCACAAAATCTCCCCCTTGCACCTCACTGAACTCCTCCATGTTCCTGTACCAGCTTGAATTCTCATCTGTCCATTTTACTGTCCAATCTGTTTAACTTACTGCTATCACCTCTGCTTTTGATTTCACTACCCCTCTTCATTTTGACTCTTTCAAATCAGTTCAGGTTCTCTTACTCTTTGTGAGACTCATTTTGGTTTAAATTCATATTCAGCTTTTTTATATGGCACTTTTCCTACTACAAAGAATCTCAAAGTGCTTTCCACAATAAAAGAAATAATAGTAAGACCAAAAATAATAGTTAAAATAGCAATCATAATAAAAAAATAATAAAAACATAAAACCCAGCAGACATACACATCCCACAAGTACAATTAAATGAAATGAAATTAATTATTAGTAAAAATTTATCAAATCAATTTAAAACATGTGAACATGTAAAAACTACCTACAAGCTATACTAAAAAAATGAGTTTTAATTTTTGTCTTAAAAACCTCCACAGTGAATGAGGCCCTCACCTCCTCAGGCAGGCTGTTCCACAGGCGAGGTCCATAGTTGTCAGGGCTCAGACCCAGAGTCCCACCTCCCACCACAAGAGAGAACCCTCTCCGGAGTATTAACCTCTGCTGTCACTCTCTCCTCCACATCTGCATTAGCTGCTTTGCATCATCCTCATCAGCATCATCTGTTATAACCCTTATCTGGACTCCTCTCCAAGCAAAGCATTGTTCTTTCTCTAAGCAATTCTAAGCAGTCTTAGTTTTTGCCTTTCTGTGTTTTTGACCTTGCCTGTTTTCTCGTTTCCCTGCCTAGCTCCATGTTTGACTCCTGCCTGTCCTTTGACTACTCTTTTGTGTTTTACCCTGTCGGCTTTGGGTGCTATTAAACTCACCAGTCTGCATATGGATCCAAACGCTTCCGCGTCATTGTTACAATAGTGCTGAAGTGTGGCCTCGCCGTGGGTTTTTTGCTCTGACTTTTGGGACCACCAGCAGACCTGCAGCTGAGGACCTGAGGGCTCTGGGAGGGTCATAAACCAAAAGTAAATCTGTTAAAAATGAAGGTCCAATTCCATGTAAGTTTTTAAAAAATAATATAAGAACCTTAAAATCGATCTTAAAGCTGACTGGGAGCCAGAGTAAAGATTTCAAACTTGGAGTAATGTGCTCCTTCTTTCTGATTCTGGTTAATAGACGTGCAGTTGACTTTTGGACTAGCTTTCTTAACGCCAGAAGGAAGGGCATTACAATAATCTATCCTAGATGTTATGAAAGGGTGTTTTAATATTTCAGCACTGACTCTGAAGCGAAAAGGTCTCACTCTGGCAATATTTCTAAGATGATAAAATGCAGTCTTTGTAACATGGTTTATGTGTGCTTCAAAGTTTATCCCATGTCTCCTGATGACATCTCCAAGCGGAAGCATATAAAGGTTAAAAAGTGTGGGACCAAAGACGGAGCCTTGTGGCACTCCATGTCAGTCTGTGTCTCCCACATGACATATCATTAACGCTGACAATTAAATCTCTTCCTGTGAGGTAGGATTTACACCAGCTGAGTGCCGTTCCAGTAAATCCGACCATGTCATGCAGTCTGCTTAAAAGAATAGAGTGGTCAACTGTGTCAAAGGCTGCACTCAAGTCCAGCAATACTAAAACTGATGGCATTTTTGTTGACTAGTGCCATCCCTGTGGAATAATTGGGTCTAAAACCAGACTGAAATGTTTCTAAAATACTATTTTTATTAATAAAATCACTTAATTGAATAAAAACAAGTTTTTCTAAAATTTTTCCTTAAAAATGTCAGGTTTTACACTGGTCGGTAATTGTCTAAATTTGAAGCATCCAAACCGCTCGTCTTTAGAGTGGGTCTCACCGTGGCAGTCTGTGAAGACGTAGGGAAGATCCCAGTCTGAAGAGAGCAGTTTACAATGTTCAGGAGCTCCTCATCACAGGATGTACACACTGACTTAAAAAGTGAGGTGGGGATGGGATTGAGAGAACAGTTTTTAGCTTTAAGCTGGGAAATCACTTTCCGAAGCTTTGCAACATAAATTAAGGCAAAACGCTCTGGTGTGTTTTCACAAGCCAAGGAGAATACACTGGAATGAACTGTTAGTGGTCGTCGGGTCAGTCAGTGGACTGCAAACTCCTCACATTTTGAATGGCTGAGAATAGTAAATGGACTAAGACAGATTGGAATGATTAACCGGTCAATGGCAGAAAAAAGAATCTTTGGCTTTGAATAATTGTCTGCTATTAATTTTGAATAGTATTCCTGTTTTGCATGTTTGATAGAATTGTTGTATTGAAATAATTTGTCCCCAAAGATTTGGTAATGAATTGTTAACCCCCTCTGGTGCACAGTCTGGAGTGGGCTGCAGCCCCCGGAAGCAGTGCATTGGTGGTTTCCCCCGTCACTCATACCCTGTCCTAACAGCTCTTATCACATGTTCATGTTCTTGTTTTGTGCTTTTCTTGTAGAAGCTGGGACTTTTTTCCTCTACCCCGTTATTCTGCCCCGTTAAGAGTAGAGTACATTTGTATATTCTTTTTTTGCCACAGCTGATCCCCTTTTGTATTTTGCCTACCTCCCATCTCCCCCCTTCCACAATGTAGCAATCTCTTTGTCCTGTACTTGTACTGTTACAATGACAATAAAGGCTTTTCTGATTTCTGATTTATATTGTTTTGTGCCAATCCCGTTTATGGTTTAACATTTGGTTTTTATGGGATTTTGTACAGTGTGCTTTTTCTTTTCTGTATTTTCCTAATTTTCATTCATGTCAGTGACTGTGTGGGCTTGAAATATTAATTAAATGTACTCTTAGTATTATTATGGCAATACAGTCATTTAATTGGTTTGTCGGCTTTGAACACCAAAAGATAAACAAATCTGTCTCAAAGAACTAAAATAAATCCTACTGTATTTATCACTCGAATCTGAAAGCAAAGCGGTTTTCCGTTTTGTTTATTTTGTGGCTGATAGAAAACCATGTTGATAAATGATTATGCTGCATGTGAGCCCCTGCTCTGTACATATTTTAACCCCAAACAGGAAGAACAATGCTGTCACCCTTAAGAAGTACGGCACTCCTAAAGAAAAACACTGCAAACCTTTTCTTTAATACATCATTTTCTTTATATAATATTAGCCCCAACTAGTTCTGCCCCAGGTGACATATGTGTAGCACTCTGAATATGCTTAGCTAGTGTAGAGTTGAGGTCATGAAAGGCTGCTTGTAGCTTCCTTGTTTTTACAATATTGTGTAATTTTACCCTCAGCCCTGCAGTCAAGTGTGCTGCAGAGCAATAATTCCCTCCAGGGGTTTACTACCTTGTTGCAGTAGGAGTTGCTCTGATGTGTTGGGGGTGAAAACAAAATCTCTCGTCCTTTCATCTCTCCACTTCGCTGCCCCACTAAACAGCGAAAGATTGGGTAGTGGAGCTATTTTAAAGACCCACTCCTGATTGATATTGTGTGTATATATATATAATTTTTTTTTTTTTTTTTGTAGAAAATTTACTGGCCGTGCCACAAACTCCCTGATCCGCTTCATTCTGAAACATCCATGTGTAGACAAATAGATTCATGTTCATCTTTGTTTTCCTTGTTTGAGTTGGAATCTGAGCCAAACCTGTACGGCTGGATGGCCCTGATATTATTCGCCACTTTTGCTGCACTGCTAATGTTAGGTTGGTTATGTGAGATGCTGTAAGCTAGCAGGAGAGAGTGTAAACAGAGTGCTCTCAGCAACAGCAAGGGGAAGTGGGGATGGGGTTGCACCACCCTATTGGTCCTGCCCACAACTTAGAGGTGAATTTCTAATGAACAACTGCCACACTGCAGAAACTATGTCCTAGAAAACAATGCAAGATTTTTGTTTTTGGCATAAGTAAAAGACCACTGGAAACACTATTACAACAAATCAAAAGATGACTGGAGTCTGACTTTACAGAACCACATAAACCTAAATGTTACAGTAAGCAATCTGACAAAGTCAAAAAAATGGATAAAAACTGACTTGAAAGGGAAAACAGAAGGAAAAATTCTTGGAAAATGCCAGTTCTCCACTAAAACAGACTAAAGAGGAACGTTTAGTAGTAAAAGAGGAGATCGGTCGCTGCTTTCATATCCCCTCATGACAGTTTGCCTCTGAAGAAGAGCAGTAATCTACCACAGAAGAATAAATACCCTTCCTTTGCATCAATAATAAATTAAAAGGTCAGCTTATGAAGACGTAACCATGCCAGTTTACATAAGGCAACCTTTTTAATGTAAATGTAGGGACTTCTGGGTGAAAATAATCAAAATAGACTCAACTCTTAATTTGATTCCCCATTTAGAGGGGGAGCTGATACTCGTAACCATGGTAACAGTGCTGAATGCAGGATGTCCGTGCACTCCTCAGAAGTCTGGCATCAGCACTCGCGTCGTTACCCAAAATAGATTGGGGGTGTACGCACATGTGCACGCTGGCGTCTCTCCAGAGGACACTTCAGCAGAAATGAGAGGAAGTGCTACAAAGAGTGCATTAACCTACATTCACAGCAGAAATGCTGCTGCACAAATGCTGCTGGGGGTCTGCTCCTGACATATTGGGAATGCTGTTAGTCATAATATAAGGACGAAAGCCCCATATGGGAATAAAACTCCAGTTACTGAAAGACTGAGTGACAGCTAAGAAAAGCTCTGTAAATCAAAGGGTTTTTTGGGGGGGTCTTTTGTACCTCTTTGTCCCTTTTTGGGTCACGGGGCTGCCGGAGCCTAACATGGCCACTCATGGGCAAAAGCAGGGGACACCCCTGGACTGGTCGCCAGTCTGTCACAATCACACACCCATGCACACCTAAAGGACAATTTAGAGTGATCAATTAACCTATGAAGCATGTTTTGGGATGGTGGAAGGAATCCAAAGTCCCCGAAGAAAACCACGCATGCACAAGGAGAACATGCAAACTCCACACAGAAAGGTCCCCCATTGATGACACTGTTTCAAATCCCCCAGCCGGGACTTGAACCAGGGGCACTTCTTGCTGTGAGGCAAAAGCGCTAACCACTGCATCACAAGCGCATAAGCATCATTTATACTTCTGAGTCACTGCTTCCCCCCCAGTGAAGATGAACAATCCTGTTAATATCATTACCGCCTACACAGTTCTGCTGCAGCCCCCTCATGTTCCTACTGTTACTAATAATAAAGTGATTGTATGCATGCTCAGTACAGACGTCACCTGTTCCATGTAGCATTAATCTTTAGGAGCTCCATCATTTAATGAATCATTAACAATTGAAATTCAAATGATTTTTCTTCCCATTCACATTATAATAGCCAGATTGTGGATAAAGAAATATTAGGAAAGATTTATAAAAACGAAAAAAAAAAAACCATATATATAGTTTTTATTTATTGTTGTTTTTTTTATCTTTACTGTAACTAAACTTTAAAATTAGATTTTACCTATTTGATCTACAGTAGTACCACCCTGTTAGCGTGTTTTTTTTTTTTTTTTTTTTGGTGTCCAGTTTCCCTTAACTATTAAGGGAAAAATCATCTGTTGTTTTAAACGGTCACTACATTTTTGTGTAGAAACCAATAAAATGTGACATAAATTTTCGCTTAACTTTAACCTTAACTGTCAAAGTGGAAGCAACAAATCAGATGCAAACTTCAGCCTTATTTGAATTTTTAAGGTGTAGGGCAGAGGTTGCCAACCGCCATCCATCTCTGCCTGTTTTCCAGCTCTTCCTGGCTAGCTTTCTCCTGATTAGCTGAGTCAAATGATTCCACATCTTGATTGACGGAACACATCTGATTTAGGTTGTCAGCATCAAGCAGTGCAAAGCTGGGGGGGAGGGGGTGCAGTGTTTATTGCGGGAGTTACATTCTAAAAATAACCTGCAATACACAAGATGTACGAAGCAGTCATCTTTTTTTTTCACAATTATTACAGATGTTTTAAGGCTGTAAAACTCCTCAATACAACCCTCTGCACTTTTCACAGACAGACATGAACATTTTCACACTTTTTGCTCTTTATTAAACTCAAAGTTCAAACCTTCATAGAACAAAAAGACCAGTTTTTTAGAATAAAAACAAAGATCTGATTCCTGTCAAAGATTCATGTAGATTTATCAAGCTAATCACATTCTGTACAGGAAATACGGCATAGAGGAAACTGATTGACAACAATCTATAGCCAATTAGGATGTAAAACTCAATGGGCTGTAACTAAATAAAAACATGCAAAAATTGCACTGAAAATTATTCGGGAAAACAAAACAATTTTTCAAACTGGCAGCTTTTCTGCTGGATTTTTTTCTCCATAGCAACAATTAATGTTTTGGTCACCTGGGGTTGACAAACAAGTCTATCTAATTATTAGAAAATTGACAAAAGTAAAGGTTTTATTTCCTTAGCAACAGAAGTTATTTACTAATCACGCCTACATTCCTAATGTGGTCATATCGTATGTTATATTGTTTTTGATAGGGTTGAGCGAACGATTCATGCTTTCAATGTTCACTTCACAATATTCCAGTAAAACGTACGAGTTTCAGAGAAACACCACTTTAGCGAGCTCACCAAACGATCGCCGTTCAAAATCTACAACATTGTTTCCCCATGTAGCTTCACTTAAGGAATTTGGAAAGGAAAGGGTTTAGATTTAAATGGGGTGTTGGGGTGATGGTGTCTGTGCTGCCCATAATTCTTTTCACCAGGTACTAAGTATGACTAAATTTGATGAGTTACAATGAGGTCATTTATGAAAAAAATTAAATTAAAAATAAACACCATAATAGCTCTTTTAAATGTCATATTACATAGAGACCACAATATCAGGCTTTTGGGAATCATTACAGGATCCTTCACACAGTACTGCATGGTCACTACTACAGTTGCCACTGTGTTCTTGTTGCCTGAGGTGAGAGATGACTGAGGCTGAACTGGCCGGCATCTACAGTCTGGAATGAGGTTAGTCAGGCACAGGCGCTCGGCACAAATCTGTTCTCGACTCAAACGCTTCCTGCAGTCTGCGACGTGCCACCACAGTGACTTTTCCTGATGTAAGAAGGGATTTCTTTAGGTTTTCATCTAAAAACAAACATCCGCAGACGCAGTTCCCTGTTTTGACACAGAAGCAGGGACACATCTGTTAGAGATGCATCGGAAATGCTGTTCTCTGATGCATGAAATGGCAAATATTCCACAGGGCTGCTGTGGCTGCAGGTTGTGACAGCCTCATAAAATGCATCATATATTAAACGAAACGGGCAGCAGGAGTCTCAGATGTCAAAATGTCTTGTCTGGATGTTAGAGAAACAAAACAAGATGACAACAATGTTAACTGAGAGCTTTAAATGATGCTTTTCCGTGCTGGAATATGATCCAAACAGATGGCATACTGTCTGCATTAGCCCTTGTGTTCCATTTCCTCTCTCACGACTTGTGACAGATTTGTGTCACACATCCATGGTGTGAGCTGACTGCAAAACACTTGTTCATCATGGGCAGCCAGAATGTTGATTTATGAAAAAAACAGGATCTCATGTGTGTTTGACCAGACAAACATTTACTTAAAAAGCCAACGGTGTCAATGTCAGTCAGCACTGGTGCTGCAGCGGCAAAATAAACTGCACATTCATGAAACCTGTGAGGGATCAAGCGGCCAAAGAGGACAACAGAAGAGTTATCAAAATGAAAGTTTTAATTTTTCTCCAAAAAATATGTTATTTACAAATTGGGCCCATGAGCGATGCCGTGCATAAGGTCTACTATGGTTTAGCAGCTGAGCCAATTCAAAATCTCAACTTATTGTCTTGAGCTTTTATCCATTTCTATTTTCTTTTACACCATTTTGATGCTGCACTAACTGCATTAGGAGAGTTTGGATAGAAAACACCAAAAATATCCAATCTTTACTTGGTTTGGTTTGATTTCTGAGCAGATCAAATCTCTCAAGTCCATCTTCCATTTATAACTGCTGCCTTAAACTGTTATGTAGAGTAGTGGGTTCTCAACCCTTAAGCAATGGACTGGTACCGCTCTGTTGGTTACTTGATACCAGGCCACAGAGAAAAACATGTACAAACCTTTTTATATTTATTCTGAAGGAAGTTTTATTTTGAAATAAAAATAATTCTTCAGTACGGGAGGGGGGGTCATGTTCTGTTTCCACTCTGCTACCCATGAGTATTGAAGTATCCTTGAGCAAGGCACTGAACCCACATTTGCTCTTGGTGGCCTGGCTTGCCTGTTGTATGATAGCGCCGCCTCCATCAGTATGAGAATGTGTGGGAACGGGTGTGATTTCTGAAATGCTTTAGGCCTTTCAGTAACACAGACCATTTTAACTAATGGTCTTTACAGTTAACAGTTCTAACACAGGGCTGCACGGTGGCACAGTGGTTAGCGCTCTTGCCTCACAGCAAGAAGATTCCTGGTTCAAGTCCTGGCTGGGGGACTTGAAACAGTGTCACCAATGGGGGACCTTTCTGTGTGGAGTTTGCATGTTCTCCCCGTGCATGCGTGGGTTTTCTCCGGGGTCTCCGGCTTCCTCCCACCGTCCAAAAACATGCTTCATAGGTTAATTGGTCACTCTAAATTGTCTCTAGGTGTGAATGTGAGTGTGCATGGGTGTGTGATTGTGGCCCTGCGACAGACTGGCGACCAGTCCAGGGGTGTCCCTTGCCTTCACCCATGAGTAGCCGGGTTTGGCTCCGGCAACCCCGTGACCCCAAAAGGGAAAAAAGCGGTTTGGAAAATGAATGAGTTCTAACACATCGCCTGTCCGTCGATCCCTCCTTCATGTGAACATCCTTGAGGTTTCTTATTTTTTCCCCCACAAGACAGTGTTTTTTTTTTTTGTTTTTCCTCACCGAGAAGGAGGGTCTAAGGGCAGGGATGCCCGTTTAGCTTAATCCGTTTAGTTTGTCTAGCAACCAGCTATTGCTTATATTTTTATGATTGACTTTATGTTCTTTGCATGAATACCGATGTGAAGCCCATTGAGACAGCCATGGTTGTGATATTGGGCTATATAAATAAAATTGAATTGAATTAATCTGAAAAATGCTGGAGTTAAAATAGATTAGGAAAAGCTAGCAAGTTAGCTAAAAAAATTTATATTTAGAGCTTTACCCACAACTGCCCTTATGACTAGATACAGGCTGCCTGCAGGCGAAAAATAAACAAACCTGTACGCATGTGGTCCTCGTAAAATTTTAAGATCTTAACGTTCACATCGCCGAGGACGTTCACATCACAGAGGACGTTCACATCGCCGAGGACGTTCA
>BSAI01000101.1:13559093-13592526 GCA_036245035.1 Adrianichthys oophorus | reverse complement strand
AATGTAAATTATAGACCAGGTCAAAATGTAACTTTAAAAAATAAGAACTTCATCTGACCCCAACCCTTGAGCAGGATCTCCTTATATTTTCTTTCAAAAAAGGAGAAAAGCGGATCATAATTCACTTTAATCCTCCTTTAATTAAAACAGGAGATGATTTATTGGTGTCATCTGGCAGACAAAGCTAGTTAGAGACCATATTTGGATGGAAATCAGCAGGACCTTACCAAATGCTGTGGAGCAGATGAAGCAGAAGATGAATCTAGAATTGTAAACACAGCTGGCATCCAAAAAGAAATAAAAGAGGGAATGTTTTCACTATGGAAATTCTAAGTCTATATCCAGATATTATCTAATCTCTTAGTTTATTTTCTTCTCCAAGAACCAAGGACCTCCAAGTGATGTGACTGGCTCTACCAAACATGATGGCTCGCAAAAATATAAAAAATAACTAAAGAAATAAAAATAAATGTTAAAAAACATATGGACAGACAGAGAAATAGATATGCATTCAAATAAAATAATAATAATAAAAGAACAAATACAGCCTCAACCAGTGTCCTGTGTGTGCTGGTCCCAAGCCCGGTAAGCACAGTGTTAGGAAAAGCACCCAACGTTAAACTGAGAAGACATATCAAATAGATCAAAGGAGGAGCTAGATATATGGACACCAGAACTGATATGATGAAAGCATATGCATTGTGGGGGCTTGGGGGGATCTGTCACTCGGGTCTCAGCGCACCCTAGCCCCCTGATATTCTACCTGCACCCCCGTAGTGGTTAAATCCAGGCTTGTTCTCCTGGTGGATTGATTTGGTCAGTGGGGTGGGGTGTGTGTCCACTCACTTTGTGTTGCTTCCACATCACAGCCAGCGGTCTCACGTCGTGCTTGCCGTGCCTCCCCTCCTCCAGACACTTGGTGCAGACCGGAGCCCTACAGCTGCAGCAGTACATGCTGAAGTTCTCCGCCTCGTGGTCCACGCACGTCGCCGGTTTCCGCGCGGCCACGGGCGGCTGCTGACCGCCGCCCGGTGCCATCGCCGCGCCGCCCGCCGTCGCCTGCCTCGGAGGCGGCACCAGGCGGTGTTTGGCGAGCGGCCCGCGGGACGGGTGGCACCGCTGCTGGCACGCGGCGCAGTAATACACGTCGCACTGCTCGCACATCACTGTGGCGTCCACGGGGTTCCGGTCGCACAGCTGACACTTGGGCGCTCCAGATGAAGCGGAAGAGGAGGAGGAGGAGGAGGCGCGATTCTGCTGACAACGCGCCACGATCGACTCGAGCAGGCGGTTCCGTGGGAAACCCCGCAGCCCGCGCTCGTCCAGGGAGACGCTCCGATGGCACAGCGGGCAGGTGAGGGAGCAGTGCCGCTGAGGGAGCACTGACGGGAAGACCCGCACGCCGTTCGGGGACTTGAGCTGGCACGGCGTGAAGGAGCCGTAGCCGCTGTCCGTCTCGCTGTACAGACTCATCTTGTCCATGTCCAGGTAGTCGTAGTCCGAGCTGCCCGAGGCTCGGCTCTGCACCGGCGTCTCTCCATCCGGCGTCTGCACGGTGATGTTCCGCGCGCACATCAGGCAGACGTTGTGGGAGCACGGCAGCAGGATGGGCTCCTTGAAGAGGGAACCGCAAACGGGACATTTCAGCTCTTCCTCCATCGCTCTGGACTGTGCTGGTGGCTCGAGGGAAACCGCTTCACATCAGCACCGACTGACTCGGACAGCTCCCCGTACTGAGCTGCGCATGCGCCGCCGAGAGGCTGGCGTTGTGAAATCATGGTATTCTTTTGACCTGTGAGCGTAACGGGATGGATCATGTGACTCCTTGGTTTATTATTTTGTTTTACTCATTTTTTATTTATTTATTTGAACCGTTGAAAAATACAGTACAAAAAGTACAGTGTAAGAACATAACACAACTCCAAATGGCATGATAGGATAACAAAAGAAAAAAAACACAAAAAAATAAATAAAAGTGGACAAAAAATGTGAGATATGACGTCAATATTTTCTAGGAAAATTTTTACGTTGAAACTGGAAATAAAAAGGAAGCTTAGCAAATTTTATCAATAATTAACAGGACAGATTCCAAAAAATCAAATATTTTTTGAACACTTCTAACAAATGTCAAGATAAGAAATCAAAACATATGGAGTTTATGTTAAAAAAAAAAGCTTAATTAAGTGCCACAAATGTATTTAATGCTTTTTTTTTTTTGCTTGTTTGACAAAAGGTGTCCAAAGGGGGAGCAAGTGTTAAAACCGAGAAGGAAATGCTTATCAATGCCAAGTTAGTGAAAAAATAACTAAAGAAAACCTGTAGGCTACTGTCTACTTTAAAATTGCTAAATGAATTATTAAAGATGGTTATTATACAAGATGACTGAAAAGGAAGGAAACTGATGATAGTAGAAGCAGCACATTAAATTAAAATCCATGCTAAAAATTAATTACCAAAAGAAAATATTAGTTCCTTTTTTGACCTATTTCAAAGCGTTTCAATAATTTTTTTCCATAACTCTTTCTGACTATTTTATTTGGTTTAAAAATATACGTTTTGTGTGACACTTCTCATGTCATTTCATTTTGTTCAGACTATCAGTTTTGTGTACATTTATAAAGTTTTTGAACAGTTCTAATGACAAACAAGGCTGCTGTTCAAATGGAACTTTCCCGTTTTCTGTTTCAATCAATGTCTTCACTAAGAGTCAGGATTCTATGTTTAGATATTTAACTGGCATGATGTCTGCATTCACAGTGATTACAATGTCGATCATTTGTGCCTGCAGCTCTCCATTTGTTCTGCCTGTCAAGCAGAGACAAAGGAGGCCTGATAGTATCAGTGAAAGCTCATTTTGCTGCAGACAAGGTTTTTTCTTTTTTTTTTATTCTTGGAACTGTTTGAAGCTCATCTAATCCTGTAACCTTAAACTGAGCGGACAGCAGCTGTGACTAAAGTTCCTCAGGGACCTTCAATAACCTCTGGTTCTATTTATTTACCCTATTTGGCTTCCATTCTATACCACCTGGCCTTTAGATCTGTTTGGCTGTGAAATTCAACTTATAAATCTAAATAAAACAAGAGCTAGTTTTTTTCTTTATTCGGAATGGCATGTGAAAGACACATTTTTTAGGACCACCCATAGATTTTATTCAAAACTTTAAATATGTTTTTGTTTTATCAGTGGCGTTCTCATTAATTTGTTCATTTTGAATTAGGGATAAACTTCTTCATTCGTGGGTTAAACGTTATGTTTTGAATCAAGCTGAGCCCAAAATATTGATTTTACTGCTGCAAATCTCATAATCTTAAAAAAATTGTAAAAATCTGTTCTAAAATGTAGGTATGTTAATAGAAGATTATTATTGGAAAAAAAAAATCAGTTCATCATCTGAAAGATGTTGCTAGAAAGGATAGCTTTTCTGTAAAAACTTAGAAAACAAGAAAAACTAAATGCAATGTTTGCTATACCTCTGCTGATAAACTAAAGAGTTAACTATATACCGTAAAAAGAAAGCTAAACTAGCTTAGAAAATTTGTAAGGAAGAGAAAAAACTTGCATAAAAAATGCAATTTTATTTTTAAATAAATAAGTGAAACGGATTATATTGCACATCTTTTTAAAGAGTAATTTTCTATAGTTAGTACTAAATCCTTCAAAAAGTAAATTGAGTAAAGTGAGTTCATGGTTCTCAACATTAAATCACAAAAAAGGAAAAAAATAAAATAAAATAAAGCAATTTCCCCAAAAAATACAAAACATTTCTAAATGTCTGATTAGACAAAGCACTCAAAAGCAAAATAGCTTCAGAAAAGATTACGAACATGAAACCATAACTACATGGGGAAAAAAAAGAACTAAATGCAGATAAAGATTGTTCATCTTTTCATCGTATGTATTTTTATAAAGCCTGAAAGCAATAAAGAAATTTAGGAACTTATTTTGTGGGTTTATTCAAGCTAAACCTCTGGTTAAATTCTTTGGTTAAAAAGAATTCATGTTTTAATAAGCTCCTTTCATTCATTCATTCATTTTCCAATCCGCTTTATCCCTTTCGGGGTCACGGGGTTGCCGGAGCCTAACCCGGCTACTCATGGGCGAAGGCAGGGTACACCCCTGGACTGGTCGCCAGTCTGTCGCAGGGGTAATAAGCTCCTCAAAAATGTAAATCAGTTAGCTTAAACAACAGATTCAATGAAGTATTTAGCTATGAATTAAATGATCAAAAACCTTATATGTTATATAAATATTTGAGAAAGGTCTTCAAGTGTTTTTAGCTTTGGAACAAATCGATTTTCTGTCAGTGTTTACATTATTTACCATTATGTCCACTCAAAATGCCACTTCTACTTCCTGCGCTCCTTTTCGTTTTGATGATAACCTCCCGGACGCTCTCCTCTGGCTCATAAAATCAACAATCATGAGATGAGATCACAGAATGATGATGCAGCTAAAAATAACTGAAATGGAGGGATGTTGACTACAGGAAGCAACACTTTCATGTTACCAAGGATCATTAGACACAGATTTAATTTGAATGTAACTGTTTAAAAAGACAATAAAAATATTATAAATAAAAAAGAAAGGCTTTGTAAAAAGACATTTTTACTGCAGAAATATTTATATATTTTTGTGAAAGTTTCTGATGCAGAACTGCCACAAGAGGACGACAAAACTACAAACGAGAGAAAACATTTGATTGTATGAAGATGTTGATTTTGACTTAAAGTTTTACATTTTGTATTATTTTTGTTCCTTAAAAAAGTAAAATCAGGTTCTTGTCAAGAAAAATGATACTAATAATTAATTTTATAATAAAATGTAAACTTTTTTTTTTAATTGACAGAAACTACTCATTTGGGTAAAATTACCTTTAATTTAGCCATTCAGTCAAAGATTTTAGCACATATTTTTATTTTGACGCTTTAGTTAACTTCATAGGCTGTGGTATTTTAGCATTTTTTTCCATTATGAGTAAAAATTTGTGGAATAAACAATAAAGTGGGGAAACAACAAAAATGTTTTTATATAAAATTAAGAACAAATGCTTGCAAACGTCTTTAATCCCAAGAAACATTTTAACAGCAAAGAAAACATGTTAGCCTTTGTGCAAAGTGAAATAAGTGTAACCACTAGTCAATGTTTAGTGTTACGTGTCTGGTGGACTGTGGACATTTCTCTGTCCTGCAGCATCATTTTAGCGAGTGTTGTGGTAGAGCTAAAGAGGCTCCTCCGGGTGTCAGACCAAAGACGTGGTGCTGTCTGGGTTGACCCGCACTGGTCTTGTGCTCTTCCTCAGATCTTGCAACTGCTTAGCTGGCTTGCCGGCACCCTCCTCGAAGCGGCGCTCCACCACCGGCAGCACAGTGTCGTGGAGAAAGGTGACATTCTGCAAGATGAAGGACTTCTTCTCCGGGTCCTGCTCGCAGCGGAGGCTGTAGTCCACATGCTGCACAGCCACCAGGATAATCTCCCTCAGACTCTCCAGGAGCACCATGTGCAGTTCAGGGAAGTACAGCTTCAGGCCTTCCTCCAGGAAGCTCATCATCTGCTTGGTGAAGGCCACCATGGTGTAGCTCAGGTTCACCCAGCAGCCGTCTCCTGTGTACTGCTGGAAGCTTATGCCACAGTTGTGCATCTCCTCCTGCAGGTAGAGAGATAAATGAACAACATTGTTTGAAAAAGTTATTTAAATGAAACTTTTTAAAGACCCACTACAGTGAAAATGCTGCTTTTGATGTTTTTAACTTGTTCTTGTGGAATTTTTCTGATGATGGAGGATAAATGTACAGAAAATTGTGATTAAAGTTGTGTTTCTTTTTTAAAATCGTTGTGAATTAGGAGCAGACGAAAAAACACAGTTTGAAAAAGATTGTATGTGTGACAGAAAATAGGCTGGGTTGGCCACAAGCTTCACGCTCAGTGCTCTCAACAATGGGTGAATGGAAGGGGGAACGGGGTTGCTCTACGCTAACTCAGAGGTAAATTTGTAATGAACTACTGCCGCTTTGCAGAAACTATGTCCTGGTCACTGAGTTAACTCTCTTCAGGCTCAATTTTTCCCTTTTGGGAAAGAAGGTAGATGATAGTTTTTATTTGTCACTAAGTCTTGGCCCATTGAGTAATTTTCTTAAACACAGAAATATTTTCATTGTTAAAGTTTCTTTAAGAAGAGTTGTTTTATTTTGCTTAGCAAAATGTTTCTTTTTTTTCGTTAACAAGCTTTCACAAAACAGTAACTGTTTTATTGTATCTTCATCTTCTGTAAAATATCTGAAGCAGCTTGAAACTTTTTTTTTACACTAGATTTGATGTGTGTCCCATTTGAATGCCATAAAGATTTTCCCTTAACTTTACCCTTTACAAAACAAAGCTAAAGTTAAAAAGATATCAATATGTTACAGAGTAGAAGTGTATACAATATTTATCAAGGATTTAATTCACTTCATGTCCTTCTTTCACTACATTCATAAATTTCTTGCTCCTGTCCGTCAGCCCTGATTTTAATAATTACCTATTGTTCCTCTGAAGGTGTACAAATCTCAATCTCAGTATATTTTAATCTGTGTTATCACCAGCCATATTTTCTTTATCTCCACAGAAGAGCAACAGACTGTACCTTGAGTTTGGCCAAAGCCTCGGGGGTCATCAGGTTCATTCTTCGCCACATCTCCTCAGAGTTGCGGTGCTTGGTGGCTTCGATGATGATGTCCTTTTGGCTCTGCAGGGCAGCCCTGATGTCTTTGACCAGCAGCGACTGCAGCATAAAGGTCAGGTCCAGGCCGATCTCCGTCAGTTGCTGACAGTGCTCTTTGGCCACTTTGACACACTCTGCAGCCGTGGAGAGGCTCTCCTTACTGTCAAACACCTGCGAGAAAGGCAGCAGTAGATTATTTTCATGATCAACACTCTCGTCTTTACAAGTAAACACCCACTCCCATGAAAATGAGGTTTTTGGCGTTTTTAACATGTTCTTGTGGCATTTCTCTGATAACGATAGACATTTATAAAGAAAATGAAGCTTAAAATTATATTTCTGAGTATTTCTTTACTTAAATAGTTTTGAGGAGTATACAAATAATGCAGTTTGAAAAATATCATTTTTGCAAGGTAGAACCTACAACGACAGGCCTCGAGCTTCCTGTTCCGCTCCATTCTGATGCATCCACTTAAAGTGTACCATGTACGTCTTTGTTTTCCTCATCCGAGTCGGTATCTGGCTTCAAACTGTGCAGCTGAATGGCTTCAATATTATTCGCCATTTTTGTTACACAGCTAATCCAACCTTGGGCTTGTGAGGGGCTGTAAGCTAGCAGGAGAGCGTGTAAAAAGATGGATAACAGGGAACTGGGGGCGGGCTTACTCCATGCCAACTGTCCCACCCACAACTCAGAGGTGAATTTTTAATGAACTACTGTTGCTCTGCAGAAACTATGTCCTAGAAAATGACACAGGTTTTTGATTCTGGCTAAATAATCATAATCATAAATTAATGACCACTGGGAACACTTTGAAAATGGATCAAAAGATGATCGGAGTGGACTTTAAGCATTGTTTGTCTGATAATTCTTATCAAAGGGAGGCTTGTTAAAAAATCTGAAGTCCTGATGAGTAAAGAAGGACAAAACACAGTAAACCACAGTATCATCAGCCAAGAGTTGAACTTTTCTTTTGATATTGAAACCAAAAAAGGAATGAGGAATGATCAATATTCTTGGTAACATGTTGTTTACCTGTTTGCTGAAAGCGTCAACAAACATCTTCATGGCAGATCTGGACCAAACGACAAAGGCCGAGTAGCAGCCTGTGTTCCCGGCAAAGTCCATTTCAAACTCTTTGGCAGTTTCCAGCAAACTGGTGAAGAAGATGTTGCAGAGTTTGTGGATGTAGAGCGACGTCGCTCCCTCAATGCGAAGCTGCCGGATGGCTGTCTGGACTGCCGCGGCTCGGTTTTTCAGGAACAGTTCACAGGCTTTGGTGGACTGGCCTGTAACAGACATAAATTAATTGTTATTTTAAGTAACTGAATTTCTACTTTTCTTTATTTGAAATCACTAGTTATGTAAACGAAAAAAAAAAATAACCATAAAAATGGGGGTTTAGTGGAAATTTGAAAAATGAATTGAAATCTTATCAAAATTGATTCCATGTAATGCAGTATTACACGTGACTTGAATGTTCTCCTCATGCATGTGTGGGTTTTGTCCAAACATTTGGAGATTACAAGATTACAGCTTGATCCAAAACAAAGGTGGATACAGGCTGTCTGTGGGTGAAAAGTGAGAGAACCTGTATGGGGTACACAGGTGGCCCCCACAAAATATCAAGGCTGTAAACCACTCAGCAGGTCATACCATAACTTATACAATACCTAAGCATAAGTAATGGGGGATATAGGTGAGATGCAGCTGTGTTGGACATTTTTTCTCAACCTCCCAAATCCTGCGCACTGCACAAGGAGAGTGTCAGTGTTGTTCAAGTGAATAACTGTGACCTACTTGTGTGCAGCCTAACTATTATGTTACATCCACACTGCGCATGTGTGGCACTGAATGCACATTCTTGAACGCGCTTTTAGCATAGTGTTCACACTGGACTGTCGCTACCCAATACTAGCACATGTACTCACAGCTGGAAGAGGTTTGTTGGGAAATGTGAAAGCGAAAATGTGGTGAATCTTGCTGCAGACTTTTTTTTTCACAGCTCTATTCCAATATATGAAAGACTTTGTGTCCCAGAATTCCAGCCGGGAACAAACTGAAATTAGCAATTTCTCCTCCATAGACAATTTTCAAATGGTTGGCACTTCCATGTTTTGAAAAGGGTCCCATCTATTTGTCACTACCAAATCTGAGTCCCCGATTGGTTAAAGTTCAACTGGATTAACTTTTGATGCATGCTCAACTGCAGCGTTTTGTACACAAAACCAGAAAACTGACTTAAAAACTCGGGTAAGGACACGCGCATGCGAGAGTTTTGAACACAGAAGCTTGAAGCACATATTTACGTATGCCATTACATAACCTTTTCATTGGAAGTGGTTGCTCAAACACGGTTTAGACATAGCATTTGAAATTAGACTATCATGGCGTAGTTTGTGTGGGTGTTTTACGGGCACTTAAGTATTGCCTGCACACTCCATGAGTGCAGCATTTGCGAGGGGTCAGTGGGAAGACAGTACTCACACATTACCATTACAGCGTGGCAAAAAGGCATTGTGTGAAAACATTACACAAATGTCATAAGTGCATATTAGCCTTACAAATATTTCACAATACATTTACCACATGCACAACAATCATACATTTCATCTTCAACAAGGAAACTACAAAACACACCTGTGCTCCCTTAAACTGGCTGCTCCTCTCTACAACCCTCCACGGGCCCAGACAACCCAAAAACCTGCAGCACCTGTACGGTCAACCTCTGTACAGGTCAATGTGAATAAA
Organism: Adrianichthys oophorus; assembly: GCA_036245035.1. Taxonomy (NCBI): domain Eukaryota; kingdom Metazoa; phylum Chordata; class Actinopteri; order Beloniformes; family Adrianichthyidae; genus Adrianichthys; species Adrianichthys oophorus. Next base: position 13,583,076 of record BSAI01000101.1, on the reverse strand, counting down.
GCTTTAATGACTCTGAATCGTCCCTTCAGTGTGAGCTTGTTTGTTTCTGTTTGGACTCTGTGAACTGTCCAGGGTGAACCCCAACAGGAGCTGGGTATGTTTCAGTGACTCCATGACCCCAAACAGCAGTAAAGCAGGATTACATGCATATAGAGGACTGGTTCGTCCCTTAAAATGTTGACTTTAAACCTAAAATAAACTGAAGAGCCCTTTTTTCAACATGTCTTACTCACATGACACATAGAGGAGTGGGCTTTGAAAACTTTTTTTGTGAAAAACACAAAGGAGAACAACATTGACAATCCTTGATGAAACTTTGAATTATTATTATTATTATTATTATTATTTTGGCTTTAACAAACAAACATCTGGGTTTGGAATTTACTCAAAGATCATTTGTTCTCTGTACTGGGAAGACATTTAAGAAAGAAAAGAACCAAAACAGGACCTAATCTGATGAGCTGCGACACTGCCCGCCGGGTCGCCTTAGGCCCACCACGGAGCGACCGATCTGGAGACAGCTCAAACACCAGCACCTCGGTCAGCTGTCGCACCCGCTCATCCACCTTGGACCTCAGCTCTTTGACCTTCTGAGTGGAGGCCTGGTCCTTCAGGTACTCGTTCAGTTTGTCTAGCAGGTCCACGGCTCCCTCGAAGTCCCTCTGGGCGATGCACACGTCCAGGTCCTCGGGCAGCTCCTGAATCCACTCAAGGCCGAGTTCCACGCTTTCTTCGGCATCTGCCAGCTCATCGTCCTCCAGGTCAAAAGGGTTGGTGGATACCTCTGATCTGATGGGGGACGTGGGGGCCTCCTCTTCCTTCTTGTTTCTTTCCTTGGAGACCTTGCTCTTCTTGGTTTCATCGAGGATCTCCAGCCACTCCTTCTTGACCTTGCTGTTCTCTGCCTGGAAGATGCGGCTGTCCGGGAACATGAGGATCTTGAACATGTCCTTCATGGGTGGATTGTCCTTGACGTTGACCACGGCGAAGCTCTCCAGGTCGTAAAGAGTGTTGTATTTGTACTTCACTGTACCTCTGCGGTTGGGCAGCCAGGTGGCAATCAGCAGACAGTCATTCATGAGGAAAGCGTGGACCTTCTGGATAGGGGACATGTTGTCCACGTCAAACTCAACAAGGTCTCCGTTGTAGACTAGGTGCCTCCCCGGAGTGTCCATGATGTTTTTGGCCCCTTCGACTTTCTCCAGCAGAGAGGTGAGCGTCCTCTGCTTCACCTCCTCTGTCTCTTTGGGGAAAGCAGCCTGCATCTCCTTGGAGGTCTCATCCTTGTCTGTGGACAGTAAGGCCTGGGTGATGCTCTCCATGATGCTCTTCTGCTCCGTCAGGATGTGGCTCAGCTGGTACATCTCGCTCTCCAGGTAGGAAATCTCTTTGGCCGTTTCGATGAACTGCCTGTAGTTCTTGTAGACATTTTTCTTTAAATTCTGGGCCGTTTCGTCGGCCAGGTTTTGGATTTTTTGCCGATGCTCCTGCAGATCCCTGTCGCCGTCGGACTGCTGTGACAGCTGTTTGACGTACGTCTGCGGGTCAAAATTGGGAGATTCGAGAAGTTTCCGCAGCCGGTTCCCCGTTTCCGACATCTTTAGATGTGTTTGCGAATATTTATGAACGCGAGATGTTGGTAAAATAGCTACGAAATGTACAAGCAGGACGAGTTCATCGAAGCTTCGCATCCGCTTTCACTCCAACAGGAAGCTGTAAACTGCAACACCCGAACGTCATGTGATCAGAAGAAAAGAAAAACGTTTTTTTAAAAATACAAATTCATTTCGCCAAGTTTAGACATAGTATGGATATATTTTGTATAGTTTGTAAAGATTGTTTGATTTTAGAAATTCAATAATTTAATTCTAATCTAAAAAACCAGAGGCATGTTACTACAGTTCCCAGAATTCCTTGCTAACATTTGTGTTCATGAAGCTTGTCAACCTTTACCGGAAGTTGTAAGCAACATACATTTTGTAAACATACAATAAAATGATTTAGATCCAAAAAGAAAACAAAATCATCGTTAAAATTACGCAAATCAAAATGTATTGTATATGATACAATATATATAATATGCCAATCATAAATGAAAACGTATGCCCGCTTTACAGCAAAAAAGTCTATGTCTAGATATTTTTAAAAAAACAACAAAAGATCGATTAAAATACATGGATGCAATTTAAAAATATTTTAAATTTAAATTAAAATTCACCGTTGAAAGCTATGCGGTTAAAAATTAGCTTTTAATTAGCATTCATAATTAAATAAACACAAAATAATATATACTGGTGGCTACATTTAGGATTAAAAAGTCAGTGGGACAAATAAGAAAAAAGAAAAAAGAAGAAAGTTAGATATTTCTTTTATTTTTAAAAGACATTACCGGAACTAGCATTGTGGAAATTGTCACGAAGTTGCTGGCTCACGCTTCAAACTGGTGTTTATCAAATGCTTTCGGTTCTTTTGTTCAAGCGTCCATTTTGTGAAAAATAATGGAATGAAAAATAAATTAGAGTTTTTCCTTTGTTTGTTTACACTACTAAATGCAGTGTAACTGGCGCTGGGATTGTTTTATTTATAGAAGTTCGGGTTAGCCGAAAAGCTACAAAGCAGCAGTGATGGATGAGGATTTTCTGCTTGCCGTTCAGTTACAGGGGCAGTTCGATCAGGAATATGAATCTCCGCTGGTTTCATCTCTTCTCTCGTCTCTCGGAAACGACAACAAAAAGCGGAAGGTTGAGCTCGCCGGCGGAGGCACCGGTGAAAAGCCGACTTCCGGCGTGGAGAGGCCGCTGAGCATCGTAGATGATTCCTGGGAGATGCTGGATCCCAGCCCGGATGTTCGAGCCATGTTTTTGGAGTTCAATGACATGTTCTTCTGGGGCAAACTCAGCGGAGTGGAAGTCAAGTGGAGTCCCAGGATGACCCTGTGAGCCTATTCTGACCTTTTGACATTTTCAAGCAGTTTTTGAAGATGAGAAGCATGGACTGATGTCACATTTTGTGTATTTATGTTTTTACGTCAATAAAACAGAAACACAATTAAGTAAACACCAAAAATGCTATCAATAAATGCTAGTAAATACATACATTTAAAGCTTTCCTCAGAATGTTGTGTGTAAACTGTCATTTGATCAGTATACAGGCTTTTATGTCTAAAAAAAATGCTTCCACTCTCTTTGGTTTCCTCTTGTAGGTGTGCTGGCGTTTGCTCGTATGAAGGTCGAGGTGGACTGTGTTCTATCAGACTCAGTGAACCTCTGCTGAAGCTCAGACCCAGGAAAGACTTAGTGGAGGTGGGACAGGATGGAATTGCACATCATATTTTTTTACTAATAAATCAGTAAATTTTTAAAGATCTAAGTTCGAACAATTATTGTATGAAAGAGCGGCATTGGAGTTACCTCCTCAGTAGGCATCCTGGCTGAACTGGCCTTTGTCGATGTGGAGGACCAGCTCTACTCCTCACTGTGGAGGAGACTTGATTCAGCCGCTTGTTTTCTGGATCCTGGATTCTATGACCCAGAGTTCATAATGTTATGTGTAGGTTCAATAACCAGTAAACTGAGAGCTTTTCTTTTGGTTCAGCTCAGCCAGTCCTTGGCTGGAACTTTCAAATCAACCATGAAAAATCAACAATTGAAAAACTATTTGGTTTGGGGATGAAGATGTAAAATTATGTTTCTATGGGGTTGCAGTTGACAAGACTCCATCCTGGACCCTGTAGTTGATTTTAAAAAAAATGTTTTTGCAAGACTATAAAACGTTTTTCTGTGCAAACAGAAAGCTCTAACAGAGCATATTATAACCTTTTAATCCGAAAACAATTTTTTGTACACATTTGACCTATTTGACCTCAAAATCCAAAAGCTGGGGAGTTTTATTCAGATTAGTTTAATTTTTCACTGCTGCACTGAGCTGAGGCATGTTTGCTGTGTTTGCTATAAAGATGCTTTTCTTTACAGACTCTACTCCATGAAATGATTCACGCCCTCCTGTTTGTGACCCAAAACAACCGAGACCGAGACGGCCATGGCCCAGAGTTCTGTAAACATATGAATCGCATCAACCAGGCCAGTGGGAGTAAGATCACTGTGAGTTTTCCAGCTTTTTCTGTAGGCTCTGAATGTTTTCTGGAGAATGCTGGGAAATGTCTGCTCTGCTCCCCATCAGATCTACCACACCTTCCACGATGAGGTCGACGTGTACCGGCAGCACTGGTGGCGATGTGACGGACCGTGTCAGAACCGCAGGCCCTACTATGGCTATGTAAAGAGAGCCATGAACCGAGCTCCTTCCTCTTTGGACCCTTGGTGGGAGGATCACCGGATGACATGTGGGGGGACATACACCAAAATTAAAGAACCCGATGGCTACGGCAAAAAAGGCAAGAGAGACGGGAAGAAGGCTTTAGGAACCAGCAAATCCTCAAACACAACTACAGGTAACAAAACTTATTCTAATGAATGAAAACAAAGCAGCTTTCTCCTTTTGTTTATCCTTTTAACACCGAAGCGACACTTAAAAAACGTACGTTCTTTAATAATCACACATCTTCAACAGTTTGTGCAACGTGAATCAGCTGATTCTGATACAGACAAAAGCAGCATTTCATATCGGCAGTGCTCTTTACTAACATAAAGTGATGCAGCTAAAGGCAAATCCGCTTTTTGTTGCGACAGAATCAGCTGATATAATGTACGTTTACTGCGTGAACACTTCACTGCAGCAAAGTGTTGTATATCGGCTCAAAGCTGATTTTCTCTGCTTCAGAATCGACTGGAGGTATGTTAATTACACCATCATTCAAGAGTTTGAAGAACGTGTTATTTCCTTTGAACAGCAACAGCTCTGGTATTCACCTTTTAAAGTCCCGCTCCAATTAATATTGTGTGTTAGGTGTTTTGAACATGTTCTTGTAGAATTTATCTGAAGATGGAGGACATATATAAAGAAAATTAAGTTGAAATTGCTTGAAAAATGAGTGTTTATTATTCAAATTGTTGTCAATCAGGAGCAGACAAAAGAAATGCGGTTTGAAAAAGATTCTATTTGTTGTTTAAAAAGTGCACTGTATGGAACACAAGCTCCCTGCTCCGCTCCATTCTGATGCATCCACTTTAATGCAGATAGATCCATATCAGTCTTTGTTTTTTTATTTGAAATGTTCTTTCCAATATTACTATCCATTTTTGTTGGATCGGTAGTGTTAGTTTGTGGTTGTGAAGGGCTAGAAGCTAGCAGGAGAGCATGTAAACAAAACGATGACTGGAAGGGGCAGGCTTACTCCACGCCAACAGTCCCGCCCACAACTCCTACGCGAATTTCTAATGAACTCCTGTTGCTCTGCCAAGGAAACGACACAGGTTTTTGGCTAAAAACTGAATAATCATAATTAAAAGACCACTGGGAAGGATTTAGGTTCTAAAGATGATCAGAGTGGGTCTTAAGCTTTGCTACATGAGGCTTCAAGGAAACCCACTGAATCCTTTTCTAGGAGATGGGGTTGCTGGAGCCTGTCCCAACTAATTTATACAAAGAATTTGTAAAGCACAGAGGTGAAGAGGCTGAGAGAGAGATAAAAGACATACAAAAACAAATGATTGACAATGATTATGAGGAAGTGTAAAAAGGCATACTACAATAAATTACTGAAGAATAATTTTAATAATACAAAATGAATGTGGACCACATTAAATATGGTAATTAGGAATTCTCCAAAATACACAAGCTATCCCAAGGATTTTTTGGATGGGGAAAACATACATAAAAATCCAAAAGACATAGCAAATTAATTCAATAACCTCTTTGCTAATATTGGATCAAGTCTAGCTAAGGATATTCCAACAAAAAGGTAAGGTCCTAATTTAACAGAAAGTAACATCAATACTACGTTTCTTGAAGAAGTAGAAGAAAAAGAAGTAATTGAAGTCACTAACCAGTGTAAGAAAAATACATCTACAGACTGCTATGATATTGACATGATGTTAGTCAAGAAGGTAATTAAAGAAATTTCAAAACTCACAGCTCATATATGTAATCTAGCATTTCAAAATGGTAAATTCCCTTTGAAAATGAAAACTGCAAAAACAATCCCACTGTACAAAGCTGGAAATAATTCTTTCACAAATTACAGGCCTGTCTCCCTCCTCCCTCAATTTTCTAAGATCCTGGAAAAACGTTTTAAAAATAGACTTTGTAAATGTCATTAATAAACACAATATACTTGCAGAGAGCCAGTGCGGTTTTAGAGAGAACAGATCATCATCACTGCCTCTAATGGAACTAACTGAGGAAATAACTGTCATGGATGAGAATAAATATGCAGTTGGAGTTTTTATAGATTTAAATAAGCATTTGATACAATAAATCATGATATTCTGATTGGTAAAATTGATAAAGTTAAAGTGTGAGGACCAGCTTTAGATTGGGTGAAAAGCTTTTTGAGAGATGGGCAGCATTTTATGAAGATGGGAGACCATAGCTCAAAAGTCTTAGACATTGTGTGTGGTGTCCCTCAGAGTTCAGTACTCGAGTCAGTTTTATTTAATTTTTACATTTAAAACATCACATGTAATGAATTTTATATTATTTGCTGATAATGCAAATGTTTCATTTTCTGACAAAAGCATCCTTGACCTCCTGGCCAAAGTAACCAGAGGAATGGAGTTAAGCCATGGAACATTCTAAATGATGAGCTGTGATTGAGCAAAAGTATGAACCATTTTAAGCAAAAACATAAGATCATAATCCTCAGTAAATACGGTCATGAAGAAGAAAGATACATTTAATTTACTCGTACAGGTTATTGTTTGCATAGATGATTGTTTATATAAATGACTTAATGTGTTGTGTGTATTGCTTATTATTGATGAGGATGACAGGGGCTGGGGTTGAGGTCCCTGTGGAAAGAATTATGGACAGGTAAAGTTTAAGAATGACAAATCTGGTAAGTTTGTATATATGTAAGTGTTTGTGTGTAGGTTTTTGATTACATGGGTAGATGTTTGATAATAACTAAAGGTATTTAATGCCAGTGTCTGATGTAGATTATATTGTATAAACTCAAGGTATAAGTTTAGGGGTAGGATTAAAAAAAAGTTTCAATTTCTTCCTACTCCTTTTCAATTCACATATTGATGTCTTTTTTTGTGTTAAACTTTTTTTAATCATTTCTATAGTTTTTTTCTTTGTTATATTGTCTTGTGGCATTATTTTTTATTACTCTCTATGTATTTACTCGAAAAGAAATTGGGGATTCAAACCATGCCTTCTCACTGTGAGGCAGAAGTGCTAACCACTGCACCACAGTGCAAGCTCTTAAACGTCCATTCAGAAACCAATTTGTCTGTTTCTGCAAAACAGTTTTTGCAAGTATGTAGATTTTAAGTGAACAAAGATAGAGCTTTTATTTATAAAAAGTTCATTTTTTATTTTAAATATTTTAAAAGATCCTTTTTTATTTTAAGAAAATTTCAAAAGTAGCTGTAAACGAAAACCGATCCATGGGTTTGATGACTGATTTAGCATTTTCTACATGAAGTTACAAGTGTACCCCGGCTGCGTTTATTTATGGTTTGTTTTCAGGTAAACTTTGGTTTGGTTTTCTGTTCCACACCGGAGTTTGCGTGACTTTTACACTTTCCTAAAGCGAGGAACAAAGTCCGACCTGAATGATTAAAGTGACTTCTAAGTAAACCGTAACATTCTCTTATTTCTTTCTCAGATTCAAGATCACAGGATATCCGGAACATCATCCCGTTTAGTGGAAAAGGTCTCCTCTTAGGAGGGATTTCCCAAAATTCCCCATCTTCCTCTGCGCCTCACACTACAGCGACACCTTTTACAAAAACACTTTTATCGATTCCTGTCTCCTCCCCTCAGAAATTCCCCACCCCTACTCCTTCAGTCAACACTCTCGGCTCTCCGATCCACTCAGGGTTCTCTGACAAAACCCAGAGAACTTTCATCATCTCCTCCAGGAAAAATCCCAAAGTAAGGTCTGTTGGGAACACCAGAGCTTTTATCAACATCAACGGCTCACCGGTGAAAATCCCCAAAGTTAGGGTTGGTAGTGGAGTCCGAGGGGCTGATAGAAGGAAGCAGAAGTCCATCCAGGAACTTTTCAAGAACTCAACCTTCCGGAATTCTGAAAGTCCGAGCGCTAAACCCGAAAATAAAGCAACAGACAGGCTGTCAACTTCTTCCAGCTCTGCCTCCTCCAGCATCGCTGAAAATCCCAACCACCGAGGCGTCTCTGAAGGCACAATGACTTTACCCGACAGTGTCAGAGCATCAGGAGCTGGAGCTGGAAGCCAAACTACCAGAAAGAGGTCGCGGGATGACCAAAGCGGCTCAGCCGGCGTCTTCGATTTCTTCCAAAAGACTTTAGCGGGCGACTCAGCCACTTCGGCAGAGTCCGTCAGAACAAAAATACCTGCTGCTTTAAACCGTGCATCACTTTTGACCTCCCCATCGCAGACCTTTGAAGGACCAAGCGGCAGCTCCACCTCGTCTGCCATCTTGATGGTCAGCTGTCCAGTGTGCCAAGCAAAAGTGCAGGAGCCAAAGATCAATGAGCATCTGGATTCCTGTCTTGTCTAAAGAAATTTTGGGAGTTTTCACATTTGTTGTTCAATTTTAGATGTCTGATAGTTTGTTCAAACTTTGTGGAAAACTGGTTGCTGTTTTAACTAATATTGGAGAATTCTCAGGAAAAAACTGTGCCTGTAGTGATAGTTCAGTAAAAATGATCTTTTTTTTTCATGTTTTGACTAATTCACCATCAGGAAATAACACTTTTATTTTTGCTTTAGCTAAAAATGAATAGTAGGATAACATTTCTCGCCTGCTTTTCAAACTTTTGATTTTAATCTTGGATAATATTTTAGGAACTTCTTTTTCAATTTGTGTGGCCTTTTCTGAGCTTGAAAGTAGATTACATTTATTGGAAGTTCATGTTTTTTCAGTCAAATAAAACAGTTTTAATACTCAGACTATTTGAGTTATCATTTAGAGTTACCGTTTTAAAGGCTAAAAGCACTTGAACGTCAGAAAAGTTTGGTTTGCTTTGAAACTACACTTCAGATCAGAGCAGATCAAGCTGCCTGGACAACAGCTGCTTGTTGAAAGGCAGCCAAAGCAGACACTGAGGAGGAAGAATAATCATACAATCTCATGCTGATAATCTGATGATCACCCACTTGGATTATCAAATTTACAGACAAGCCCAAAAACATTCATTTAGAAGTTTAGTTTCTTATGAACCACTCATGTTATATTTGATTCATTTCTGAGACAAAATTCTTAGATGATCGGAGTGGGACTTTAAACTAACATTGTTGTGACCAAAAACGTCATCTCCTCATCACCAAAAAAATCATAACTGAAACTATCTACAATATATTTAATTAAAAATTATGTTATAATTTATTGAGGATTTCATCAAATAGCCTTTTATTTAAAAAAAAAAAAAATGAACCCAGCTGTTCCCACTGGTTCATTTTGCTTTCTGACCTGCTCTTCATTGCCTCAATAGGACGTTGACCCCCCCAACACCCTCCCTGTTTCCCCTCAGACCTATTGTCTCTGTGACAGTGATGCAAACCAGATGGGCTCCAGGTTCAGCGCAGAGCTGCAGTGTCAGCTGCTCCTGCAGCTAAATGAAACCTACACACTCAGGGTCACATCTTGAGCAGGATGGGCACATTCTCTCTGCACTCATGTTCTGAGCCTTTGTAGTCTTTCTTTTATTGATGTTACTGATCTACTTCAGAACACAATTATATTTCTGTCATAGTAAATAACACATATAGGCCTCTGTGAGCTTTTAGCTCTTCTTCAATTTTTCAAAAAATTTGGCATCAAAATGTTTTTTCCACAGCATTGCTCCGTCCACTGCTGTGTGCACAGTTACCAGATTTTCTTGACTCAGAGGCAGTTCCTAAATCTGAAAAATCTTGGAAAAAGTCTTTCATATATCGGGATGGAACTGTGAAAGAAAAAGTCTGGAACAAGTTCACCAGATTTGCACCTCTTCAACATTTCACACCAAACCTCTTCCAACTGTAGGCGGCAGACATGCTCTCGTAAACTCAAAAAAGAAGAACAAGCCTCTCCCTGCATGTGAACATCAAGGGATAAACATATGTTCAAGAATGAGCATCTAGTGTAGTCTTGAACATGCATCCGGTGTCAAACACCCGGTGTGAACACAGCTTCAGAAATGTTAGTTCATATCTTAATTTTAACAGAGGATATTTCTTTGTTTTGGGTTTAATTCAGCAAAGAAAACGATATAAACAAAACCAACAACTTAGTTAATTACAGGGAATGTGGATTAATTTGTATGTGTCTGCATGTGGCGCAGGGACGTGTGTGATGGCTCTGTGTTGGTTTCAAGGTTCTTATTGTGTCATTGTTATAAATAATGCTGCACTGGCTGTGTGTGTATGTGTGTGTGTGTGTGTGTGTGTGTGTGTAGGGGGGTGAGGTCTACCATCTGTCTTTTGTACTCAGACTATTGCCCATTAAAGCCATACTTCTGTCATGACCTCAGCTTTCCTGTCTAAATCCATTGAGTAAATATCTTGAAAAGTGTTCATGTAAAAATATGAATCTGTATATATCATATGGGGACATTATTAAATATTATTTCTTTAGAATTGTCCGAAAATGATTAGAAGCTCATGAACATGCCCATTTCTTAAACAAAGTTTAAAAATACAAAGAAGAAAAAAACTGATAGTTTCCCCACAGTTTTAACTGTTTAATGTTTGCAGGGAACGCCCAGTAGTTACTGTGTAAATGGACAGAAAGCAGAGTTTACAACTCAACACTGATCCCCAACAAAAATCACAGAGAACATGGACTCATGTTGATTTCAAAGTAAAAGCCTGCATTTTTCAGTACATCAATTGTCAGTTTTGGCCACAGTAAATTAAAACAAAACTAAAAGGAAGGTTTGATTTGTTTGCCAAGCTCAAGAAATGGTTTCATTTAATGAATATAATATTAAACTCACTATTTAATCTTTTAAATTTCTTTTGCTGCTTATTATTGAATTTTTTTCATCCATCGATCCATGTTTTACCTTGTAATGTTAGCTTTCCATTGACAGTTCTTTCTGTCTTGATCATAACATTTAAAACTATCATGAATCTAAAATATGAATGAAAACAAAAGTACAGTGCTCTCTTTACAGTGCAAGTATGTCTCTTTCTGTGTGTTCATTTATCTTGTAGGTGATTTACTCCTAAGGCTGTTCTACTCTCCATTCCTTGGTGAAGTAACATTATGATCTGGTACTGTGTGATTGGCTGACTCTTCCTACTGTTTTTTTAATTATGCTAATGCAATTGTAAGGCAAAATAATAATAATTAAAAAAAATCTGTGTCTTTTTGTAGGACAGAGTTTCTGCAGAGGGGCAGGAGATCATTAGAAATGACATAGAAGTAAAGCAACATCGCCCCCCCTTCCCATCACCTATAACTGAGAGGTCTCTGTTTACACTTTACACATTCACCTGCTAGCTTACAGCTCCTTAAACCCCAACCAAACATTAATAAAAATGGTGTGCAATGTTGGAGCTATCCAGCCTCACAGTTTTGAGTCACAGTCCAGCTCAGACAAGGAAAACGGAAACATACATGCATCTAGTCATCTGTAAGTGGATGCTTCAGAATGCAGGAGAGCAGGGAGCTTGTGGGCCACCGATTGTAGTTTGTATTTCACAAGCACAATCTTTTCCGAATGACATTTTCTTTGTCTTCTCTTGATTCCCAAAAAATTGAATGAAGAACTGCTCAGAAAGGCAATTTTAATCCTAACTGTCTTTATCTATGTCCTCTACCATCAGAGAAATGTAACACAAATATGTTAAAACACAAAAAATGAGTCTTTAAGTCTAAACTAACCCCAAAAGCAATGGAAACAGGGAGAAAATCATATGCATGAGATATTTTTGTAATTTTAAAAATCAGTGCTAATTTTTGCTTATAAAATATCTGTAGGCATTCTTGTCCAGAAAAGGTTTAATATGACTGCAGTGTTAGTCTGATCAAGACCAGTGTGTGTGTGTGGGGGGGGGGATATGGGTGCTTAGGGGCTTTTATTTTGAAGTATCACAGGAGAGCCGTGGTGACTCAGTTCCGGTAACTTGACTTGGCGTAGCCAGCCTCCCTCCTCACGCGGAGAAAGCTTCGGCTGTTGCTCGCTGGGGCGTGTGTCGTATTTATGCTGTCGGGGAACTTTCTCGTAAGAAAAATACCCGCCGTTTCTCCTGTCGGTGACACCGGAAACCATGAACGGTAAGTCCACGAACGGTACGGCGGGGGGGATGGCCTGCATCGAGGGGCTGCCGCCGCTGCCGAAGAGCCTGAGCGGGCTGTTGAACTCGAGCGGCGGCTCGTGGAGGGACATGGAGAGGATGTACGTGAAGAAGACCATGATCCAGGACGACCTGAGCCGCGGCAGGAACAACGCCGATAACCTGCTGGCCAACAAACCGGCCAACCTGGACGCTGCGCTGGCTCTCCTGCGGAAAGAAATGGTAACAATTCTGCCTGTTCTCTTTGTATCTGTCCGATGGACAGTGCTGCTTTTAATGAAACCCGTTGTGTGTATCATATGTTAACTTTCGCGCACGTATTTCCGGTCACAGCACACACAGATTTCCTTTACTAGTTCTGTCAATTATCTTTAGAAGTCACGTGTTTGTGTGCAAAAAACTCTTTGTGAAAATCCTTTCTAGTAGAAACTATATTTTTATTCCCACATAAAATTATGCTTTTTGAAAACTAGTGACAATTAAGAAGTGTTTAGGGTTGGGGTGTGGTCATTTTTAAATTCTTTTGACTTTGGTGCATCCCGTTTCCGATTTACATCAAACGCATCATAATGGTTGGTTAGTTTTAAAAGCTGAAACTTTTAGACTGAAGGAGCTACAAAAAAGACATCCTGCTCCTCATGTTGACCTATATTATTTTTTTAAAGACCGATTCTGAAGAAAAAAAGTGTTTTTTGTTCTTGTAGCATTTTCTCATGATGTCACATTGAAAGAAAATTAAGCTTAAAATTGCATTTCTGAGTATTTCTTTTTTCAAATCGTTGTGAATCAGAAGCAGATGATAAATGCATTTTGTAAAAAATAGCTTATTTGTTTGTTACAAAGAAAATATGGCCACAAGCTCCCTGCTTCACTCCATTCTGATGCATCTACTTGGAGACAAATAGATCCATGGGCGTCTTTCTTTTCCTCGCCTCAGCTGGCATCTGGCTCTAAACTTTACAGCTGGATAGCTCCAATATTATTCATTTTTTTGTTGCACTGGTATTGTTAGATTTGAGGTTGCAAGGGGCTGTAAGCTAGTGGGAGGGAGTGTAAACAGAGTTACTCAGTTATGAATGATGAAGTGGGAAAGGGGTTGCTCTGCAATGGTCCCGCTCACAACTCATAGGTGAATTTCTAATGAACTCCTGCTGTTCTGCAGAAACTGTCCTAGAAAATGACACAGGTTTGTTGATTTTGGTTAAAAACATCATATTCATGATTTAAAAACCACCGAGAAAAGTTCTAAAATAGATCAAAAGCTGATCAGAGCAGATGTTTAAAAGGTACTTTTTGAGAATTTTACTTTTATGTGTGCTCTTGTTTTTGGGTTATGGAACTGTGTGTTGTTAGAAAACAGCTCTGGATGTTGGACAGAAGAGGTGTCTTGTTTGCTGGATGACTGCCTCTTTGACTGGTGTTGTCACAGTGACACCAGAGATGACGGCTAAGAACAGAACTGAGGATTCTTTGGTAATTTTCTTTTAAAAAGTATCTCAAACATTAATTGCATACACACCAAACTATTGTAAAGTGTTGCATATCAGTGCAACGCTATTTTTTCCGGCATTAGAATCAGTTAGCTTACTGAATTGCGTAAACGGTTCAGTGGTTTAGGTAGGTTAACACTGGAGCTAAAGGCCTGATGTAAAATGGTTAAACTAGTATTCATTTTTTAATTGGTTGTTTATATGTAAAAGTAATTGTTTTATTACCTCTTGCATCTAAAAGATGCTTTTGTTCATTCCGAGTACCACAGTGACCCTTACAGATAGTTGTGGGCTTTCTGCAGGCAAAAAACAGTCAAACCCGTATTGGGCACGCAGGTAACCCAACCCAAATTATCAAGGTCATAGACCTCTTGGTGAGCCCATAGACAAAATGGTAACGTTCATTCGCATTAACATCAAAACTAACAGAAAAGCTGTTTTTGTTGTAGTTTGTTGCTTTTGCTGTTAAAAACATCTTTTTAAATAATCATTTTGTGGTTAAGATGAATCAGTCTAGGCTTTTTTTTTTTAGGATAAAACCATTTTCCCCAGCTTTTTACATTTTTCCTATAGACTCACTCCAAAGAAAATGTGTTTTTAGTGTTTTTAACATGTTCTTAACATGTTCTTGTGGTTTATTTCTTATGATGGACATGTAAAAAATAATTTAAGATCAAAATGGCTTTTTTGAGTATTTCTTTGGTTTGCGACACAGCAACTACAATGGGCAGACCAAAGTCTCCCTGCTCCGCTCTATTCTGATGCATCCACTTGCAGACAAATGGATCCATGTACGTCTTTGTTTGCTTCGCCTGAGCTGGAATCTGAATCAAAACTGTTTCTCTGGATAGCTCCAATATTGCTTGCCGTTTTTGTCGCACCACTAATGTGGGTTGTAAGGTGCTGTATGCTAACGTGAGACAGTTTAAACAAAAAAGATGATCGTACATCAACGGAGACTTACTTCTGCGCTAACAGTCCAGCCCACAACTCAGCGGTAAATTTCTAATAAACTCTGCAGAGAATATGTCCTAGAAAATGACGTGTTTTTTTTCCCCAAAAAAACAACAACCATATTTAAAATACCACTGGGAATTCTTTTAAAAAACATCAAAAGATGACGTGGGACTTTTTGATAGCTGTGCTTTTATAGCTACATTTAGACGAGCACTTCCTTTTTAAAATAAAGTTGAAAAAACATGAATATTTCAGTTACAAATGTTTCTGAGCTCCTTAATTGTTTGCTTTAAAAAAGTTTTTTGGGGATGTAAGTTTATTCTAAGGAAATTATTAATTTTTTTTTTTGCTTTGAATATTTTATGCTTATCAGTGTTGTTGCTCCACCCCCTCTGTAGGTGGGATTGCGTCAGCAGGACATGTCCCTGCTGTGTCAACTGTGGTCACTTCACGAGTCCATCCAGGAGTACAAGGGAAGCTGCCAGGACTTGAGCGCAGCTTCCAGCCTCAGCATGATGGAGAACGGCTTCTTCGACGAGGACGATGAGTATTACGGCGAGCCGGGCACCACCCCCACTGGGGAGCAGCCTGACAGGGAGGAGGGGGAGGCAGGCGCCAAGAACGGGAACGTGCCCAACCGGGATGACAGCTGGCCCTCCTTTCACGTCAACATCTAAGGTCCGGCTTGTTGAATATCCCGGATTCACTCTCCGAGGGCCGAGTTGGACTGCTGGTTCCTGCAGAAGTTTCCATTGTGGCTCAAAGTCCTCGCACTTTGAATTTAGCAGGACACTCTTCTGATCAAAAACTGCTGCTTCTAGACCTACTACTCTACTACAGCAGAGCCTTTCTGTTTTATATCCTCAGAAGTATATGAACAAAGTTTATTATTTAAGATATATCTAATATAAAGATGGACTTTTTGTTCTTCACCATCGAGGTCCAGACTGAGACATCAACAGCAAATCCTTGAATTTTGAACTTGACAGCAGAAGGATGGGATTTAACCTCACGAATGCAAGAAGAAATAAGAAAAAAAAACTCAAACACAGTCAGTTGAATGTGCGGAAACAGAGTTGTCTTGTTTTTACGTGGAGCGGCTCTGAAATGAGGCAGAATAACGGATGCATTCATAAAAAGAAACATCAGAGCCCAATAAGCACAGCTACAGTGTTGGTTCTGCTTAAAGGATCAATGTTTACAGCATTTTTCCACAAAACCAGCTTTAGACAAACAAGAACTTAAAGCAAATGTTGGTTACCAGTGGGGTTTCTGGTTCTTCAGCTTTTCTGAAGGATTTTTTCTCTAGATGTTTGTAATTTTTACACATCATGTGTTATTAATTGGTAACTAAAAAAAGCTAAACTGGTCAATTGTTGGAAATGGGTCATCAAATCGTTGAGCAAACAAAACACATTTTCTCTAAAATTTATTGGAAAAGTAGTGAAGGCCAAAGAAGAAGCATGTCTGAGGAGCAATGAAGACAAAAATAAGTCTTCATTTTGCAAATTCTTATAGTTATGGCAGCATTTATTACATTTATTTATCATATTACATGAATATCAGTTAAGCATGAATGTCTCTGCTTCCTCTAACTTATGTCATGGGTTCTGAAGAGGCTGAACTTCAGGATTTAAGATGTCTGAGGTGGAAAGTGTCTGCAAAATGTTTCATGCAGATCAGGATCTTCCACCACAGTCTATTGCTGGTCTGAATTAAAAATGATTGATGTCTTAAAAATGTGAAAAATATATTTTTGGGTTTGATATTTAGCAATGAATCATGCAGCAGCTGAAGATCGTCACATGTGCAACTTTCATACTTTAGTAGTTTTGTGGAAGAGTTCTCTTTGTCTGTATATGAGAGCTAGGCTGAGTATGTGTCTCAATTCTGTCGCCATTTTGTAGACAGACGATGCCAGTAATTGGTCCGAGTCTGTATGAGTCAAAGTTTCTATGGCAACCACTCTCACCACACAGGAGTGAGCTTGTTGGAAGTCCGCAGCCCTAACACTTGTAAGCTTGCTACATGAACTCTGTCAATAAAATGTTTCAAACGTTTGACGTGAGACCACCTACTTTTATTGAGACACCTGAATGGTCAGTGAATTACTTCAATAACTTGCGCTGCAGCAAAAATATAATGGAAAAAACATTAGGATTATCAAGAACGTTAAAAAAAAGTTATCAGAGCAAGAATGGTTATTCTGACAAATAGAATGACTACGTAATAGCGGTTTATTTCTCTATAGACGTCTATGAGATTTTGGCTTCTTGGAGCCAGTGGGTACTTCCTGTTTGGACGTGAGGTGGGAGGAGTCAGTCAGTCCAGTTCTCATATACAGTCAACAGTTCTTTCGCAGATGTTTTAGGTTGTGAAATTTCACGCTGCATACCCAACCTCTTGAAATGTTGCACATTTCTGACAGCTGCTTGTTTGGGGTGGTCCCATAAAGGACCCTCCACATCTCAATCCACAAGGTTCACTGATGATTTTTGACTGTTTTTGTGATTCACGTTTGGTTTTTTTTTGACACAAATCTTTTTTATTTTTTATTTATTTTTTACTCGAAAGTGACAGTGCTTGCATCACCTACTCTCTATGTGCGTTTAAATCAAAGCAAACTTTATTGATAAAGCAATTTACACTAAAGTAATGCAAATTGATTTATAGAATTGATATGTCTTTCAAAAACAAAAGCAAAACAAAAAATAAATAAAATAGAAGTTTGGCCTGATGCCGATGTAAGAAATGAATAATGGAGATCTGTCCACCCCCTGACCCCACTCCCACTCATGATCACAGAGAACATCTACATTGGACCCCCCTGATCAAAGCAAACAGCCACACCTGGGAGATCCCACTGCGATGCTTTTGAGTGATCCACATCACTGTGCACTTGCAAGTACCAGAACCCCCATGTTGATCCACTTTAGGGCCCAGGTGAGCTTTTGCATCAGCCAAAATCAAGAAAGAAATGTATTTGGATCTAACAGCACCTCATATCCTCAAAGCTTGTAATGTCATCAGCTACTAATTTTCATTTTATTTAACTTATTTCAAAATTTTAATATGTTTGTGTGTTTTGGTCCAAGTCATGAGCAAAAATGAAATCTGGAACCCATGGGTGGTAGATGGAAGCTGGTACATCCTGACATTGTAAAGGGCTTTTAATAAACTGTTGTCAGTGGGGGCAGTCCAACCCCAGTCAAGATGTATAACCCTGATTGGTAGAGAGCTGGATCAGGTGATTCCAGGCTAACTGAACTTTCTCCTTGGTGATCAGAAGGACAGGGTGGTAGATCTAAAAAGGATCATGGTTAGCTTCAGGAGTAACACTTGTAAGTTTTTCCTTTCTTGAATGTGTGTCCTTTCAAAGCAGATTGAACTTCCATTGTAAAGTAACATCCTCAAGTTTCACTTTACTCATAAACATTTTCAGCTTTAGTTGCCAAAACCTTCAAAGGAACTTTAAGCTTTTATGTCCAGTTGACATCTCCAACCTCTTTTCTAGAGCTGCTAAATTCTGACTCTTGATGGATCTCCACCTGAAAGTGTTCCAGTCATCCCCTCTAAACCTGGGCCCAATGTGTCTGGTCTGTTGAAAACACCCACAAACCTCGTCAGTGAGTTTGGCAGGAGAAGGCATTAGGCGGCTTTATGCTCCAACATCATGTTGTAAATCTAATCCTGAAACTGACAAGTCTTTTATTGTGAAACGGCCACAAAACAGGAAATCTCCATGTTTTGATTGCTGTTAATCACAACTTAAAGGCTTCAACTCTTGATCACGTTGAGAAGCTTTGAACCTAAAATCAATCAAAAACAAGATATCTATAAAAAAAACATTCAAACCCTGTTAGCTGAAACCTAATCTTCATATTTCATTTCCAGGGCGTGGTCACACTCAGTGCCTTTGTTAACCAATGGCTGCTTTTCTAGAGCCTGCAGAGAACAGTCCAGACCTCAAATGCTGTTGGGTTGAAAGCTGCTGCAGTGCATGTGGATGTTAAGAGTTATCCCTTAAATCCTTTGTGTGTTGTTCCCAAGATGACTTACTGCAAACCCGGGGTTGTTGGATTATGAAATTCCAGAATAAAAGCACGAGGTTTGGAAGGAGAATACAGTAGACTGTAAAAAACGTTAAAATTGTTGGGTTCTAACATTCAACATATTTCTTTGAAGTTTCTTAGTTCTATCATATGATAAAATGTTTCGATGTATTTTTGTCTTGTATGTCAGATTTGAATCCAGTCGATGTTTTCACACAATGTGAATGATGATCCTCAGTCAGAATTCAGAAATTAGCTTTAAAGCAGCACCAGCTGATCGTACCGGAATTTCCCCCCTTTTTAATGTGATTGATGGATGTAAAACACAACGATGTCATCAACACGGCTGTTTTTGTTGTGTTTGGACCATTTTAATGTAACACCAAGGCTACTCTGTGTCTTTCATCATTGAATTGTGATCTAAAAATATATATATTTCTCAAGTTGATTTGAATGTGGCTAACTCTGAACAATCGTCACTCAAAGTAAGTTCAGAGAACTCCAGACAGGATCAGAGCCCCACTGCTTGGTGACTCCTGTGAAGGTCGTCTCAAATGGCGGTCACGCCTCAGCACTCACTCCTGGATGGAAAACTTTTTTTTTTTTTTTTTTTTAGCAAATATGGGTTTTTGGATCAGATTAAGCAAATAATCCAATCTGATCATCATTTACAGGTGATTCAGAAAGAAGCTCTGGAAAAAAACAAGTGTATGTAACCCAAAGCTTTCTTGTAATGCATATCACTCATAGTTGGTCATTAAGTGGATGAAAAATGTCTGAATAAATAATGATTTTGGGCAAACTTTTGTTCTTCTGTGAAATGATCGATCAGCTCTTTGGTTTTACTTCCAGTAAGGAAACAAATATCAAAGCTCGAAGTTATTCTTTTTTGTATTTTTATTTAGACAGATTCTATTATTTTTCCATAAAGTAAAAACATGCACAAATAAAAGAAATTTTAAGAATCATATGAGAATAAAATCCATCAGATGGCAAATCCTGTATGAATTTGTGGAAGTTTGATGTTCAATTTCTTGAAATGATGTATTCCATGAGTTAGGTTTTGCTTCTTAAATTTTGTTTTTTTGACATCTTGATTACATTTTTGTGTTTAACAGTTGCTGCACGGTATGGCAGTGGTTAGCGCTCTTGCCTCGCAGCAAGAAGTGCCCCTGGTTCAAGTCCCAGCTGGGGGACCTGAAACCGTTTCACCAATGGGGGACCTTTCTGTATGGAGTTTGCATGCTCTCCTCGTGCGTGCGCAGGTTTTTTCCGGGGTTTATGGCTTCCTCCCACCATCCAAAAACATGCTTCATAGGTTATTTGGTCACTCTAAATTGTCCATATGTGTGTATGGGTGTGTGATTGGGGACCCTGCGACAGACTGGCAACCTGTCCAGAATGTACCCTGCCTTCGCACATGAGTGGGCGGGTTAGGCTCCGGCAACCCCGTGACCCCAAAAGGGACAAAACGGGTTTAGAAAATGGATGGATGCACAACAGATATTTTTTTGCAGTTTAATATTTGTGTCATCATAAAAACCTGGTCTATTGGGATTTTGACCCACAACTATCTCTAGGATTTACAGAAAATGGACAGAAAAAGAGAAAATATCCAGTGAGCTGCAGTTCTGTGGGCAGAAATGTCTTGTTGATGTCAGAGGTCAGAGGAGAATGACCAGACTGGTTCCAGCTGATAGAAAGACAACAGTAACTCAAATAACCACTGGTTACAACCGAGGTCTGCAGAAGAACATCTCTGAACACACATGTCCAACTTTGATGCAGATGGACTACAGCAGCAGAACACACTGGGTACCACTCCTATCAGCTAAGAACAGGAAACTGGAACTACAGTTCACACAGGATCACCACAAGAAAACCAAAACGGAAGATTGGAAAAACATTGTCTGTTCTGATGAGTCTCCATTTCTGCAAGATTCAGATGATTGGTCAGAATTAGGCAACAAAATGAAAGCGTGGATCCATCCTGCCTTGTATCAATGTTTCAGGCTGGTGGTGGTGTAATGGTGTGGGGGATATTTTCTTGACACACTTTGGCCCCTTAGTACCAATTGATCATGATTAAAACACCACAGCCTACCAGAGTATTGTTACCATGTCCATCCCTTTATGACCACAGTGTACCATCTTCTGATGATACTTCCAGCTGGATAAGGCTCCAATGTCATAAAGCTGGAATCATTTCAGACTGGTTTCTTGAACATGATAAAGTTGTGAACAAGGAGGTGGGTGGAACCCAAGAGCAGACACGTTTTAAAGATGAGAAGGTTACGTTTGTTGATTTGGCGAATAGTGGAGCAGGATGACAGAGCGGGCCGGCAGGCAGGCAGACACACAAGCAGCATAACGATCTGACAATGGCTGGAGGTTTGACGCTGCTTAAAAAGCCATGGTGATGAAGATCAGGTGGAGATGATCAGGAACAGGTACCGTTGCTTGACGAGGGGGAAGGAACGCCTCCAGGGCACAACAGTACCCTCCCCCCCTCAACGGGAGCCGCCAGGCGACAAAAACCGCTCAGGCCGGCGACGGCGCAGATCCGCAACCAGACCGGCATCCAGGATGGAGGACCGAGGAACCCACGCCCGCTCCTCAGGCCCATAACCCTCCCAGTCGACCAGGAACTGAAGGCCCCGCCCCCGGCGGCGCATGTCCAACAGGTGGCGGACGGTATAGGCAGGCCGTCCAGCCACCAACTGGGCGGGAGGAGGGGGCACGGCCGGAGGGACCAAGTCACTGGAAGCAACAGGCTTCAGGAGGGACACATGAAAGGTAGGATGAATGCGCATGGAGCGAGGGAGACGAAGTCGCATCACCGTCGGGTTGATGACCTCCACCATCTTGAAGAGACCCAGGTACTTGGGGGACAGCTTCCGGGACTCTGTGCGAAGGGGGATGTTGTGGGAGGAGAGCCAGACCCGCTGGCCCACAACGTAGGACAGGGCGTCACGGCGATCGGCATCAGCGACCCGCCGACTGCGGTCCTGGGCCCTGAGTAGTGTGGCACCGTCTGAGCGCCAGATCCTGCGGCACCGGCGAATGAGGTGTTGGACAAAGGGAACGGTCACCTCCTCCTCCTGGGCTGGGAACAGTGGAGGCTGGTACCCTAGGGCACATTCAAAGGGGGACAAACCCATGAAAGAGGTAGTGAGGGAATTGTGGGCTTACTCAACCCAGTCTAGGTGGTCACTCCAGGAGGAGGGGTTGGCCTCTGTCACACAACGCAGGGCCGCCTCCAGAACTTGATTTGCCCGCTCCGCTTGACCATTAGTCTGGGGGTGGAATCCTGAGGAGAGACTGACAGAGGCCCCAATAGACCGGCAGAAGGATCGCCAGACCTGGGAGATGAACTGGGGCCCTCTGTCTGACACGATGTCCGCTGGCAGACCATGGAGACGGAAGACATGATGGACAAGAAGGTCGGCTGTCTCCCGGGCAGAGGGCAGCTTGGGAAGGGCCACGTAATGCACAGATTTTGAGAAGCGGTCTACAATGGTGAGGATGACGGAGTTACCTCGGGAGACGGGCAGGCCAGGGATGAAGTCCAGGGCAATGTGTGACCATGGGCGAGTTGGAACCGGCAAGGGGCGAAGAAGACCAGCAGGAGCCTGGTGCTGTGGCTTGTTCCGAGTGCAGGTAGCGCATGCTGCAATGTATTCTCGAATGTCTTTTATCATGGTCGGCCACCAGAACCGGCGCTGCAGCAGTGATAGTGTTTGAGAACTGCCCGTGTGACAAGCATGACGGGAAGCATGGCCCCACTGTATGACCTGGGAACGAACAGAGTTAGGGACAAAGAGGCGATTTGGGGGACCGGTACCTGGGTCAGGGTCCTGCTGCTGGGCCTCCCGCACTGCAGCCTCCACCTCCCAAGTGACCGCAGCCAGGATGCAGGAGGGGGGGGTACGATAGGTTCCGGAGGGGCAAAAGAGTCGGGTGCATACTGCCGGGACAGGGAGTCTGGTTTCTGATTCTTGCTGCCGGGTCAGTAAGATAGGGAGAAGTTGAATCTAGTGAAAAAGAGGGCCCACCGGGCTTGGCGTGGGTTGAGTTGTTTGGCAGTTTGTAGATAGGATACATTTTTGTGATCCGTCCAGATGAGGAAAGGGGTGTGAGTGCCCTCCAGCCAATGGCGCCAGTGCTCAAGGGCCAACTTGACTGCCAGAAGCTCCCGATCACCCACGTGGTAGTTGCGTTCTGCGGGAGTGAGGCGGCGTGAAAAATATGCACAGAAATATCAAAAATATCCACCTCAACCACAAACTGCTGGTCGGGGTGTTGAAGGACAGGGGCGGTAGTGAACAGGTCCTTGAGCGTGAGGAATGCGTGGTCTGCCTCCAGGGTCCAGCGGAAGGGCACAGAAGGGGAGGTCAGTTGGGTTAGAGGCACA
Organism: Adrianichthys oophorus; assembly: GCA_036245035.1. NCBI lineage: Eukaryota > Metazoa > Chordata > Actinopteri > Beloniformes > Adrianichthyidae > Adrianichthys > Adrianichthys oophorus. The sequence continues at coordinate 13,559,828 of BSAI01000101.1, read as the reverse complement.
GCCACACGACTAAAACCACGAATGAAACGTCGGTAGAAATTCGCGAACCCAAGGAAGCGCTGCAGCTGTTTCAGGGTGGTGGGTACAAGCCACTCAACCACTGCCCTGGCCTTCCCTGGGTCCGCTTTGACTTGCCCCTTCTCGAAGATGTAGCCCAAAAAGGACACCGAGCTGGTGTGGAAGGTGCATTTCTCCAGCTTGATCTACAGCCGGTTTTCTAAAAGTCGCTGAAGAACCTGCCGGACATGGAATATGTGGTCTTTAAGGGTTGGGGAGAAGATCAGAATATCGTCTAAATAGACTAAAACAAAGCTGTTCAGGAAGTCTCTTAATACGTCGTTTACTAAGGCTTGAAAAATAGCGGGGGCACTGCAAAGTCCAAACGGCATGACCAGGTATTCGAAGTGGCCTAGAGGGGTGTTGAATGCGGTTTCCACTCATCTCCCTCACCCTCACCCTGACCAGATGGTAAGCATTTCTAAAGGTCCAGTTTGGTGAAGACGGTGGAGGGAGTGGAAAGCGGACTTGAGGAGTGGCAACGGATACTTGTTTCTTACTGTGATGCTGTTTAACCCTTGGTAGTCAATACAAGGTCGGAGCGAGCCGTCTTTCTTAGCCACAAAGAAGAAACCGGCCCCCATAGGGGAGGATGACGGGCAGATGAGGCCGGCTGTCAAAGAGTCACCCACTGGCAGACAGGTGAGCAGACAGAGCGGGCCGGCTGGCAGACAGGTG
>BSAI01000101.1:13548311-13559083 GCA_036245035.1 Adrianichthys oophorus | reverse complement strand
AGAGCGGGCCGGCTGGCAGACTGACACACAAGCATTATAACGATCTGACAATGGCTGGAGGTTTGACGCTGCTTAAAAAGCCATGGTGATGAAGATCAGGTGGAGATGATCAGGAACAGGTGCCGTTGCTTGACGAGGGGGAAGGAACAACAGATAAAGAGTTCACTGGACTCTAATGACCTCCACAGTCACCAGATCTCAACCCAATAGAACATCTTTGTGATGTGGTGGAACTGGAGATCAGCATCATGGATGTGCAGCCGACAAATCTGCAGCAACTGTGTGATGTCATGTCAATATGAACGAAACTCTCTGAGGAATGTTTCCAGTACCTTAATGAATCTATGGCAGCAAGTATTAAGACAGTTCTGAAGGCAAAAAGGGTCCAACCCAGTAATAGCAAGGTGGACCGAAAAAAATGGACGGCAAGTACAGTTTATGAAAACACCCTAGCCTCGAGAGACCATATCCTTCAATAAAATGTACCAGCTAATGTAAAAAGTTTTACATCAAATATAAAAAACTCTGGTGTTTCTTCTGATGAGCATCATTGTGAATAATCATTTTACCTGCTAAAATAGTTTAAACAAAATCAACAAAAGCCACCAGTTAATTTTACTGTGACAAAGCTAAAATGAAGAACATTTTCATGTTTGGGGAAGGGGGCAAATATGAAGTTATAAGGTGGCAAAACATATCTCCTTCAGTTGTTCAAACATAGATGGATACTTAACCCACTTAAAATGCACAGACAGATCAATCATTTGTGTTGGATCATACATGACATTGGGCTAACATTTTCCTAGAATTTGGTTCAGAAGATCAGTCCTCCTGAAACCTGTGCCATGATTCATGTTTTATCTTCAATGGTGATCGGCAGCAGACCTGTTGAGATGTTGATTAAAACTGGTTTCTATGAGATTAAGCAACACAGACTTGGATTCTTCCCTGAAATCCCAAAGAATCTCTTCCAAACCACCCTCCAACTGGCCTGCTGGTCTTTGTGGCTGCCCTACTTCTTCATCCCTGACTTGCATTTAAATTCACCAAGCTGCTGCATCAAGCTGCTTCCAGGCTTGTGCAGTTTCCAGTATAATTGATCATGAATGCAGCAGGAGGCTTTGATGTTAGTTTCTTCCATCACTGACAGTAACATTGCAGTGAAGAAATGGGTCATCAGTTACAGGCTTCTCATCTTTCGTGGTGTTTCCTCCAGAGTCTCACACTAAACAGCAGAGAAAAGGAATCCAGTTTGTTTCTGGTCTGTGTGTGGATCATTCAGAGCCTGCTTTGTGACTGTTCCCTGCGTGCTGTCTGAGCGTCTGTTCAGAGATTACAGCAGATTACCATAATCTTGACAGAGCAACTCCAAGGTGCGCATCACTCTCTCCACGGGGAGAAACAGGGCTGTTTGCCAAATCAGAGCAGCGCAAACAGCTGCTCTCTTCACAATAACCTACTGGAATAAAATGTGATGGTATTTTGAGGTTAAAGTTAGCAGGTGTGTTTGTGGTTTGCATGTTCTCTCATTTCAATGATCATATCAGTCTCTGCTTTATCTGTTATTTCTGCTTGCATCAAGGCCCACTCCAATCACCTTTTGATTTGCTGTAAAATCATTCCCAGTGGTCTTTTAACTTCGACTGTGCCATTTTTAGGAAAAAAATCCATGTCATTTTCCAGGACATAGTTTCTGCAGAGCTGCAGGAGTCGTAGGCAGGACCTTTGGCTCAGAGAAAGCCTGCCCTCATTTCCAATCATCCCTCTGATGTCTCCTGTTATCTTACAGCCCCTCACAACCCCCAATCTAACATTACCAGTGCAACACAAATGGTGAGCAATATTGGAGCAATCCAGCTGTACAGTTTAGAGACAGATTCCAGCTCAGACGAGGAAAACAAAGACGTACATGGATCTACTTGTCTGCAGAATGGAGCACAAGGAGCTTGTGGCTTGCTGATTGTAGTTTGTACATAACTACAGTCTTTTAACTGCATTCTTTCATCTGCTTCAAACTTAATAAAGAAATACTTAGAAATAACATTTTAATCTTAATTTTGTTGAAATATGACCTCCATTATCAGAAAAATGCTACAAGAACATGTTCAAAACACCAAAAATAACAACCATCATTCAAGTGAGTCTTTAAGGGGTTCAATAAAACTTTTACACCTTTTCACAGGAAGCAATCTTCAATAATCTGGGGCAGCTGTAGTACAGAGGTAGAGTGGTCAACCCATGATCAGAAGATTGCAGGTTCAGTTCCCGCTCTGCCCACCCATATGTCCTTGGGTAAGACACTGATTCCCACATTGCTCCTGGTGGTTATAGGTTTGCGGCAGTGTTAGGCATCAATATGTGAATGAGATTGTGGGCTTTCTAAGAAGGTAGTAAAGTTCTATATAAGTAAACACCATTTAAGTTGTGATAAATTTGTGCAAAATCTGGATGCTAATTCTTCGTTTAATATAAAACAAAAGCAAGTGTAAGAAATAATAAAGGTTTTCTGATCAGTTTAGAAACTTCATATACCACGATGCTCAAAGGTGCACTTTGGTGCAGGAAAGATTCTATAATAGTTAAAAGTATTTTCTAAACTCTGAGTGCTAAGCTGTTTTCTGCTCCTCACTCACGCGCTGCTGAAGGCAACAAAGCATCTGCTGTTAACATAATCTGATTATTCCAACTCGGATTACCATGCTGCATGCCAAAGTGAACAAACACTTTCTAAATCTACAATTTAACTTGCATGGATGCATAGATATTTGAAAGAAAAGTCAAACCTATAAGTGTTTAGAATATTGACAACTCTAACACCTAATCTACATGAAACAACACACACCTCCAAAATAAACCATTCTTTATTGTCACACAAACAAGGAGAGAAACAAAAAGGCAGCTGATACATGTTATGAAGCACATTTCAAATTCAGCAGAAGCAACAAAGATAAATGAAAAAATGAAATTGGTCACGTGACGTCTTAGTGTTTTAGCAAATTAATCAACATTTCATGACTCAGAAGCATGGTGGTAAAAGTATTTTGGATTCTTGCTGCTTTTCTTACTTAATGGCTGCTGTTAGATGATCCACCTCTGAAAATACATCAAAAGATTTGGTGGAGCAGCTCACTAATCAACAACTGATCCATGTTACTGTTCCCATGCAATAATGTTGACACGTTAGCTTAACCTGTGAGATTTTGGTTGCTAGATAAGTGGTTAGTTTCCAACAGAAAGAGTTTATTCGTTTCTCTTTTCAAGTGTATAAAAATTTGATGTAAATCTTAAAAGATGACACAAGTATTGTGTGATTTTTTTTGGCCTCTTTGCACTTCACTTGAAAAAAGCGTAGAGAACTGCCTGTCCAGGCAGAGAGGTTTCAACAAATTACAACCCGGGGGCTGTTTGTCATTCCTGAAGAGTGACTGAGGAACTGGAGCATGCTAAACAATAACCTGGTTGGAGGATGTTTGTATGACTTTCTCCCTTTTTGGTGCTGTTTAAAGAAAAGCTCAGAAACACCTGCTCATCTTACCTTTTGGTCACAATCCACAATAAATATACACCTGATAAGCTTTAAAAACGTAGAACTAATCTCTGTCCTTCTTGTACTGGGACAAGTTTCATTTATGAGCTCCAAGTTGAGCAAGAACCTGAAAAATAATATCCTTTTTTTAAAAAAGTAAAGTGTTTTCGTGTCCACACTTCACCCCGAAGGTAGCAGCATGAATCACTGAAATACCAACACATCCTGGATGCTGCATGGAAGCTGCTGACAGGCCCGGGCCACAACGGTTTCTGACAGGAAGCCGAGAACGACAGCGGCAGCAGACAGACGTCTGCAGCTGTTCAGGATCACTGCAAATGAGACCACAGGAAGACACGATGAAGATGACGGAGGCGAGTGTCACAACCAGTCAGTGCTTTCTGACAAACTGTAGGGATACAGTTTACTCAAAGAAAATCACCAAGAATATGTTCAATTTACTATTTCTTTGCTACAAATGAGTATTTCATACATACAATTGAACTGTTTCATTACCACAAATTAACATTTCATTTGTACAATTTAACCTTTTGTAACCCAGAATTAGCATTCGGTTTGTTCATTTTAACTATTTTGTGATGGCACAGAAGCATTTCCTTAGTAAGACTATTTTATATCCTCAAAATAGTATTTTCCACATACAATTCAACATTTTTGGTGTTACAAATTAGTATTTTGTTTGAAAGATTTAAATATTGTTCAGCCACAAATTAGTATGTTGTTGGTATGATTTAACTATTTTGTGGACAAAAATGTATATTTAGTTTCAACAATTTAATTATTATGTGTCCATAAATTAATATTTCCCGTGTACAACTGAACAATTTCTTCCCCATAAATAATATTTTGCTGATATAATTTAACTATTTTATGACTTTGAATTAGTATTTTATGCGTACAATTTACAGTAACTATTTTGTGGCCACAAATCAGTGTTTCGTTTGAACAATTTAAAGTCCCACTCCAACCATATTTTTTTCCATTGTAAACTTGTTCCCAGTAGTCTTTTAATTATAATTGTGTAGTCTTTGGCCAAAAAAAAAAAACCTGACGTTTTTTTAAAATATATTTTATGCCCAGCAGCAGTAGCTCATTGGAAAAACAATTCTGGTTTGAGTGAGACTATTGGCTTGGAGCATCCAGTTTCTGATCCAATGTGATTAGAATTAATAAATACTCAGAAACACAGTTTTAATCAAAAATTATTTTTATTTAGATGCTCTATTATGAGAAAAATGCTGAAAGAACACGTTAAAGACCCACTCCAATGAAAACTGTCTTTTTGGTGTTTAAGTATTTCTTCGCCACAAATTAACGATTTTGTGACCACAAATTTGTATTTAATTTTCATGTTTGAACTATTATGTAGCCATAGCTTACTTAATGTTCGTACCATGCCATCAGACTGGCTCCATATCATATACTAAAGTACGCTAATGATAACTTTGTTAAAGAGGCCTTCACCAGAACAATAAATTAATCTCCACATTTATGCTTAGAGAAATGTGCAGGTCTCCACAAACGATGTGTCTCCTACCTACCTCTGATGGCCTGAGAGTTTGAAGTCAGAACAAAAAGTTTGATGAGTCCCAGACAGAAGACGGAGTATTCGTGATCCCAGATGACAACGGGAACTAGGAGGACTTTGCCGTAGCAAGACAGCAGCAAGGCTCTGAGGAGTGGTCCGAGCTGTAGAGACCCACCCTGCAGGGCACCAACCCACAGCCAAAGGAAGAGCAGAACACCGCCGCAGAAGGCCGACAGCTCTGCAGAGGAAAGAGGGTTTAAGGTTTCCAAAAAGGCCTGAAAAATCAGAATCCATCCCAATCATGATGAATGATTTCATCATCAGCAGAAAATGGAATTAGAAGCAAAATATCTATTTGGACATTTCAGGAATTTTCCTATTGTGAATTAGATGTTTCTGGTGGTCTTTGATTACTGCTTTGTACCCTGTGACCTGCATGGCAAAGCTTTCAACCTGTGTTATCCTCATACCAAGAGCAGCCAATCCAAACATGCCATAAAACTCCCATTCCTTGGTGTATCTGATGATGTCGGCTGGGTCGCCACTTCGCTCCGAGCCATGGAGCGCCGACCACCTGAGGTAGGCCTCGCACAGCAGGAAGAAGGCACACAGCTTCCAGTGAATCTAGGGAAACAGCCCTGTTATTGATAGAATAGTGTCTAAAAAAAAGTACATTTGTGAGAAATAAATTATTTAAGTTTTCATGTTCTTATCCTGTTAAGCTACATTCACATAGAGCATGTGACGTTCATTCAAGAACGCGCTAAAGATGCAATTACTGAATGTGTTTAGTTCATGGTGTTCCCACTGGACTGTCACTTCCTAATACTAGCTGTCCACCACGTACGTTTGGAACAGGCTTGGTGTGAAATATTAAAGCGGTGCAAATCTCGTAAATATTGCACCAGTTTTTTTCTTTCATAGCGCTATACAGATATATGAAAGTCTTGGTGTTATATAAATATGGGTGGACACTAAACGCAATTATCTATTTCTCCTTTATGATTAAGTTTCATGCACATTTACTTGGACTTTACAATGGAAGTGAATGCTTGAACCGAGGATGGTGCAAATGTAGCTAAAAGAAAAAAACACTAGTGCCAAATTTAGCTTAATAGAAACAGTTGAACAAAATAAAATAGAAATAGCTAAACGTTCTTCTTAATGACAAATGAATGTGGAAAAAAATGTGCAATTCCTCAAAGTTTGTTTCCAACTTGAATGCAAACTCAATAGCATTAATTTTTGCAATTCCTTATATGACCACTGGAGGCTGTTATAATAGGGAGCAATTTCCTTTTGGTTCCAAGTTAAAAAGCCAAACTTAACACGAAAAAATAACTGATTTCTTTTTAATTTCTAGTGCCTCCCTGTCTTGAGCTGCTCTAATTTTGTTGCAACTCACTATTGGAATAAAATAAATAGGATTCTGATTCTGTATATTTTTGCCTTATGCCAGTTTTCAAAACACAATGAGTGTTTGTGATTAAAGTCCTACTCCAATCCGATTTTGATTTATTTTCAAAGTGTTCCCAGAGGTTATTTAACGTTCTATTAGAAAATTCACCTCTAAGTTGTGGGTGGGTCTGTTAGCGTGGAGTAAGCCTCCGCTCATTACCCATGATCCCTTTGTTTACACTCTCTCCTGCTAGCTTACAGCCCCTCACACTTCCAACATGACATTAGCGGTGCAACAAAAATGGTGAGCAATTATAGAGAACTATCCAGCTGTACAGTTTTGAGCCAGATTCCAGTACAGACAAGGAAAACTGAAAGTGGATGTATCAGAATGGAGGAAATTATGCATTAGGCAAAAGTGAAAAGGTCATCATCAAGGTGAAACTGCAGTTTACTTACATTCAGGCTTGTGTTGAATAAAATGTGCCTGAAAGCCGGGGTCTTGCACAAAATGGCATCAATGAGGATGATAACTGGGTCATATTCAATGTACTTATCAACAGGCTTCTGGCAGGAGTCCTGGGTAAACAAAAACAGCAACATCATAAAGTATGTAGCTGTACTGGCTAAAATGTAGCACTGTTTGCTAAAAACAAAAGAACAAACTAAAGGTTTACCAAGATGCACCTATGTTCTTTAGCTCTGTTTTAACATTATTTAATTAAAGTTTTGCTAACAGTTCACACGGAATTACCAGATGTCTTCGTTTTTAAAGAAACTACAACATTTACAACAGTTCGTTTCCATTGCTTGCGTTGTGTTGTTAGCTAGCATCCGCTTGAGTGACGGCTCAAATCTAATGTAAACATCTACCCACACATATAGTTATCTTCAGGATTCCGTTACTGTAATCCCTGTAAAGTTCCAACGCTTTACCGCTACATTCGATACACCTATAACCTTCGTTCCTCATGTTTTGTATTTATTTACAAGTTCACAGCTGCTAGCAACATACTACCATTCAAAACATCTAAACCGGAAGCAGTTCTTCTTCTTCTTCCCCTTTTTCATCCGCAGTTGTTTTATGGCGGGTGACAAACAACAGAAAATGCATTACCACCACCACCTGGTCTGGAGTGTGAGTCGAAGGCTGAGTTTCATCAACACAATATACATCTTCTACCCTACGCAATTTATAGTCTCCCCAAAAGACGTGTCTCCCCTAGAAACTGAAACAAATACACAAAACAGTGCTTATTTCCTAAAATGTTATGAATATTCCACCTAATTTTCGGATTTTCAACTTGCTGTCTGATTGTGGCCCTGTGTCTAGTGTGATGCTGACATTTCAATGACATATCTCCAGTCTCCATATGCTGGCAATAATGACATATTCCATTTGCATGCTTTTTAAAAGCACAAAGCCAGTAATTAGGACTTGTGTGTCCAAATCGTACCCCAGAAACAGTGTTGGGTAAGTTACTTCTAAAAATGAATTGGTTACTTTACTTGTAATTAAATTACTTTATTCATTACGTATTTGAAGTCATTCACTACTCGTTACTTTACTTTACTTTTTTCCACTCGGATACAAATTCTCAAGTGAAGAACAGCTTCACACAAACAAGATCCTCTTGTTTTTCATTTAAAAGAGCTCCTTTGAAAAAGATATTTATAATCTCAATAGGACTGCTGTGGTTAAATAAAGCTAAATAAATACAAATAAAATAATTAGATATTTTTAAAGCAACCTTGTACAAGGTATGAACATGGTTCAAGACATAACCTGGCTTCATTAGAATTCAAACAACAGTGTGAAAAAATGACACAAAATTAAGTTACAACAAATGTGGTCTGTGCTACTGCTCAAAGTCAGATGTGGAAAATACTGTTACGTCTTTATTCATCTCTATATTCATGTCTATCAAATCTGAAACTAAGTCAGTCTTTTGAAAACACAAAAAAACTATTTTAAAACTAGATTTGTATCAAAAGCTCAGCATTCAGGGGACTCTAGAACCAAAAACAAAAACACATTGGAAAAAATGCAAAACATTCAGAAATTCCCATTTTCAAAAGTGGAACATATTGCGGCATCTTTACTCTGTGATGTGCAGTTTTCCAAACAAATTCTGAACTTTAGGAGACATCTTGTGTTAATCAAGCTGCATGAAGATTTTCTGTAACACTTCAAATGTGAAGCCCAAAGGCTTTGGATACCAAGTTAAATGCATATATCAAACCCAGAAATAGGGCAATTGCTGGGGCAACTGAAGGCAGGTCACATAAAACTTCCATTCCCTCAATGACAATGCCGATGTCTTCTGGAGTATCCATCAGTCCCTCTCCCTCTTTCCGAATAACGAACACAGCCATGATAAGTCGTTCAAGTTCCCTCTGAATATCTTCTCCATCGCTGGCCTGTAGTGATGTAATGAAGTGTTACAACTTTAATTTGAGTTTGTGGCAGAATTAGGAAAAACTAATGCAGTAACACTATGAACACATCAACTTCATTAGTTTTTTAATGTATGGCAAATACTGAAACAATTTCATAGTCTCAGCTTGTTATAGGTCTCCAACAATCTGCAAATGCAGCCAGAGGCTGCTTAAGTTTTTTGGTATGTTCTTTGTCCTTTTTCTGATATTCTGTTAGCATTTAAATCCAATTCTTCTCCATAGCTAGGTTGTATCACTACTGTATTTGCTGCATTTAACCTACATCAACTCCCTTATTCATTCACATTTTCAACATATCCAATAATATTTCATAAAAAACAATTAGCATTTAGTATGTATTATCTCTCAGTCCAATCACGTGGTTTCAGACTTGAACAAAATCGTATGTTGTCTTCCGATCAGTGATTGGATATTTATTTATTTTTTATTTTGATCAGCACTTTTATTTCAAATAAAGGCCCTATTCAAAGTCTGCATGATCATGACATTTTGGTACCATAGGACACAGCAGATTATTGCATTAGTTTGAGCAGCAGTCAAACGAAAACAGCTCAGTAAAGTTAGCACGATTTTCACAGACTGGAATGTCCGAGCTTAAAAACTATTTATAAACATTTAAAACTGAAAGTAAGCGTCTCTTGCTTGTTGTCTTGGAACAAATATCGACGTACAAAGACATTTAATGCAAAAAAAAAAATCAGATTTCTGTTTTTTTTTATATGAATGGCGCTCTCCTGCAATCAACAGACAGCAATGTGAAGGCTGCAGAGTGCATGCTCTGGGGAAAAAAACAAATCCATCTAATCAATGTTTTTAAAACCACAAAAACTAAAATTGTTGAACTGATATGAGCTAATCATGAAAATTAAACATTACAATCATGCTACAACATAATCCTTCCTCAAATTTTCCACAGAGATATGAATCACGTCTGATCAAAAATGTTCTTAACATCCTAAAGCTTTGGTCACATTTGTTACATTACTATATTAGGAGAAAAGCACTTCTATTTTTCTAAAACTATTTTTTATGTAAACATGGATCATATCTAATCAAACACTTTTTGTTCACAAGAAATTAACACAATTTCTAAAATTTCTCATATAAAAAACTATCAACTATTTTTTAAAAGTTTATAGTTGACAATTTTTCCAAGTGAACAGTTTCACAATTTCTAGTTAATTGTTAAAGCTACTTCATAGAAGTGCACTGTTAAAATGTTAAAAGATGAAAGGTGCACAAAATAAAAATGGAACCAAACTGTATCAGTTCATAAGTTTCTTTTTTTTTTTTTTTTAATTTAAAAAAAATAATAATATTGGATCAGGACTCTGTATCAGTATCAAGATAAAATTAGTTGAAATTGGATTGGGTACAACAAATTCTGATCAGGACATCCATCCCTAGAATTTAGTAAATTGTTTGAATGTGATGTAAAATGGTAAATGGCGTTTACTTATATAGCGCTTTCCTACCTTCATTGAAGGCCAAAAGCGCTTTACAGTCACAGACCCATGCACCCGCTGCCGAACACTGGTGCCAACCTTCCATCAGAGGCAATGTGGGGTTCAGTGTCTTGCCCAAGAGACACTTCGACACATGGGCAGGCAAGGCGGGAATCGAACCTGCAATCCTTCAATCACAAGCCGACTGCCCTTTCCACTGCACCATGGCCGCCCGTAAATGTAAATAGACTATTGTTCCATTTTAACTACAGATCTCAGAATGCTGCAGTTCTTATCAGCCTAAAATGCAAAAAGCAAAAAAGCCCCAAAAAAAGTCAAAATTCTGCAGCTGGGTTTGAAAATCCAATATATATATATATATATATATATATAT
>BSAI01000101.1:13500652-13541087 GCA_036245035.1 Adrianichthys oophorus | reverse complement strand
AAAGAAAAAAATTGTGGAAGACACAGGGACAGATCCCTAAAAAATGTAAAATATAATAGTAAAAATGTAGTAGTAAAAATTAGGTTTAGATCTTAGGGACAGAAGCATAGAAATAAAAAAAAATAGGAAAACAGTACGATTATTAATTTGGTGTAAATCTTATGGACAGAAACCAAAAAAAGGAAAGAATTTAGGATAAAAAGGGGAATAGAAACTATGGGTAAGATGTAGAAAGATACTGGTTAAAAATTATTTTAAAAAAGTAGGAAACAATTAAAAAGTAGAGCTAAAACAGGGAGATATGGGTAAAGAAAACAAAAATAATTAAAAAGTAGAGTGTACATTTAATAGGAAGGGGATAAAAGTAGGAAAAAAAGAAAGGGGGAAAAATTTATGAAAAAGTAGTATATTTTTTAAAAAACTATAGGTTATATTAGTGATAGGATATAAGGGTACGAAAGAAAGGGAAACAGGAGTAACTGGTCAACTCAAGTCGCATTATTTTATTGCAATTTTTTTCTTTATTCAGATTTATTTCAAGACTACAGTTACAGTTAGACTTTACTTTGATGGTCAATACAGTTATTGCAATTTTGTTCTTTTAATCACAATAGATTGGTTTGTTTAGATTTCAAAAACCAGAAGCCATTCATTTACAAATGTGATTGCACTTTAGTTTACATATTCAAATGTTCAAATATTAAGATTTGAATGAGGCAAAATAACTTGCTTTTTCTCTCAAATATATTGTTATAATCATTGTTTCAGATGTACTGTGATTATTTTCTGTATAAAAATTAATTTGGTGTTCAAAAAGTTTTTTTTCAAACTTGAGTCTTGAAAAAGAGGGGGTCGTCTTACAATCAGGGCCGTCTTATATTTGGGCCAATACGGTACTTTTTTGGCTGCTTTGTACTTGTACTGAGTATTAAAAATATAAGCAACTTTTACTCCCTACTCAACTACATTTTTGATTGAATATACATACTCTTTACTCCACTACATTTGAAGAGACACTTATAGTTACTCTTTTCATTGTGATTGTGCGTAAAGGAATCAGCATCAAGTCAGCATTTACTGCACCTTTTAGTAACTGATCAACTGTCGCTTTGTCCATATCTCTGGCTGACAAGCCACCTCTTTGCACGACTTTAGCCAGTGCACGTTCTATTCTTCTATTGTTTTCAATCCTGTACAAATTAAGTGGGCCCACACTCGCACACATGCTTCTTAAGAGCTAGGAAACCCCGATGCAGGCCTGAGCGACGCTTGGGAGCGGTTTGGGAGGCCCAAACTTAGTGGCCTGCTTTTGTGCAAACAAACAAACTTTTTTTCCCCCAGGCAACGTCAGGACGTCATTTCCGGGTGAGCGTAACCAGGGTTTGGTCTTTGTCTGTGTTGCTCCTGTCATTGAGCGCCCGTTTTGCTAATATCTAACTTAGTGTTGTCTGGTTTGGTATTCAAACAGTACAAGTATCTTCTTTAGCATTCTAGTGAGTAACTACTGTGTTAACCATTGCTGTCTAAGCAGTCTGCGACATAGTTACTTCCCCTTAGCCAAACACCGCTAGCCTTTGCTAAGTGCTAGCATGGTCTCCACCTCGTCTGGTTTAACACGTCTGTCTTGCTCCATGTGCCAAATGTTCAGTGAAGATCCGGCCTCCTTTAGTGAAGATAGTGGCAGATGTGTTAAGTGTAGCCGTTTTTAGGATTTGGAGGCCAGGCTAGAACAGTTACAAGCGCTGATATGCACAGCTGATGCTAAGCCTGTTCGCCAGATTATTACCCGCAGTGCAGCTCGCAATACCGAAACTAAACTGCTGAGCACTCAAGCCCCTCCTGGGCAGCAGCCGGGGAAAACTCAGGATAGGTTTGTAACGGTGGGAAGAAAGCATACTGCTAAATGTTAAAAACTTAGAGCTACCGAAGTTCCTGTTATATAAGAAGTTTTCTCCCCTCTGCAACACACCAGATGAACTCGTCAACTCTAGTTCTTGGCGCTTCTGAAACTAGACACGTGAAGCTTCCGACAGCCACAGTCAGGTGTTTTCTGGGAGCCAGAGTTGGTGAAATTGAAGGGAACCTTAAAATGTTAGAGTAAATCCAAGTTCCGCCGAGTTGTGATTCACGCAGGCGGTAATGACGCCTGACTAAGACATTTAGAAGTCCTTAAATTAAACGTTGAATCTGTTTGTAAACTTGCTAAGTCGATGCCAGACTCTGTTATTTTCTCTGGTCCCCTCCCAAACCTAGTCAGTGATGAAATGTACAGACGCTTTTCATCATTTAACCGCTGGTTAGCCAGATGGTGCCCAGAAAACGGCGTTGGCTTGTGTTGATAATTGGAGTGCGTTTTGGGGAAAGCCCGGCCTCATGCGGAGAAATGGCATCCATCCCGCTTTTGACGGCGCCACTCTTCTTTCTAAGAACATTTCTTCTCTTTCTAAGAGCATTAGTCATGCAGCCTGACAACCCAGGGACAGGTACTGGGCACAGAGCAGCAGTTTACAATTCAATTTACAAGTCTCCTCTGAGTTCCCTTTAGTGCTGGTGCAAACCCCATACAGAGGTAGCCCAGCAGCTCCTAGCTTTAGCTTAAGTGCTGAAAGGCAAGTGACAGAATTGAAACACAGAAACCTAACAGTAAAAGCTACTAGTACTCTCAATCACAACAAGCAAAACCATGATGTCATTAAATGTGGGTTACTAAACATTAGATCCATTTCCTCAAAGTCCCTTTTAGTCAGTGAGTTAATTAAAGAAAACAAACTTAGCCTTCTAGCCTTAACAGAAACCTGGCTCCAACAGAATGACTATGTTAGGTTGAATCAAATCATCATAACTATCAGAAATCCAGGATTTCTGGGAAAGGAGGTGGGTTAGCAGTAATATCACAGTCTAGCTTACTTCATAACACTAAAGCCAAACACATTTATAACTCCTTTGAAAACATCATATTGTCTATAAATCACTCAAACAGGAGGACTCCAAAAGCTGCTTTGCATTTTAACGGGGCGCATTCGTGACTCTTGGCAACCCCACTCATGGGGTTGTCATACGATTTTTTGCACTTTTTGCACCTCTTGAAGGAGACGCAGATGCTGGGAGAATTCGGACCGACTCTAGGTTCTTTGTGTCTCTTGAAGCAGCGTTGTGAACGACAGCTTTTATGACAATCCGGACACACTATCCATGTGTTTTTTACAGTCAGACAAAGATGGTCATTACAAGTTGAACAGTGACCTGTGTAGTGATGATAATGAGGATTTGTGTAAGGTTTGTAGCAAAAGTTGCAGACGTAGAACCAATCCAGTAATCCCTTCAGATTTTTTACTCCGTCGTAATGGTTTTTAAACAGAAATAAAAACAATGGCGCTGATTTGTCCGGAAACCCCATCTCAAAGTGAGAAATGGGCTTCTGGCCTTGGTTTTTGTAGAAGATGACGATTTTGCGTTTTAAAAAGCTCTCAAATTTGTGCACGTTGCTAAATGTGACGGACGTCTGCTCGTCCAAACCGGCTAAACTTTGCAGCTCATGAGCTTTCACTTCAGTCAGAGCGTCCGTACATTGAGGGTGCAACAGGTTAGTCAAGCTGATGGCAAAATACAGTCTGTGGTTTTTAACGCCCAGGTCACAGAAATGCCTTTTCTTTTTAGCCAATTTTTCAACCTCCAGAGATACTTCAATTTTACTTTTAGCACTCCTTCTCGGATTGTGAGCAATTTGAACGACCAATTGCATTCCAGCGTCTGAAGCTATGGCTGCGTTGACTGAATGACTCCCTCGAGGAGCTCCTCAAAGGCCTGCAGTACGGCTTGCGAGTCTACAGATTCATCCATTCTCAAGGTGATGTGAGAACGCACACCTTTACCGATGAGCTCTAACTGAACAACATCCCCGCATTCAGCATCTGCTCTGACCATCTCGGCTAACTCAGCCAGCACGTTAAAAATGGTCCTTATCTCAACCACACGCCGCATCTGACATGAAGGTGTGTCCGGCGTTGACGCGGGCGAAGATTGGGGCGGGGTAGTAGCGCTCTATTCCTCCTCATTCTCCTCCTCCACAGCATCAGCAGCAGCAGCAGCAGCAACCGAAGCAGACATCCCTAGACCATCTTGCGTCTCAGCGGGGGGTGAAGGCGGCCATGCTTGAAATGGCTGCATCAGCTGGTCCAAAGCAATTTTTAATGGGGTAAAAACACTTTCTGTCCGAACGGGCCCAATTTCATCACGATCTGTTAACATTTGTGGTGACCGTTGTGGCATAACGTGCCATGTTGATGGGGTTCCAAACCCTCGCAACAAATCTGCAGCATCTGCAGCAGGCCTGGCAGGGGTGGATGTGCAGGGGATTCTGGACCACAAAAAAAAAAAAACCCTGACCATGAAGAGAATCTTGGTCTGAATCAAACATCACATCTTCTAAACCGTTTGAAGAGTTACTAGGAGCTGGTGAATGTGCAGGTATTGGTTCTGTAGGCTATAATTTGCCGATTATGCCTAAATGCGTGTTCAAAAATCAAGGTCTGGAACGCTTGAGGTTTTTCACCGAAGGTTTTTTTTCCTAACATGAAAGTGCTAATAACAGCTCTGGGTCTTCAAAATGTCCCTATCTGCTACCGTCTAAATGGACGTTCTAACACCAGGCACGATGAAGAAGACTCTCTTTGACCCTTGACCCATCAATTTAACCACAATGATTATGCATAAGCAAACAGTAGGCTGGGTCTTCATCTTCGATTGATCCTTCGCGCCTCCTTCCTCACTTCTAGTTTTTTGTGGACTCTGTCCCCAGATGAACTTTTTTTTTCCACTGGTCTGTGAATCCCATCCTCCACATGAGCTGGTTTAACAACCCCACATTCCTGTTGACACTTCTGCTGGCATGCACCTCCAACTGTAATTCTCACCAAAGAGCAGTTTGGTTGTATAAAATAATTCCGACCTCTGTGGAAAATCAGAATTACACAGTATGCTATGCAAACTACAAATTCATTCAAACTTTTAATCACCAAGCATCTCAAGTAAATAAAGCAAATCAGATTATGTTAAGTTTTATTGAACTGAAAACTGCTTCTCTTCTTCAGTTCATTCAGTTCAGAACTTATTCACTGTAATTCATTCAGAAGCCTCAAGCTTTACTGGTTTTTCAGCAGAATCTGAAGCAACAATTCTGATCTCAGAATCACCCATTTTTTAAAAAGTCGCTCCCTGAACGTTTTAAAGAAAAAAAGTGGTCTGTATGTTTTTTTCAACCAGAATAATAAAATCATCACAAATTCATAACACAGTCACACTTTTTCCAGAAGACACCACAAATTGGATCCATTGGCAGACCAAATAGAATCGTCTTCCTTCCGGCTTAAAGTCTCTCGGGTCCTGAAAATCTAACGGAGAAAAAAATGAGTACACACACATTTAGATATGTTAAAAATAATAATAATAAAACAATACAAACCTAGGGGAACACTCTGTCTGGGGTTCCTCGGATCGACCTCTCTGGGACGAGTTTCTGCCATTTTTACAAGAGAATGGTTCAAGCAGGAGCTAGCGATCAGAACTCGGGACGTGGGTCGGAGTGGGAGGCATCTGGGGGAGTCCTGACAGGTGTCTGTGAAAGACTAGCTAAACATCTTTTTGACTTTTAGAGATTTTATTTATTTCAACCAATACAGATTTCCTGAACTAACGTGTAGGTCTGTGAACAGATGTGGGTGGCCTTCAGAGGGCATAGGACACATTGCTGCGCTGTCTCACTGGTTGTATCACCCTTGCTATGAACAGTCAAAAAACAGGTGACTTTCTGACATTTTTCATTAGTAGTCTTTTTTTTTTTTTTTTAGTTTCCTAACTAGAAATGAAGTGTGTTAAAAACCCTGAAGATAACTTTTTGAACTCTCTACCACCAATATTTTGATATTTTCTGACCCTTCAGCCAAAGACTCCCATCTTTTTTGGGGGGTGGGGTTACAGGCCCCGTTATAGAAAAAAGGGGGACTTCAGGTAAAGTTTCTCAGAGGAAAGAAAAAAAGGGGGCTTTGGGCGGCCTGTCAAAATTGACGAAAGGTGTATGGGGGGGGGGGGGTGTAATCTGATTTTGGGGGCTGCTTGTGTGATGAACAACAGGTGTCAGCCAGCTAGCCTGCTCACTGCTTTTTTGTTTTTCAGATACACACGGTTGCATCGGACTATAAGACAACTTTAAACAGATTCATCAATTAAAACCTCTTCCATTCATAAACAATGAATTCTTTTATTTTACATTAAACATACATTTAATTTTTTTGAATATTTAATTTTTACATCAAATTTATATTAATTTTATCATTAGGCCTATGGGACCTGTCAAAATTTTTGATGGATCGATGAGGGGTCAAAGGGCACCTGTCAAAATGAGTTTGATCGAAAGTGCAGTGTATATTCTCTCAGTACAATTATCAATCATGTTTAACTAACTGAGTTTGATACGACTACACCAATTTTCAGAGTAAATGCTCTTTTTTTAATACTTTTTGAGATATAATGCTAATAATATTTTGATATAATAGTTCAGCCATGCATCATTTGCCTATGAAAATGTGATGGCTTTATGGGGAGTTTGTGAATGTCAAACCTGTTTTGCAAAAGACACTGACAGAGATAGCATTCAAAATAGAGGAAAAAAATAGAAACATTTTTAAAAAGTTATACTGACACAGAGGAGAGCGGTTTTTCATCCTATATTAGACCTGTAGATACATATAATAGTCTTTAGGCTGTACATTTGCATTGTCTAACAATGCTGTTTCCCAATCCTTTTTTAGTAAGTGATCTGTTGACTTTTTCTTTAGATGCATGTATCAACTATAAAGAAGGATGGATGCAAATGGGAAGATGCGGCTTCAGACAGAAATTCTCCTGAACCAGAGCAGCATTTTTCAATTTCTTTTTCGTCTTTGTTTTTATTTATTTATTTTTTTTAAAGTTTATTGTTGTTTACTTTTACTAATTTTTTGACAACAATTGTAGCTTTACCTGGTTTTACAAAATAAAGTTTATTTAAAACTGGTGCTCTTTTCAACTTCTTAATGTTGTATATATGATGGAATTGGGAAGAAAAATTGGTCTTAAAAGGTAGACTGATATCTATGTTGCAGTAGGATGGTTCTTGAGTTTTATGTAATTAATTTAATATTTATGGACACTTAACAAGGTGTTCCAGAAGGAGATGGCAAATTGCTGGAAAGACCTCCTGAAGCTTTGTTTTCCAGCAGATCAGAAGACGATAATGATTGAGTCCCATTGAGTTCTGTCCAGGATATCTTCAAGTGCAGCATTGTTTGGAAATGGATCAAGATGCACACGTGTTTAATTTCAGTTTCATCTGCAGCTGGTGCCTCTCGTCTTTGTGGGTTTTTTTTTCTCTTTCAAAGCAATAACGGTCGAAAGCTTTTTATTCAATGTGTAATTTATAAATAAATCCACCGTGCCAGCTCAGGATATTAGTTTAGAGTTTGAAAGTTTTTGCTTTCATGAATAGAAATATTAAGAGTCAGCTGAACTAACATGTATACATTTGATCTAGTGTAAACACAGCAACCATTCATTTCTCTGGAGCTGAACATTGTTTCTCCTTGCTCAATTGAGGTTTGTACGCAATCTTGATTGCACTTTCACAATTATTGTAACAACTGACAACTGAAAGTGAATGTGAAGAAAAAGAAAAGCCGTTTGGAGAATTGAGTTGTCATTTTATTTTCACCTGATGCAGCTATATTGTGAAAATGAAAAAGCATTTCCGCTATTGACTTTTATTTTGAACTTTGAGTCACGTTAGCTTCCATAACTGCAGACCTACTGCTTATCCAGCGACACCTTAGAATAATAATAATACATTTTATACTAAAACATTTCTGATAAAATTAAAGCATACCTAAAATTAACAATAACAAAAGCACAAATTCCGTTTTGAGATCGCCAACTCCCGCCCCTAAGAAGAAAGAACTTCCGTTTGGGATATAATGACAACTTCCGTTCGACATCAAATCGGTCCATCTGCCATGTTACCTGCAGCAGGGTATTCTTGGGGATGGCCGTGGCTCGCACCCTGCAGGTCTCAAGCGCCTTAGATTTGCGTATGGAGAGAAATAAGCATCACTCCAATGTGTGCATGCGTAATTCTTGATTTGTGTGTGTGTAATTCTTGATTTGTAACTCATAAAATACATTTTGTGCATGAGTACAAAAATACAAAATGCAATTAAACATGCACAAGAGGGGCTGCAGAGATGAACTGTTCAATTCTGGAAAATATTTTTATCTTTAAAAGGGACAAGTGTTATAAAAATCCTTATTTAGACTTTTTGATATTAATAAAACATATTAATAAGTTACGCACAAATAAAAGATTACGCACGCACAAATCGGAGTGATGCTTGTATTTGCGCGCCTCACAGGTTGCACCCAATCACCGGGGATCACACTCCTCCGGCTCCAACCTTCCTTCCTCCTTGCGCGGTGTACAAAAACGCTCCTCTGCTCTGTGTGTAGCCACGCCCTCTCACACAGGTGTCTCTCATTGCCATCAGCAAGCTGGAGAGTCGTCAGCCCACCTGCTGACACTAACACTTCCATTTCTATTGTATTGATTTTATTTATCTGGGACAGTGCACATTAAATGAGCCAAGCAGCGGTTTGTCATCTGCTTTCCCCGGACATATGTTAAAATTGGCTACCTGCAAAGCTAAGAATATAAAATAAAAACCCAAATGTTAGACAATCAATTGAAATATCTAAAGATAAAAAATACACCCATCACAAAAATTTTAAGAAATACAAAATGCATAATAGCATAGATCAGGTGTCTCTAACCCTGTTCCTCGAGGGCTACCGTCCTGTTTGCTTTGCAGCTAAACCTGCTTCAGCAATTGCAGCTCACCTGGATCAGGTGTGTTCAGTCAGTCAGAAACTGTGCTGATTCAATCCAGCTAATCAGAATCTACTGAAGCAAGGTTAGCTGCAAAACTAGCAGGACGGTTGCCCTCGAGGAACAGGATTGGAGACACCTGGCATAGATCTTACTAATTGGGAGAGACATATTAAAATTAAACTGAATGTTAAGGACAACCCTAAACTTCCCCTACTCGTTCAAGGCGCTGGGTCAACTCAAACACACCTATTGTCATAAATATGTCATTGGTTAATTGTGATGATGCCACAGAGTCATTACGGCACTTGTGTAATCATTTATCACAAACGAAAAGGACCAGGATCAGGAAAAGGGGCGTAAGAAATGACGTTTTGGTTATTTACGCACGTTTTAAAAGTTGTACGTAAAGATGCCGATTTTTGATCTCTTTCGCTTCCCTTAGTTCTCCAATGTCACACACGATACACAACATGGCCGCTGTCAGCCGGACAGTTTCTGCGGCAGCTCTGTCCCTGCTCTGTCTGTGCCGGGCAGTGATTCCCACCGAGTACTTCTCCACTTTGACTCTGTTTAACAATGAGCTCCGCAAACAGGGATGGAGCTTTTTGTCCGAGTGGGAGGACTACGCCGCTGACTGCGGTAAAGCGTCAGTTTTTTTTGCACTCTGCCACGTCCTGTTGTCACTGAGGAGCCGGCTAGCCAAACTGCTAACGCTAGGAAGCTAACATCAAGCTAATAACTAAAATTGGCTAAATAGGTTTGCTGCAACGGTCTGGTAAAAGGACAATTTAATCTGTTAAATACAGCTATAATATACATAAAAATTTAGAAAAAACTCAATATATGAAAGGTATGACGTGTCTGAACAGGTCATAAATAAAAAATGTTTGGTTTAACCAAACAAAGTTTATTTAATTTAACGTTTCAAATTTAGTTGTTTCAAAACTTAAATGCTATATCCAAGTAAATACTCATAAATAAAATCAGAGCTGGGGATAGAATATTCCTTATTTTAATATTAATATTATATTAAGTATCAGTGATCAAAACAAAAAAAGTTGGTTAGATACTGAATTATGGAAACAAACGTCTTTATTTAACCTAAAAAAAAAAAAAAACGTTTTTAGTCTAAACGTGGATTTTTGTACAGATACTTTGCTGGCTTTGAATTGATTTTGGTGTTAAAAAACTGTGGGAAAGAAAAGATTAATTCTACTGTACGCCCCTGCTCTCACAGTTCTTTTTTTAGTGTGAAATTCTCTCAGGTTTTTTGGATTCAGGCACATATCAAAATCCTCAACATCAATTCTTGTCTTTTTAGAATCCTCGGTTTTACAGCTGGAGGACCCGGAGTGCGAGGAGGGAAGCAACCCACCCTGCGAGTCCGTTTTCTCTCTGAACGCAGAGAAAATCCTGGTGAGATGTATTCTGGTGGTTTCAGCCTCATCATTTATCCAGAGTGACATCAGCCCTGCATTGTGTACCAGACAACTACATTTGTTGGTGCTGTTGCTTATTCTATTTGGCAGTGTGGAAACTGAAATGTGTCTGAGCTTCAAACTGCAGCATCCAACATCGTCTTGCTGCTGTTGAAGTTTCAATTACATTTTGTTCAGTGGATTAGAAAAAGTTACACATCGCTTTAGAATCACCAGCTGTTGGTAGTAGAAAATAAAACCAAGAAACCCAAATTACACCTTAAAAGACTCACTCTGATGAAAATGGTGATTTTTTTTTTTTGTTTTTGACATGTTCTTTTTGCATTTTCCTCACAAAGGAGGACACATTTTAAGAAAACTAGGCTTTAAATTGCATTTCTGAGTATTTCTTTGTTCAAATTGTGAATGAGGATCAGACAAAAAATGCTGTTTGAAAATGATTGTATTTGTGACATGGAAGCCACAATCGTCGGGCCACAATCTCCCTGCTCCACACTATTCTGATGCATATACTTTCAAACAAACTGACCCTTTTCACGGTGACATCAGACAAAATGGCTTTATTGCCGTTGCTGTGTAAAGTGTCTTTCGGTTTATGGGTTTAGGCCAGCAAAGCTGAAAGCTGAACACTCTCAAACACAATTCTACGTAAATAATCAAATTTAACCTGACCAATTGTAACGGAAAATGTTTACAGTATTTATTTTATAAATGTCCTATCTAGCTGTATTTTTGCCCTCTCTTACACTGTTCACAAATCAAATTACAAATCAGAATAATCCTCCAATATTTGAGGTTCTATTGAAAATATCAACCTTTCATTTGAGCAGATATAATTCTAACAGTTTATATTTTTCCTGATATTATTCACACATAATTTAAGTGCCATTAAAAACTGATGGAAATTCACGTTGACCACACATAATTTGTGCGGCAAAGATGGACATTGCTGCATTGCCAGCATTTTAATTTCATCCTAGGCTAAATGCAATTGTTGTAATAAGTGGTAATTGTAAAAACAGGAATGTTTACCAAGCGGCACAGCAAATATTTTAAGTGCAGTGTGTATTTAAGTGATATTAAGCCGCCTATTTTCAGCTTTCAAAATAAGTGTGGCCAAGAAAAAAGTTCAGCACTGACCGCACACAGTTTAGAAATTACGTGCAAATAGTCACTTCCTTGTATATATATTTTTGACAGTTTCCAATTTATTTGATACTTGTTACCTTTATTTTCCCGCAGATCAAACACAGTTATCAGGGAGCAACATTAGAATATAATACAACTGTAATTAGTTTTACTTTAATGTAAGACACACTGAAATAGTCTCACTTTTGCTCTGTTCAAGTCATTTTGTGAACACGGAAATGTAAGCAACTTGAGTTGGCAGAAAATATTTTTTCAGCTCTGCATCTCATCCCCATTGTGGAAAGCTAGCGTTGGCTTTAGTTTAAATTAGATAAAAAATCTTGTTTACCTTCATAATCAAATAAGTGGCATTCAATTAAGTACTTGTAACTTGGGACCCCAAGGCATTTCTAGGCCAGTGGAGAGACCATGTCTCTCCAGAGTGTCCTTGGTCTTCCCAGGGGCCTCCTCCCAGTGGGACATGCCCATAACAGCTCCCCAGGGAGGCGTCCAGGAGCTGGATCAAATACCCAAGCCACCTGACCTGGCTCCTCTTGATGTGGATGATCAACTTCTCTACTCAGAGATCTCCCCGGGTGACCAAGCTTCTCCCACTTTCTCTAATGGAACACCCAGGCACCCTAAGAAGGAAGCTCATTTCAGCCACTTGCATCCAGGATCTCGTTCTTTCGGTCATGACCCAGAGCTCTTGATCATAGATGAGCACTGGTCTGAGGATCGATTGGAAAATTGAGAGCTTTGCTTTCTGGCTTAGCTCTCTCTTTTCCACAACAAACCGGTACAGTGACCGCATAACAGTGGACACTGCACCAATCTGCCTAACAATCTTGTGCTGCGATCTTCCCTCACTCGTGAACAAGACCCCAAGGTACTTAAAATCCTCCACTTTGGGCAGGAACACTACCCACCCAGAGAGGACAAAATACCTCTCTACAGTCAAGACTCATGGCCTCAGATTTAGCGGTGCTGACCTTCATCCCAGCCCCTTCACACTCGGCAGCAAACCGTTCCAATGCGTGCTGGAGAAAGAATCCGGGGAGGATTTAGATCATGTTCTCTGTTTTCTTACAAAACTATGATAGATTTTTTTTGTTGAAGACTTCTGAATTTTGATAAAACTGACATTTTTTTTTTGTAAATCCACTGATTTGATGTATTTTCTTTCAGTCTGAAATCCATCAGACCTTTGAGGGAATCTGACTGATATTTGAAATAATCCCACAGATTTTCAGATGGATCAATGTTCCAAAGCTTCTCATTTTCCTGGGTTAAGTCATTTAGTTGATCTGAACATACTTTTCATTGAAGACAAAGGTCATTTTCACCAAACAGGATCTTTTTAGCAAAAGTAGAGAAAAAAAAAAAACTCAAATATAATTTATCTTAACTACAAATTCCCCAAAATGTGGTTGGCATAAACACAACTCATCCCCAAATCATTTTTCTTCGAAAGCGGACTATTTAAATGCAGTGCGTCGCTTTGTCATGGTAACAGTGCCAGTGCGGTGCCCGCAGAGACTGCGCTCTGCTGTATCGCTTTTTCCTCTCTGAGGAAAGCAACTGTAATGAGGAAATAAAATAAGTACGTTTTTTAGAGGGAAAGTTTGCATTTTCCCGCATGTTTTTGTCCAGATAATAAAGCAAAAATTTGTTTTAAAGAAAGTCTAAATGGTTCAATTCTACTGATGTTTCATGTCCTCATGTCTTGTTTCCTCCTCCTAATGTTCTTTCTCTTCTGCTGCATCTCAGGCTTCAAAATGATCAGCATGGGTGATAGTGTGTCAACATATGCATTATAATAGTAATAATAAGTTCGTAGTCAATATTTTTTGTATTGATCACAAAAGTGTTCCTATTGTTTTATGATGTTTTTATTAAAGCACTCAGGACCTGATTTTTTTTTTTTTTTTTTTTTTTTTTTTTTTTTTTTTAAGAGCAGTCTAGACCTGATTTATATTTTAAAAAATTGTTACGAGATTTAAAACAAAATCACCTTGGTGGTGTAAAAGTGCAGTTATAGTAGTAGTCTGTTATAGTAAAAAAAAAAAAAAAATAAATAAAAATCATAGCCACTTTTTTAGCTTTATGATCTTTTACTGTGCCACAATCTCTCAAATTTAAATGAAAATAGCTCAAAATGAGGCTTTATCACAGCAAATTGATTAATTCATTACTTGCCACAATTAATTAATCGCATAACATTAATTAATTGTAATAACATAATTTTCACTTTTTATCACTGTTGTCTCTCAGTGAATTCTTTATTTCTTAAATTTTTTTCAGAATCAAGCAAAGTTGTTTATAGAGCAGAAAAAAATCCCCTTCCCCGTAGAAAACCAAAACACAAATGAAGAACTCGGTAAGTTTACTGTAGTTCTGTTTCTGAAAATGAGGTTTAATTTCCTGTATTGTCGTCCACTAATCCTGTCTAATGTCTGATTTCGCAGCGATATGCTATGTCCTGATCGGCAACGGCCTCTATGACGAGGCCATCAAGCATTTCTCCCTCTTACTGCAGGTGTGTTGCATCACACACAACATCTGCAAGACATTTTCTGAACAAAGTAGCTAAACTCCAGATTTTTTTTGATGTAGAATGATCCTGAGCTGGTCAGCGCCATTTATGGAAGAGGGATCGCTTATGGGAAGAAAAGTTTGCAGGTTTGTTATTTTTTTATATTTATTTATGATTAATTTTTTACATGTTTAATTCAGGAGTGCACTCTTCCTGTATTTATTGCTGCATTTAGAATATTGACACGTTGGGGTGCTATTGAGATGGTTGCAGAACAGACGTGTTTTCTGGAGCTCCTCAAGGCACGACCAATTTCTCTTCTCTAAAAACATATTTGCCAACAGTTATACCTCCACCGAAGCCCTAAAACAAGTAGAGTTAGACTAAACAATTTTGCCATCTTGAATAAAAAATGGCCAGTAAACGCAAAGGTAGAGGACCCAAGAGGCTGACACTGAAGCTAGCAAGGAAAGACTAGCCCTGCCAGGAACCCCGGTGACAAACAAGATGACCTACCACCAATGTGGCAGCTTCGCTTCAAGCTTTTAGATTTGGAGGGAAGATCCAGACTTAACATCAAAATAGTGGGCATTCCAGAAGGGGAGGAAAAGGGAAGGCCAACGGATTTTGTGTCCCACCCGATCCCTAAACTGCTTGGAGCTGAGAATTTTGACAAGCTGGTGGTGATTGACAGGGCGCATCACACACTTCAACCAAAACCAACAGACGGCGCGAAGCCGCGCACCTTCATCCCATGCTTGCACCTGGCTCAGGAAAAGGAGAAGATTCTGTAGCTCGGGAGACAGCTCATTTTGGACTATGGTGGAAATCTCATCTTTTTTTTTTTTTCCCGATTACACGGTGGAAGTCATGGAAAAGCGTTGGAGCTTCAAAGAAGTGCTTCAAATACTCCACAAGAAAAACATACAGTACTTGCTTCGCTTCCCGGCACAGCTGCACATTTACCATCAGAGACGGGTAAAAGCGTTCAACAGTCCAGCCGACTGTCAATAAAGCCGAAAAGCTTTATTGGCAACAAGCTTAATTAAGGTACAGGACATAATGTTAAAAGTAATTTCTAATATCATCTTTTATTAAAAGTTGACATATAATTTTATCCCACAAGATGTGCCTATGAGGTGTTGAAGAAAATATTTTTCTGTTTGAGTTGGCCTGCGACCCCAGAGAAAAGCAGGCAGCTCAGCTTCGATTATTAGGGAAGCTATGAGCTGGTTTTTTTTTCACACAAATGCTTGTTTTTTTTCCCCGTTTTCTTTTGTTGTTTTTGTTTAACTGCCAGCCAGACTTCAGTGTTCATCTTTTGTTTCAATGCAGCTGACTTCTTTATGAAATTTTTGATTTACACTAATAAATGAATAATCCTGTGCCCGGGTTGTCGTTGGTTTAATGGAATGTTCAAGGTTTGGGCATCCAATTAAACGAGGTAAAGTTTTTGCACATTTGAAATCATAAAAAGGTGACATACTGTTCTTACAGGAGACGCGTATTAAAGCTACAAAACACAGGAAATTCAGGACAAATTGGATTTCTCAGACCTATCGTTCACCTTTTACATCCAAAGCCAGAGGTACGGCAATTCTGTCACGCAAGTCAGTGCAATTTAGTATTCAGTCTTGCATAACAGATGCAAATGGTTGGTTTATTATTGCGACTGGATACATAAATCAATTTCTTTTCACCTTAGTTAATTTGTATGGACCAAATTCCGATGACCCCGTATTTTTTTGCAGAATATTTGACATGATCCCAGATGACAACTCGAGCTATGTAATAATCGGAGGAGAGTTTAATAGTTTGAGACCCCTACTTAGACGGGTTTTGCTCTACTTTCCCATCTAACATTTCTTCGGTATACATTCTTAATTCAGACATCTGGAGATTACAACACCCATCTGATTGTGAATATTCCTTTTATTCTCATGTCCACAAGTTGTATACACAGATTAACCATTTTCTGATTGGCTCCAAATAATTTTTCTCTTTTATTGAATGCAGTAAATACCATTACATAATAATTTCAGATCACAGCCCGGTCAGTTTCAATCTCAAACTCTTTTGCCAAGCAGACCTACAGCTGGCTCTTCAATCCCATGCTCCTTGCCGATTCAACTTTTAATGAGCACATTAACAATCACATTTTCTTTTCCTGAAGACCAGTGATAATGGTCAAGTTAATGTCTCAATATTATGGGAAACCTTTAAAATGTACATTGGAGGACAAATAATTTCTTTTGAAGCAAGGAAAAACAGAGCTGAGCCATTTCAAAGGGATTGAGGGACAATTGAAATCTGCATATGAGGCCCATAAAAACTCTCAACTCAAGTCAGACTGCAATAATATTTTTATGTTGCAGTATAAATATAGCTCTTTTGGGAGAACAGGTGAGCAAAATGTTATTGAAATTAAAACAGAAAAATTTTGAATTTGGCGAAAAGCCTCACAAACTACTTGCGAGACAAGTGAAGTGAAAACAGGAAAACGGGCCATCTATAAGATTAAATCTAAAACAGGACTGAGACTGACAGACCTGCAGGAGATAAACATGTGTTTCAGGGAATTCTATTTTGATATCTATTCATCAAAAATACCCCCCACAATGCATGATTTTAATCATTTCTACAAAGCTTTACCCTTTTCACAATTGGATACATCCTCGGTAGAACCTTCAGCGTTTACCATACTTGAGATTCATAAGGCCATAAAAGCGTTCCCTACTGGAAAAGCCCCTGGTTCTGACGGATATGGCCCTGAATTTTACAAGGCTTTCAGTTGTAAGCTGGCACCTCTGTTATTAAGAATGATTCGCCACACATTCTCAAACAAATCCCTTCCATCATCTCTAGCCGATGCAAATGCGTGTGTTCTTTTGAAAAAAGACAAGGATGATACGGATCCAGGTAGCTATAGGCCTATTGCTTTATTAAATTATGTCTTTAAAATAATAAACATTTAAGCAGATTAGCCCTGCCAGGAACCCCGGCGACGAAGAGGATGAGCTACCTGGAGGATGGCAGCTTCGATTCAAGCTTTGGGATTTGGAATAGGCTAGTCAAACACGATTAAGCAGTTGTATAGCCCAGATCATACACCCTGACCAAACGGGCTTTATTTCGGGAAGCTACTTCTTCTGTAACGTTTGCAAAATTCTTAATATTCTATATGCCATCCTTAACACAGTTTAAAGTGCTACCATACTGTCTTTAGACGCCCATAAAATCTTTGATAATAGAATGGCCATACCTTTTCACAATGCTTGAAAAATGTGGCCTTAACAAAACCTTCATTGAATGGGTCAAAATTTTGTTTACAAACCTCAGATCTTTTTTTCTCACAAACGTGAGCAAATCTGAACCGTTTTGCAAAAGGGAGTACAGCAGGGAGACCCACTGTCCTTGCTGTTTAACAGTGCACTGGAACCACTTGCAATAGGTCTGCGAACCCATCCAGACAGCAGGTGCATCAAGGTGGGCGGAGTGGAAACCTGTGTGACGCTAAATGCTGATGACCTTTTAGTCTGTCTAGCTAATACGATGGTTTCCATTCCTATGCTCCTGGACTACGTTAATCAATTTGGTAAGATCTCTGGGTATACAATAAATTGGGGAAAGAGTGAATTCATGCTGTTGGGGCAAAATCTATCTCAAGAATTTGTCGACACCCCACCTTTTAAAGTAGTAAGCAAGCACTTCAATTATCTGGGGCTTAAATTGACAGAGAACTCTAAACATCTTTTTAAAGCTAACTTTTCAGAATTTGTGGAAAAACTTAAAGCAAATATTTAGGTGTGGAGGACCTTGCCGTTATCTATGATTGGTCGTGTTAACCCAATCAAAATGGTTGTTTTACCCAGATTTCTGTATTTGTTTCAGAATTTGACAATATTTTTTGAATGCATATTTCTTAAAAAAACTGGACTCTGTCATTTTGCCCTTTGTGTGGGGCTACAAGTCACATTGCTCGCTAAAGCTCATGTACATAAATCAATAGATAGTGGAGGTCTTTCCATTTTCAAGCATTACTTTTGGGCGGCTAACTCTAGAGCTCTTACTTACTGGAAACACCTGTGCTCCACTAATGTGAAACAGGAAAACATCTTTTTGCCATAAGGAATTCCCTGTGCATCTTAATCCAGATTAAGAAAACCAACCATATTTCCAAAGATTCTATACATGTTCCTAGTTGCCAAAACCCTCTTTTCAAGCCTGTTCAGTTAGATGGGGCATTCTCCATCTGGAAGAAGAAAGGCATAACAACTTTGGCAGACATTGATGGTCACTTTGCCTCATTTGCCCAACTATGTGTTAAATATAATATTCCGTACTCACATTTTTTCCCGCTACCTCCAAATCAGGCATTTTGTGAAGCAAAGGTTTGAACATTTTGAATCATTTCCATCTGGCCATTCATTTTATGACACCCTGTTACTTTTTCCTGATTCTAAACATTTATTATCTAAATTTTTGGACTTCTTCGCTACCCCTGTTTCTTCTGCTTATTTGCGAGATGCTTGGCCTAAAGACCTACACTCAAACATATCAATAGAACTTTGGGAAAAGGCCTTCGGGTTCACTTTTGCTCCACCAGTACTCGTTATTGACTCATTCAATTTAAGGTTACACATAGGTTACACTAAAACAAAATTGAATACCGTATATTTTCCAATAATGGCCGGTCTCTAACAGGCGCCGGTCTACAATAAACGCAGGGTCTCTAATAGTGGTTGGGCTCCTTTAAACCCCCACCCCCCCTTCGTGGGTGCTGCGTACTCAGTGGGTTGGGGGCTGGGTGTTTGTGGCATTCATGTTGTGAGCCAGTGCAGTATGGCTCATTCCATTTTTTAAAAACTTTTGGTGGAATATAGCAAAGAACATTCTGGTCAGGAATCTGCACCACATTTTGTGGTGAGTCCCAATCTTATGAGAATGGCGCAAGCAGATGGATGAAAGACCAGAGATGGCTGAAGAAAGAAAAGGAGCAAACCGATTTCCTGGTGTTTATAGTGGAGCAATCCGTAATTCTCCTGAAATTCATTAATTAATTTAATTCATTACCCCACTGGATCCCTTTCGGGGCAGCGAGTTTTCCGAAGCCCGTCCAGTCTTCTGGACTAAACAAAGGCGGGTACACTCTAGACAGTCTGTCGCAGGACCTATGGAGTTGGACCCGACATACTTGCTATGCTGGCTACCGGGAGAGGAGCTCGCAGCCAGACAGAGAGCCGGTGTGGGATTGTAAAGCAGTCTGCTCGGGCCTCCTGAACCTTATTTTCATTTACGCCTTAAATAAGGTACCCTCATTTTATTCTTGTTTTTATTTTTGTCCTCTAGGGTTAATGCGGGACAAAAAGCCGTCAAACTCTGTAAGAGAGAGATGGAAACGCAGCGAAAACAGCCGGTCAGACACAGTGGGAGAGAAGCTCTTGGTAGCTTGTGCGAGACTAAATGTTTTCATGAACCCAAACATGGAGACATGATCACTGATGTTTTTGTAGAGCTCCTCGAAATAAATTAACTAGATCTCTCTCATCCATGTCTTTCATGCATTGTAAATCAGATAAACACAGACATCGCTCCATGAAGCTAACAGGCTAAGAACATTAGCTGCTAGCTCTATGTAGCCATTCTGGGGTGAATCCTAAATTGCAGAGACGTCTGCAGAAAGAAAGAAAGAGAAAAGGAGCAAGCCTGGTTTCCTGGTGAGCAGAGAAGTGAACAAACAAATTAGAAGAACTGGTTTGAGCATGGATTACTTAGCAAAGGGAAAGGTATGTGTTACTCTAGGAAAATGATCGGCATGAAAGCGAAGGGGATTTTTGATAAAACATTGATGACTCAAAGAGAAAGGAAACATTCACAGCCAGTGCTAATAGGAACAGAATAAAATGGTCTCACCATTTCAATAAATCCTGAAATGTTCATCTGTTATTTTCTGCATTTTGTGACTGAATTTCATTGCAGAATGAACCCATTAACCATCACCATTCTGTCTGTGATGGAATAAATGCTGGTCTCCAATAGACACTGGTCTATTAGACGCAGAGTCTGCTGACAATTTTTTAAATAAACGCCCCGACCACTATTGGAAAATATACAGTAAAATGTTTCCATCAGTTTCCTCTCAATGTAATACATGTTCTGCTGCGGAAGGAACACTAGCTCATCTTTTTTGGTTTTGTCCCCATCTATTTTATTTCTGATCTGCCATCTTTAAATGGTTTTCTAAATGTTATGACAAAGTTATTAAACCAGATCCCAACCTTGCAATGTTTGGATATTTTACATAGAATCTGCAATACACACCTGACTTGCTTACAGCCCTACAAATCGGAATGGTGGTTGCGAAAAAACGTATATTACTGGCCTGGAAATCCACCTTTCCCTCAAATTTTGAACACTGACTGTGGGAGATGGTATCAGTCATACAGCTGGATCATTGTTTGGAGAAACTGAGTAAACGGCAAAGACATAAGACAATATGAGAACCCTTCCTGGCTCAGTGTAATATTACCGCACCATCTAGATAACTGGAACAGTTATATATAGTCAATTGAATGTTTTTTTTGTCTGGCAGTCATGGCTGTATTTTTTGTGTACTGTTTATGTTTTTGTGGTTTTTTTTTTTTGGTTGTTAATCTGGAAAACTCAATAAAAATAATAAAATAGAATATTGACACATTTACACCAAGTATAAAAATAAAAGCAAGACAATATAGTGTTCAGAATAACCTAATTACATGTGTGAATCAGTTGAAACCCTCTTGTTTGAATGTTTTAAAACTTTAATTTATAAATGAAGATTAAAAGAATGCATCAGATATTTTATTATGGTTATGAACAATATTCTGGCTTAAAATGCAGCAGGCTCATTTTTTTTCTTCAGTCTCACTAATTTCCTGTTTAAAGTGTTTGAGAATGGTAGGACTGCTAAAATATAACTGTTTCATGATCAAGACGTAGTTTTCTTCCACCAAAGAAAGAATTTAGATGACAAACATGTTTTAAAAGTGTATGCTCCATAACATCTTTAACATTTTTGACATTCCATGACCAAACGAATAATTGAAAGACTGAAATGATTTCTAGGGACAATTACCCTTTAGATCTTGAAAAGAAAGACAAAAATATGAACAAATTAATAAGAACAAAATAATTAGCTTCAACAAACACACCTAACAGGCAATAAAACAATTGATGCATTGCACAGGTTCCTCTTCCCTGTTTGAGGGATTTTGGTTCACTTTTTAGGACTTGAAACAAATACAGATCAGCGTTGCTGACTGGAAAAGCAACAAAGGTTGCTATTTTTTGTGTTTAATTTGTTTGATACATTTATAAAGTACAGGGCTGCACGGTGGCGCAGTGGTTAGCGCTCCTGCCTCACAGCAAGAAGGTTCCCGGTTCAAGTCCTGGCTGGGGGACCTTTCTGTGTGGAGTTTGCATGTTCTCCCCGTGCATGCGTGGGTTTTCTCCGGGTACTCCAGCTTCCTCCCACCATCCAAAAAACATACTTCACATGTTAAGTGGTCACTGTAAATTGTCCCTAGGTGTGAATGTGAGTGTGCATGGGTGTGTGATTGTGGACCCTGCGACAGACTGGCGACCAGTCCAGGGGTGTACCCTGCCTTCGCCCATGAGTAGCCGGGTTAGGCTCCGGCAACCCCGTGACCCCGAAAGGGATAAAGCGGATTGGAAAATGAATGAATGAATGATGAATGAACATTTATAAAGCACTTTTGAGGGAATATTGAATGCATACACGTTTTCTGTAGTTTTACACAGTTAAAACAACATTTTATTGCCGTTGGGTTTTCATAAAAAACGCATGAAAAGTTGGTAAATGTTAAAACTTTGGGGTCAATGAAATTGAAAACAAGACATTGTAAGTTTGACAATTATTTTTGAACATTTAAAAACATCTGTAAACTCAACAGTACACATTGTAAACTTGAAGGAACTTTTGAAATTTTGAAAATGAAATTGTAAATTTGAAAGAAATAATATTGTAAGCTTGAAAACATTATTGCAAATTTAAAACTTGAATAAAAGGAAATGTTTAGAAACCTAAAACTGGTAATAATTAAAAAAAACACATTTACTTGTATTTTCAACTTTTTTTCCTTTCTCTCTCTTTGCTTCAGTTCTTAGTTTTCAGTTTCAATTCAGTTTTCACGGTTGAGCTGATCCTATTTTTTACGTGGGGTCGGAGTTTTGAGCTCATTGGCTACTGGGACATTTCCCATGGGGTGACAGGACTCATCACTACACATTTTCAGCACTTTTCTCAGACAGACATAAACACTTTTCTCTCTTGTTTAAGCTCTCAAAGGTCATATCTTCATAGAAAATAAGTCCAGTATTAGAATGAAAACAAGAATCTAATCACATGAAGATTTATCTAGCGTCGACAAGCTGCACTTGCCGCGTCTCTGTAAAACCAGGCACAGCAGAGATTGCTTGACAAGCTCAATAGCAAAGTATGACTGAAAAAAAATTCAACCAAACAGCGAGACTGCGAAAGGTGAACAGCAATATAG
Source organism: Adrianichthys oophorus (assembly GCA_036245035.1). NCBI lineage: Eukaryota > Metazoa > Chordata > Actinopteri > Beloniformes > Adrianichthyidae > Adrianichthys > Adrianichthys oophorus. The sequence goes on along the minus strand of BSAI01000101.1, from coordinate 13,518,518 downwards.
CGAGGGAAAACCGTATGATAGTGATAATGCTCTCCCAAAGTTTGGTACATCAGAGTGAATTGGCACATGAACAGACACCAGTCCGGAGCAGAAAAGACATCACATCACTATAACCTCTTTGGGAATCTTGGGAAATCATGTCCTGGTAGCCAATGAGCTCAAAGCCCCGCCCCCACGCAAAAATCGGATCAGCTCGGGTGTGAAATATAAAACACCTGTTAGACCCAACGTTCATTGGAGACCATGCAGCCACTATTGGATGATACTGTCTACAGTAAATTTGTGACCAAAGGCTGCTGGACTGAGCTGGCATAGATGGTGTGTTGGATTACGCCAGAACACATGCAAATGGTTAGCCTGCTTTTTTTTTTTGAGCAGGACAAAATCAACATCAGACCAAAAAAACGAAACAAAAGCAATTATTAAAAAATTTATTATTTTTTTCAGTTTATTGATTTATTGATCAAAACAATACATTTTCAGGTATTTTGTAGCTTTAAAGCAACCAATCACAGAATGTGTTCCTTTCATTTTGTCAAGAATAAAAGCCATTTGAAAAACATTTGTACCCACACTCAAAACAACAGAAAAAACACGAGTCCAGCAGCCAAATAAAAGATTAATTTATAACCACATCTTTAATCTCTTGTTGTTGTTATTCTGTACTCTTTTTATTTTGCTTACTTTATCAATCCATACTTTTTTATTATTTCCTTTTACAGCTGGGAACTACATTATTTAAAGTGCAAAAAATTACCTTTGGTTTTTTTTGTAACCTTTTATTCCTAACATATTTCAGTTTTCGTTGCTTTCACCCCTCAGGTCTCTGAAGTGATAAATGTTTATTAAATTTGAACATTTAATTCAGCTAACCTTATGTTACATTACTATCAAAATATGAAAGGTAGGACTTTATGCTGGTATTTTTACAAATGTCTTGCCTTAATTAGTTTAAATTATTTGTTCTTTTTGACAACCTTTACCTTTCAGTTTACTTGCTTAAGTGATAAATGGCTAATTTAATGATTCAAGTGAAAAAAATAATTTTGCTAGTCTGGATGACATTTCTACATTTTTGAATTTACATACATTTTTTGGTCACTTTTTTTCTGTTTCTTTCTCCTCTAACTAAAGCTTTTTTTCCTCTCAGGACATAAAAAATGCTGACTTAGCTTTATACGAGCTGAATCGAGTCATCACCCTCGAGCCTAACTGGCCAGAGGTCTACGAACAGAGAGCAGAGGTGAGACTGAGACTAATTGTTTTATTTAGTTCATTTGTTGTTTTCAGAGCACATGAAGGTTTATGATCTACAGATTAGAAGACATGATCATTCTGAGAAGGAACCTGTTCAACTCTGGGCTGATATTGAATTTTTTATGTCACGATATATGTTTTTTTTTTAATTATTAGGCGTTGAAGATATATGTCATGATATAAACTAATACAATTTCTTTGTCAAATTTGAACACTCTGTGGCTCAGGTAGTTTAGATTTAAATACAGTATTTATTTCCTAATATACTTCAAACATAACAAATGCACTGAACATGATGCATTTTTTTTAGATAAATAAGTAAAGTCAAATATAGGGACGTAATGATGCAATCACGCCACTATTCAATTCGATTCACGGTTTTTAAGTCACGATTTTAATTTTTGGGGATTTTTTTTTCTTTTCCTCAACACAATGAATTAAAGGTATTTTAAGGCCAAGTATGTTTTCATTTTGCCCCTTACATCAAACTGTCTGTTTTCCTACTAACAGAAAAGGATTCAATACAAGTAAACAATTATACACAAATTATACAATTATACATCGATTATGCATGACGTTTGAGGCACAAACGCAATACTCAACAACGTTTGGGGAAAGCGTGTCACGCTACGTGATGTAGCCTACTCTGCATTTCTAAATTTAGGCACAGGCCGTGGCAATCGATTTTTAAAATTTTCTGCTTCGATAAACATTTTGACAAGTTTGAATTGTTTTTTAACCGATTCACGAAATATTGTTACATACTTAGTCAAATATATTACAAACTAAACAAAATTAAGGCAACAGCTTTTAAGTTTCAAAAGAGAACATAAATAAAAACAATACGGTCCTTGCAGACAGGATCCTGCTGCTGCGGGCCATAATAAAACAGAACACTAAACCAGTGGTCTCAAACTCAATTTGTCTTGAGGCCACTGAAGGCAGAGTCTGGCTGAGGTTGGGCCGCAACTTCAGCGTGCATGCACGCGTGCAGAGCTTGTGAGTGTCTGGGACCCATTGCTAATTTGATTTAGACATTGAAAAAATTCTAATTCTCTTTTTCTTATTTTATTTTAAAAACAGAAAACAAGATGAAAAAGGCCCCTCGTGTAAACAAGTGTATAACTTCCTCTGTTAGATCCCTTCTTTGGTTGTAAATTTGTATGGAGCATGTACTATTAATGGTACTTTATCAATAACTTTTTTCTGTGCAAAATTATTAATAAAATCAATCAACAAATACATATACAAAGCTAAAACGATTAAGTACACGAATCAATAATAAATGTCCGTTTTCTGTTTATTCAGTCTTCTATATCTGCTGTATTCAGATTTAAACGAACCGGCTCACTGAGTGAATATGTGCTCTTATTATTTTATAGTAGAATTCAAACTGTGGTCAGTAAAAGAACGGCGCTGGTCATTAGAGGGCAGAACAAGCGTCACATACCTGAGATCAAAGAAAGACTGATGTCACTCACACGTATTTACGTGCAACCAGCTCAAGAACTGATGGAATTTCATTTTCATCAAGATGCACATTGCTGCATTGTCAGCACGTATTTCAAAGGTTGGTTTATACTTCCAAGTGACTCGCGTCGCAGTGTTCTCACGGCCATCAGAGCAGAATCGATCCAGTCGCTGCACAATGTGACACTTGCTGGTGACGTCACCCGCGACTGGAATGTAATCACGGAGCACAATCATGGGCAGATCACGTCGTTTAATTTGAATTTATTTTAGCAATTAAAGTATGTGACTATGGAGGAAACTCTGTCCAGAAAAATGTCTTTTAAACACTAAAAAGGATGAAAGCTTACTGAAGAAGTTTGGAAAAACCGAACCACATACAGACACAGAGAGAGAGAGGACAGATAGAAAATAGAACAAGAGATGTCAAACATTTCATAGCTTGCAGCACTCCAGAATGCAATTCACCCTTTTTTCATTTTTATTGTTTTGCCTTTGTATTCCCTCCTCTGTTTAGTGGAGGAACACATCACTTCCTCCTCTTTGGAGGGGGAAGATGTTCTTCATGTTAAAAATAAACACTGGAGTTGATTCGTCACTTGAAAAGTGTAAACACCACTCAGAATTTTATTGCAGGTATTGTCATCTAATTGTACACTCAAATTCAAACATGCTGAAAAGTCAAGCACAGATTTATAGACATTTCCTAATTCTGCTTCCAGGTGATCACATTTTATATTAAATCATAACAAAAACAGCCTGAAAACAGTATAATGTTTGGGTTATTGTATATCGTTGTTGTTAATAAAATTGCAACTTTAAGGGGGCATAAACACAACATCTGACAGGTCACAGTTTTCAGCGTAACACCGGCTCTGAAATGTTACATAGTCTATGCTAATACACAGTGGATTTAATTCTGTTATTATTTTAAAAATTCAGTTTTTAGGAATGTTCTATGAATTAATGGCGTTGTATTTATCCGCCACGTCTTAAAGGCTGGTCCTTGAAAATACTGTATGACTTTAAACCGGTCCATCATTATGTATGGATGACATATGGAACTGCTCGTTAGCAAGATTAGCATCATAGCATTAGCGTCTAACTACAGCGCTGTCTCCAAATACACACTTTTATTAATCTGTCTGTTGCTGCCTTAGGTCTAGGAGCTTTATCCTCCAGTTCTGACTGGATGACTGAATCCTGTTATAATTCGCTGCATGTTCCCATTGCTATAACAGCCAATACTAAACGCTACACCTGAAGTGACCGGAGGGTGTTATTGTTTCGCGTGTGCTTGTTTACCTCTCGTGCATACGTTAGAGGAGGAGAGGACAAAAAAAGAGCCAATAAACATAGCTAAGTTTACAGAAACATTTACTCCCCATGTGGTGACCAACCCCCTAACTTTTACACACCAAAGAGGAGAAAATGCTCAAAACTGGCGAGTATTAATTGCGGATCCTGCACAAGTCTTTTGTGATAGGCTCATTTATCCGTCAATTAAATGGTCCATCGCAATATCGAGAACTATGGGTATCACCCAGCCCTACCCTGCAGGCAAATTCTAAGTCCCACTTTGATCATCTTCTGATCTATTTAAAAAGTGTTCCCAGTGGTCTTTTAATCATGATTATGCCGTTTGTAGCCAAAAGAAAAAAACCTGTGTCGTTTTCTAGGTAGGACATAGTTTCTGCAGAGCTGCAGAAGTTCATTTAAAATTGTCGGCTGGGCCAGTGGCATGGAGTAAGGCCACCCCTACTTCCCAGCATCCATCTGTTTACACTCTCCCCTTCCAACTTACACCCCCTCACACCTCCAACATAACATAAGCAGTGCAACAAAACTGGCGAGCAATATTGGAGCTATCCAGTGTTTGCATCAGAATGGAGCAGAATAGGTAGCTTGCGGACCACCCAGAGTATTTTTTCACGTCACGAATTCAATCTTTTTCAACTGAATAAGTTTTCACCTGCTCCTGATTCATGATTTGAATAAGGAAATATTAAAGAATGCAGTTTTATACTTGATTTTCTTCATAAATGCCCTCCATCTTGAGAAAAATGCCACAAGAACATGGTAAAAACACAAAACATAATTTTCATGGGAGTGGGGCTTAATGGATTTAATGCCTTGATACCTGAATTTATTTCCAGCTATACAAATAAAATATCACTTGTGTGTTTGCTTTCATGTAGAGGCTAAATTAAGGTAATTTCAACGCCACAAAGGTTTGATGCATATTTGCAACAGTAAGTGACCAGGGGCTAATCCCACTTTTTGCTGAGGTTTACAGTGCAGCTTTTATTTTGGAATCCCACAGATCCTGTCTCCTTTAGGCCGGATCAGCGAGGCTCTAAGCGACCTGACCAAAGCCATCCAGCTGCAGCCTTCAGCTCGACTCTACAGGCACAGAGGAACGCTGCTCTTCATCTCTGAGGTCTGACTGTCTGCAAAGTGCACTGTGCGCATGTCGACCACATGACCTCAAACTTGCCTTTCCATCCAGGACTATGTGGCAGCCATGGAAGACTTCCAGAGATCCTTAGAGTTGAAAAAGAACCAGCCCATCGCCATGCTGTACAAAGGCCTCACATATTTCCACAGGGGCATGCTGAAGGTAAACTGCTTGGAAATTCTTTGGTTTTTAGTTGTGAATATTTTAACTCAGATTTAGATGGAAATTTTAATCCAAAAACAGCTTTATACCTGGCTGTAGTTTTGTTCCTCTGTCTTTGAAAGCATTCCTCAAAAAGATTTCAAAGTCTTGTTTTTGTTTTTTTAGCTAAATATCTTATTATTCTGTTATAAAATGAACTTAAACACAGTTTAAATAAAGGTTTTCCATGTTTCTCTCTATTACTTTAAATTTGTTATCCATTCAAATCATTTGGGATTTTTTATACCCTAACAAACCACAGAGCTAAAACACTCAGCAGGCCATAAGTTTCTTGCTCTGCTCCATTCTGATGCATCCACTTTCAGACACATATATTCATGTAAGTTTTTGTTTTCCTCATCCAAGGTGGCATCTGGAAACTGTGGCATCTCAAAACTGTACGGCTGGATAGCTCTTGATATTGCTTGCAGTTTTTTTTACACCGGTAACGTTAGGTTGGGATTGTGAGAAGATGTAAGTTAGTGGGAGAGAGTATAATCAAAGGGATGATGGGAAATGAGGTTAGGCTTATTCTGCACCAACAGTCCCTCCCACAACTCAGGCAAATTTCTGCTCTGCAAAACCTATGATCTAGAAAACAACAGTTTTTATTTTATTTTGGCTAAAAACAGCATATTAAAGGACCAATGAGAACACTTTGAAAATAGATCAAAAGATAATTAGATTGGGACTTTAACAGCATAAATAACATGCTAACAAGTAAAAAAAAAAACCCCAAAACTCTAAATCACTCAATCCAATACATTTTTCATTCTCAATGTCGCTCCTGTTCTGAACAACTCCTCTAACCAAGACAAGGGGAGTGACTTTAAACTGGTTCAAGTCCCACTATGATCATCTATTGGTCTATTTTCAAAGCATTCCAAGTAGTCTTATAATTATGATTATACTGTTTTTAGCCAAAAATTTTAAAATTTGTGTCATTCCCTAGAACATAGTTTCTACAGAGCAGCAGGAGTTCACTTTAAATTCACCTCTGAGTTATGGGCAGAACTGTTGAGATGGAGTAACTCCACCCCTATTTCCCATCTTCCCTTTGTTCACACTCTCCTCCGCTTGCGCATTGCCCCTTGCTCCCCCAAGTTAACATTAGCGGTGCAAAAAAGTTACGAATAAAATTGGAGCAGTCCAGCCATACAGTTTTGAGCCAGATGTCCGCTCCAACAAAGACGTACATGGATCTATGGTCTACAAGTGGATCCATCAAAAGGGAGCGGAGCAAGGATCTTGTGGTCTGCTGATTGTAGCACCTAAGTCACAGTTACAAGCATTTTCAAAGGGATTACTTTGTCTGCTCCTAAAACACATTGATTAAAATAAAGAAATACTCAGAAAGCTTTTTAAAGCTTACCATTCTTTAGATTTATGTTCTTTATCATCAGAAAAATGCTACAATAACATGTTAAAAACAGTGTTTCATTGAAATGGGTTCTTAAACTGGGTTTAATTATAACATCTTGGGAAAAAAGTAGAGACTATCAATGTTTTAGCATGGAATGGTGTTTTGTAGTCAAATGTAAACGTTAAATCTGCTTTTAAATGTGATTTGAATTCTTTTTTTAAGTGAATTTTTATTGTAAAAAGGTTTTCTTTGTGGTTACACTGCCAGTTATTGTTTTGGTCTTTTATCTTTAATTCATGTTTTGACTCCAGGTCAGATTCCAACTTTCTTTTTCTCCTTCAGGAGGCCATTGAGATGTTTAAAGAGGCGCTGAAGTTAAAATCAGACTTTATAGATGCCTATAAGAGCCTGGGACAGGCCTACAGGTGTGAAGGATTGAATGGGTGTTTGTCTGTTGGTTTATTTAAATCAAAAAACACAAAAAAATAATTTTATTTCAAAGAAAAGAAAGAATGTCACATTTGCAGGGTGTTTTTATTCAGATTTTTCTGTCTCTTCCAGAGAACTGGGGGATTTTGAATCAGCAATGGAAGGTTTCCAGAAAGCTCTCATGCTGAACCAGAACCACATTCAGTCGCTCCAACTGCGGGGAATGATGCTGTACCACCACGGCTCGCTGCAGGAGGCGCTCGGAAACTTCAAGGTAAGCCTCTCCTCTGAAAGTAGTCCCAGAGAGGCATCATTCAAACATTTCAGAGCAGGTAGATGGTAAAAAAATGAAATGTTTCCTTCTTCATCCTCCAGAGGTGTCTGCAGCTGGAGCCGTACAACGAGGTGTGTCAGTACATGAAGGGCTTAAGCCACGTGACCATGGGGCAGTTCTACGAGGGCATCAAAGCTCAGACTAAAGTCATGCTGAACGACCCCCTCCTGGGGCAGAAGGCCAGCTCTGAATACCTCAAAGTGAAATACCTCAGAGGTCAGTGCTTTCAAATCAACATTTAAAACGAATTCCAATATTAGTTTAATTTTTTGATTGATAAATATAATTATTGTAATGTAAAACAAAAATAATCCATATATTTTGTTGTTTTATGTTGGGGGTTTGTATATTTCTTTATAAGTAAAACATTATTTTCCTGTTTTGTTCATTCTTTTTATTTTTTTGCAATTTTTTTTATGATCGATTGAGTACACTTTACCCATAAAGCCACTTTTACGAAGTCATATAACATAATGTTTTATAAGCAGATTTTAAAAAAAAAACAAAAAATTGTAAATATAAAAAATATTGATTTAATTAAACAAAGACTTTTACTCCCTGAACAGGCTTTAGGAACCTTGACTAAACTTTGACCTGCTGATCTCGAAGCTTTGGAAAGCCCTTTTGACTAACCTAACTCTACAACCGTTTTTGCAATAAATACAATTCCAGCAGATTCTGGATCAGGTGAAAAGCAGTTTTGCTCTGCTTTACAACACTTAAAGTAGTAGTGAAGTAGTGAAGTGTTCATGCAATCATTGTAAACTGTAACTGATTCTGAATAATAGAGGCTTTTTGCCTTTCCACTTAGAGTGTGACTTCACATGAAAACTGTTAAGATGAAACGGGATAGGCACTGAAGCGACACAAAGTTCAAACCGTTAACATTTCTCTGAGTCAGCCTGTAAGTGAAATTGTAGAAGATAACATTCACTCAAAGTTTACAGATCATAAAACACGAGACCATTCTGTCCTTCTACCTTCATTCTGAGACTCTCAGCCTTAGCTATAGAGTCAAGTAGCAGATGGAGCAGATAATTTCATCATAATCACCTTCACCTGTCAGATGAAAAAGCCATTTTGTTTGTTTTCCCCTCCAGAGTACTCTCGTTACATGCACTCCCATTTGGACATCTCGGTAGCCGAGTACAACGTGGACCAGGATCTGCCTGGCAACTTCAAGAATCACTGGGCCAAAAACCTACCTTTTCTAATAGAAGACTATGAAGAACAACCCGGTCTGCAGCCTCATATAAAGTAGGTTTGAGAAGTTCACAAAATGCTATCATAGTAGTTATTCTGACCAAAACTTTGTCTGCTGACATCTTCATTCCAATTGTTAAGTCAAAATATCACCTGTTTAGTGATGTTTGGTTTATTTTCAGGTTGTTCCACAGCAGAAGAATAGTGCAAAATTATTAATGCATTACAAGAATAGATCATTCATAGAAATAAAGAAAGGAAGCACCACAAAGGGTACAAGACTCTGTAAAGACAGAGCTTTGGTGAGGCTCAGAAAAACCGTACCGTACCGTACGACATGCCTGTGTCACACATACTTCATCCTTATTTAACAGACGTGGTTGTATAAGTGTTCACTGCGAGCTACCGCTATCGAAAAAACTGTGCATGAGTGTTTTCCCTCAACAGGCTCACCAAACGATGTTTCCTGTGGGCCACTTGCGTACCCGGGAGAAGTTTGCCAATTTTTTGCCTCCAAACAGCCCACATCTACTCATAAGGGGAGTTGTGACTAAACCAGAAGATTGTAAATTGTATCCAAAGACATCCTTACCTTTGGCCTACACACTCATTGTAACCTTAAGGGCTACAATCCATGAATTGTGCCCTAGCACAGCTGTTTTTCAGCTCCATGGAGCAGGACCATAATGGAACCACCTATAGATATTCTCTAATTAACACATAGCTGTCTTTTTTTTAAATAAACGGGGCGTTCATTTAAAAAAAATGTCGGCTGACCCGACGTTTAATAGAGACTAGCGTTTATTCCATCACAGACAGAATGGTGATGGTTAATGGGTTCATTTTGCATAAAATTCGATCACAAAATGCAGAAAATAACAGAGGAACATTTCAGGATTTATGGAAATGAGAACATTTTATTCTGTTTTGATTGGCATTGGCTGTGAACGTCAATCTCCGTGTCAAAAATCAGTTTCACTTTCATGCCGATCATTTTCCCGGGGACACGCACCTTTTCCTTTGCTCAGTAATCCATGTTCAAACCAGTTCTTCTAATTTGTTGCAGCTTTCTCTGCTCACCAGGCTTGCTCCTTTTCTTTCTTTCTGCAGGCTCGTGGAGCTAGCAGCTAATGTTTTTAGCTGTTAGCTACAAGGTGGCTCTGTGTTTATCTCATTTACTATGCACAAAAGACATGGATGATGTCAAGAGATCAGGTTGATTTATTTTGAAAAGCTCTACAAAAACATCAGTGATCATTCCTCAATGTTTGGGTTTCATGAAAACATTTAGAATCTCCAACAAGCTGTCGAGAGCTTCTCTCCACTGTGTCTGAATGGCTTCTTTCCGGTGTTTCGTCTCTCTCTCTTACGGAGTTTGACGGCTTTTTGTCCTGAATTAACCCGAACAATAAAATGAGAGTACCTTTTCTGAGGCGTCGATTAAACTAAAGCTCAGGAGGCCCGAGCAGACTGCTTTCACATCCCGCGCCGGCTCTCTGTCTGGCTGCCAGCTCCTCCCCGGTAGCGCATAGCGAGTGTTTGCTCCAGCTCTAAAGTGCACTGCCATAGTCCAACAGCTGCAGACTGGACGGTTCCAGAAATCTTGCTGCCCGGAAAGGGATCCAGTGGGGTAAGAAAATGAATGAAGTTCAGGAGAATCCAGGGATTGATCCACTATAAACACCAGGAAATGGGTTTGCTCCTTTTTGTTTATCCAGCCGTCTTGCTCCTTCGCTCCTTCATCCATCTGCTTGCACCATTCTCTGATGTGTTTAGGATTCATCCCAAAATGTGGTTTAGATTCCTCAACAGAATATTCTTTGGTATATTCCAAAAGTTTAAACAAAAAGGAATGAGCCAAAATGTTGTGAGCCATGCTACACTCACTGAACACCCAGCACCCACCCCCTGCCTGCCTCAGTACAAAGCATGCGGGCAGGGGGGTAGGCGGAGGCCGCAGGTGGGTAGGAGGGGCGGGTAGGGAGGGGGAATAGGGAGGGAGTGGGGGTCTTAAAGGAGCCCGGCCACTATTACAGACCGGCGTCTATTACAACTAACACCTGTTAGACCCGGCTTTTATTAGAGGCCAGCGTCTATTGGAGACCGGCCATTATTGGAAGATATACAGTAAACAAGTTTTTGTCTCTCATGTGAGGAGCGGGATCATGTCACAGCCAGCTAAAAAACATTTCCAATCACTTTAATCACCTTACCATCAGGTTTTTAATCATTTTTAAATAATCTTTACTTGTTTGTACATTAAGCTTAAAGCTGTCTTTAATCGACCAATAACCATCTCCAGTCACTTGATGACCTTCTTTAAACATCAGACAACCAACTTTAGTTTTTAGACAACCTTAAATTGTCTCCAGCCAGCTGTCTTTAACCATCTCTTATCCATCCATCAACTTGTTCCTCCTTCCTCATCCATACATCCTCATCATCCCTTTCTTCATTCTTTTCTTCTTCTCATCCTCCATGCTTAAATGCCCTCCTCATCTACAGCCTTTTCTTTTTCCTGTTTTCTTCTCAGAGATGTTCTTCCACAGAACTTTGAAAGCTACAGCACTGAGGTCCAGAAGATGATTTGCAGCGCCGACCATCTGGGAGCGCTGATGCAGTACGACACTCCGGGCTTTTTGCCCAACAAGAGAATACACAGAGGTATAGCAGTTTGATCTCTCTCAGGAGGTCATGGTGTCAGGGGTCAAAGATATTAAGAAGAACAGCCTTGTTTGTGTTTTTACAGCCATGGGTTTGGCAGCACTGGAGGTGATGCAGGCTTTGCATCGGACATGGAGCAACTCCAAAGTGCGAGTCAACGGAAAGACTAGGCAGATGCAGTGGAGAGACATGTTTGACATTTCAGTAAAATGGAGAAGGTGAGAACCTGGGAGAAGAACAACAATTTGATTGGACCATATTTACCACAAGAAAATTATTTAAAGAAAAAAACTCAAAAGATTCATAAATGAAGAAGTGATTAGGCATGGACAGATGAGGTCTATTTATCTTCAATATTAATTTTAAATATATTTTATTTGAAGGCGCCTTTCATGGGACAAGAAGTCGCCTTACAGGTGTTTTTAAAACAGACACAAAAACAAAGGAAGTTTGAAAAATAAATTACAATGGCGATCAAAGTTAAGGGTGCATTTTTAACTGTTTTCCAGATCTCCAAGCCCTGCTAGCTTTTGATTAGCTCCATCAGATTTCTCCAAATTCTGATTGAATGTACATACCTAGTCCAGGTAATCAGCAGTGATGGAGAAACTAAAGCTTTCTGAACCACTGAACCATAATCAAACTATATTGAATCAAACTGTATTGAAGTGATTCAGGGTTGTGAAGCATTAAAATACAGAACTGTTGAAGCGAAACAGTGACACAAAAAATATAAAACAAGTTAACCAGAATTATGAGAACATGCAAAAAAAGACAGTTAAACATTCATTACTTTCCGGTTCCAGGTCAGCAAAAAGGACACACGTTGCAAGCTCTGCAAGCGATCTTTGGCTAAAAGCGGCTAAAAACCTGATTATTTGCAGAATTACAGCAAAAGAAAAGCAGTACCTTCTTCACTACCATGGCCCCGAAGAAGAAATAAGTGACGAAGGCTATAGATGAGATCAGTGCTAAGCTAACTCCTTTGCTAGACATTCAAGCTTAGCTAATTCCTCTGACGGAACTCTTGGAGGAATTTAAAAGACTGCGTGCTCAGAATGAGCAACGAGATAGCTGGGGCAACATCCTGGAATAATCTAATTCTCATGGGATTACTGATCAAACTCTGGGCAAGCCCTGCCGAAGCTACCACTAGCTGCAATGCCAGCTGTGCTGCCTCTGATCCAGGAGGCAGCATGGAATGTCAAATTGAGTCATTTTTAAGGTCTAAACAGATCTCCCTAGATCTAAATACCATCGAGACCTGCCACCCGCTCCCCAGAGGAAAGGACGAAAGCAAACCAGTGATTCTTATCAGGTTTGTGAAACAAAAGTACAAGGTAGCTCTGATGAAGCAAAGGAGATATCTAAAAAGATCAGACGTCTTCATCAATGATCATTTAATTAAAAGATATGTAAAAAAAACGCCAAACACGCCTGGATGTTAAAACGCAGAAAGGAAATAATACACATATAGGTGAATCTTTGTTAAACCTTGGTCATCCGGAGTGGTCTAAAGCAATTGTTGTCAACAATATGAGAGATTTTGGAAAGTGTTTGATCGCGGACGTCTGACCAGATGGAGTAATAGAATAGCCGAACAATTTCAAGAAAATCATGGCGCCCAGGATCTTACACTATCTCTAATCTTCAACTCTGACCCTGATTTCCGAGAGACAGCAGGGGCTGCAAACAGCTTCGATCTACTTCCGGTGGCACACCTGACTAGGTCGCGACCAACAAGATTTGGTCGTGACCAAATCTTGTCGCGTTTAACTAAGCTACCCACAGCTGTGTCCAACGAGCCGGCTCACTGAAGCTTCAATGCCATTTTATGCAGTGAAATTGGCGTGCCTTTTGACATGTGGCTGAGCGCTGACTTCTGCCGTAAGCTGGAATTTGAGTCGCAGCTGACAAACTGTCACTCTGCGGTGTTCCTTCCCCGGAACAGAATCCACGAGCTCAGCGAGCTCTGGAAGTTTCAACTTAGAGTCATACGATTTTATATTTATTTCCTCATCAAGTCTCCCAAACACAACCACGAGAAAAACATTGTTTTCTGTTTCTGTCAAAGAACTGCAGGACTGTCCCATTCTCGTACGTAGGTTTCTGTTACTCACAGAGGGGTTTTGTTTAAATTGTCCAGCACAAGAGGACCATGACCAGCTTTTTGAAGCTGTAGCCGGTCTTTTATTTGTGTGTTTCTAAAATGACAACGTCCGATTGCGTCAGAGAGTTGATTTCCCGGAAGTCCGTTCATCTCTGATAATAAACGCATCAAAGGATTTGACCTGCTTTTACATTTCAAAAACAAACAGCTACATACTCTAACGGAGTTAATCTGATGGTGTTAAAGAAGGTAATTGATTCCATTGCTATCCCGTTAACCTATATGTGCAATTTATCCTTTCAAACCGGAATATTTCCACAGAGAATGAAAATCGCTAAAATAATTCCACTGCACTCAGGGGACAAACATCAACTAACAAATTACAGACCAGTTTCTCTACTCCATAAATACTCTACAAATAAAACAAGTCAGAGCCAAACTTGCTAAAGACATAGCAGTGTTGGGAAAAACACGTCATACACTGAATCACAAAGCACATCTAGTAATAATTCATTGATGATTGTAAAAGTCTGGGGAAATACTTATAAAACAAATAGACAGACTCCTCCATGAAATGCCACCTTAACGTGGTGGAGGGGTTTGAGTGCTCGAGTGATCTCAGGAGCTATGCTGTCTGAGGCTTCAGCCCCTGGTAGGGTCTCCCATGACGGGTCCTGGAAGGCGAGCCAGACAAAGAGCATTTCAGAACAACCTCCATGAGAAGAGCAGTAATTGATCCAGATGCGTCGTCCGGATTGGCGTTACTGGGCCCCACCCTGAAGCCAGGCCTAGGGTCGGGGCTGGGGCTCCTCCCACGGAGCCCAATCAGCTAAAGCCCGAAGGACTGATGTGGGATCCCTCTCCAGTGGCCCCTCCACCTGCAGGAGAGCTCAGAAGGGGCTGGTGCAATGTGGTTTGGGTGGCAGTCAAGGGGGAGTGCCTCAGCGGCCTAAACCCAGTGTACAAAATATTCAGAGTATGTTAGAAATTAGTTTTCTTTAAGTTTTGATTCTGTTTAGAGCTGGACGCATGCTCATTAAGGGTGTGATAACATCATTGTGTTGTTCAGCCTGTCTGCTTTGCTCCGTGCTTGTGTGTCACTGCATTGGCAGTTAAAAGAAGAAAGTTTACCCTGGATGTTAAGTGTGCATTGATGAATCAAGTAAGTGTCTGTTAATGTATGATTATTTTTTCTGTTTAGTTAGTAATGTGCAGCTAAAATGAGCGCTATTTAGACTAATGAGCATGGAGCACACGTGAGAGTGCGCGTGGCCCGCTCTAGTTCTGTTATGTTTTTTATGTAGTTAAAGTTACAAATTGAGTTTGTATTTTTTCTTTACCAGAAACCACATACCCAAAGAGACATGAAGCTGTACCTAGCCAAAAATGTGAGCTGAAGTGCAGGTTGTAATTATTAAAGCCATCCTTCTGCCTCTGTCCCTTATTCCCACCATTCAACACCAACTAACTTCAGCAACTTCATCCAGTCCTTGAAGTAGTGCTCTGGCCAGCACTCCTGGGTTGACAGTGGTGTAAACCCTAAAACCTCACCCACACCCCGGTCATGGAACTTGGTTTTTGGGACATGGAACCCCACCTCTCTAGGAGGAAAGTAGCCTGAGCTTGTGCCGGAGGTCGAGAGGTATCGGTTAGATATAGTTGGGCTCACCTCAACTCACAGTCTGGGCTCTGAAACTCATTTCTTTCAGAGGAATTGGACTCTCTACCATT
Organism: Adrianichthys oophorus; assembly: GCA_036245035.1. Classification (NCBI taxonomy): domain Eukaryota; kingdom Metazoa; phylum Chordata; class Actinopteri; order Beloniformes; family Adrianichthyidae; genus Adrianichthys; species Adrianichthys oophorus. The sequence continues at coordinate 13,503,298 of BSAI01000101.1, read as the reverse complement.
CTGGAGTTGCACATGGTGAGAGGCACAGGGCTGGGCTTGAGGACCAGGAATGAGCAGCCCTGCAGTAGAGATTTCCAATTCGGCTGAATTCTCTCCACCCTGTGGTGGAAAAACGAGCAGATGAAGTGGAAAGGACTTGTAGACAATCTTAGTGTGCAGGAGGGTAGATTGAACTTGAGGAGATCAGTTAGACTGGAAGGAACCACAAAATGAAGACTTTTAAGTATGGAAAAAGATTTTAAACTGAATTCTGAGATGGAGTGGCAGCCAAAGTAGCTGCTGTAGGACAGGAGTAGTACGAGAGGTGAAGAGGGTTCTGGAAATGATCCGCGCTATAGAATTTTAAACCAACTGAAGCAGATAGATGGACTTAAATGGGAGACCAAAATGAGGTAGCCTCAATATGAGATGTGATTGATGCCTGTAGCAGAACAGCTGCACTGGATATGTACTAAGAAACTGTTGGATATGTTATATTTCGCAAAGGTGAAGAAATACTATTGATGTGATGTTATTAATGTATGTAGGTAAAACAGAAAGTAGAGCCAAGAATGACCCAGAAACTCTTAACATGTGAGGAGGGGAGGACAACTGAGTTCTCAATTGTCAATGAAAAACAAAAAAGTAATAATAGTTCTGACGGGGTACATTTTTTTGTGGTTTTTGTAGGATTGCAGATCCAGACCAACCCGTTCTGTGGCTAGACCAGATGCCTGCTAGAAGTCTTAGCAGAGGCTTCAACAATCACATCAACCTAATCAGGTAACGTGACCAACTTGATTTTTTTAATGTTATTCCATAAGAAGACTCAAAATATCTTCAGTGGGTTCTCCATTAAAACGTCAAACGTTTTGCAAGTCATAAAAAGCATCAAATGTGATTGTAGCATCATAGTGGTTCGCCATCTACTACTATTTATAACATTTTTAGTGATAAATAATTACCCATTGCTTTTATTTGTCTGATTTTAGAGCTTAAAGTTTAAAGTTGTGAATTTCTTGGAGTTCATATTTATTCATATTCTTGGTAACACCTGAGATAAAGGATTATGTGTTTTTGTGGTCACCATTGTAACCATGCAAAAGGTAACATAAATGCAAGTGGAAGACTGAATCCTTAGAGACAAAAAAAAAAAGACCTGTTGGTCTGTGTTGAACTTGAGCTGTTTTTAAAAACCCACTCTGATCAAAATTGTGTTTTTGGTGTTTTTAACATTTTCCTGTGGTATTTTCCTCATGATGGAGGGCTTGTATATTAAGAAAATTTATCTTAAAATTGCACTTCTATGTATTTTTTTTTTCAAATTATTGTGAATCAGGAGAAGCCCAAAAGGCTGTAGAAAAAAGAGCTTATTTTTGAACATAGAAAATACGTTGGGCAGGCCACAAACTCCCTGCTCCGCTCCATTTTGATGCATCAATTTACAGATAAATAGATCAGTCATGACTTTCTCCAGAAAAACCTGGGACCCTGTTCATTAGAAACTTGCATCATTCCTGTGCTTGCTTACTAACAGGAGCAATGTAGTTCGGCCAAAACACAGACAAATGATTTTAACTGAGGTAAACATACCTTTTGTGCCTATCCAGAAACATAAGGTAAATGACAACGGTGTTACTCCTACACCTCTTAAGTTAGCATTCTTCAGGCCTTTAGCAAAGTAAACATTTTTACTTAACGATTTTATTACTGAGTATAATCTTGATTTTTTGTTTTTAGTTGAAACCTGGTTAGATGAAAATAAAAGTTCAGCTGTTCTCATCCAGTCAACCTCTCCCAAATATGGTGTTATCAGTGAGGAGAGAACAGACAGAAAGGGCAGGGGGCTTGCAGTTTTGTTCGATAAACTATTTCAGTGTGAGAAACTATCTTTTGGAAGCTTTCCATGTTTTGAATACGTGGCCCTACAGCTGAAGGCCTCATTTAAAATCATATTTATAATTATCTACCGGCCCCCCATACTGTGCAGGTTTTAACCATGAATTTAGTGAACTGCTCTCTATGATCTGTGTTGATTTTGACTGTATAATTATTGTTGGAGATTTTAACATCCATGTTGACAACTCTCAGAAGAAAAGGACTAAGGACCTGAACAACGTTTTTTTATTGATCGAATTTTACATTCAAGATTCTCTGCATTTTATGTTTCAACTTCCATAAAAGAGAGTACCGCCACTTCTTGTTGGCCACTTAAAATACTGGTCCTAAGTATTCAGAGACCCTTTGCTCAGTATTTAGTAGCAGCAACCTTTTGATCTAATACAGCCATGAGTCTTTTTGGGAAAGATGCAACAAGTTTTTCACACCTAAATTTGGGGATCCTCTGCCATTCCTCCTTGCAGATCCTCTCCAGTTCTGTCAGGTTGGATGGTAAACGTTTGACAGCTATTTTCAGGTCTCTCCAGAGATGCTTAATTGGGTTTAAGTCATGGCTCTGGCTGGGCTATTCAAGAACAGTCACAGAGTTGTTGTGAAGCCACTCCTTGGTTATTTTATATGGAGAGAAATTAGTATCAGTCCGATTTGTGCGTGCGTAATTTTTATTTGTGCATGCGTAATTTTGATTCGTGCATAACTTTAGATTTGTGCATGCGTAATCCTTGATTTGTGCGTAACTTTAGGTTTGTGCGTGCATAATTCTTGATT
>BSAI01000101.1:13420823-13495652 GCA_036245035.1 Adrianichthys oophorus | reverse complement strand
AATCAAGAATTATGCACGCACAAACCTAAAGTTACGCACAAATCAAGAATTACGCATGCACAAATCAAAAGTTATGCACAAATCAAAATTACGCACGCACAAATCGGACTGATACTAATTTCTCTCCATAATTTCAGCTGTGTGCTTCGGGTCATCGTCTTACTGGAAGGTGGACCTTGGGCCCAGTCTGAGGTCCTGAGAACTCTGGAGAAGGTTTTGGTCCAGGATATCCCTGTACTTGGCCGCATTTATCTTTCCTTTGATTGCAACCATTCGTCCTGTCCCTGCAGCTGAAAAAATCCCCCACAGCATGATGCTGCCACCACCATGCTTCACTGTTGGGACTATATTGGATAGGTGATGAGCTGTGTCTGGTTTTCTCCTCACACACCGCTAAGAATTAAGGCCAAAAAGTTCTATCTTGGTCTCATCAGACCAGAGAATCTTATTTCTCACCATCTTGGAGTCCTTCAGGTGTTTTTTTTAGTAAACTCCATTTGGGTTTTTATGTGTCTTGCACTGAGAGGTTTCCATCGGGCCACACATGCCATAAAGCCCCGACTGGTGGACGGCTGCAGTGATGGTTGACTTTCTACAACTTTCTCCTGACTGCATCTCTGGAGCTCAGCCACAATGACCTTTGGGTTCTTCTTTACCTCCCTCACCAGGGATTTTCTCCCCCGATAGCCCAGTGTAGCAGGACGGCTAGCTCTAGAAAAGGTTATGGTCGTCCAGAACATCTTCCAATTTAGGATTATGGAGGCCACTGTTCTCTTAGGAACCTTATGTTCCTTAACCTTAAAATGTTTTTTTGTAACCGTAGCCAGATCTGTGCCTTGCCACAATTCTGTCTCTGAGCTCTTCAGGTAGTTCCTTTGACCTCATGATTCTCATTTGTTCTGACATGCACTGTGAGCTGTAAGATCTTATATAAACAGGTGTGTGGATTATCTAATCAAGTTCAATCAGTATAATCAAATACAGCTGGACTCAAATGAAGGTGTAGAACCATCTCAAGGATGGTCAAAAGAAATGGACAGCACCTGAGTTAAATATATGAGTGTCACAGCAAAGGTTCTGAATACTTAGGACCAGGTGATATTTCAGTTTTTCTTTTTGGTTAATTTGCAAAAATGTCAAAAAAATCTTGTTTTTTTTGGTCAATATGGGGTGCTCTGTGTACATTAATGAGGAAAAAAGGAACTTGATTTGAAATGATTTTAGCAAATGGCTGCAACATAACAAAGAGGGACAAATTTAAGAGGGTTTGAATACTTTCCGTACCTACTGTATAAGGCACTATGTCATTTTCCTGTGGAAAAAAAAAAAAAGACTTTTCGTCATGCCTTGTAGTGTGGAAAATCCAGTTGTCAAAGTTTAAAATGATCAGAATTTAACATGGAAAAATTATTTGGTTGCTTTGAATTTTACACCTAAACTTAAGGGGCGACAGTGGATCAAGGGCAACAGTGGATTCACTTAAGTGGATTGTTACATTCTCATAATGTTTTTTTTTTTAAAGTTTTGTTTTGTTTCTAGGGGGCAGATAATCAACATCAGATACTTGGCATATTTCGACAACATCCTTGACTTCATCAAAGACAGAATACTGGTTTATCACGGGTAAAAACTTACAAAATCATAACAAATAAAAAGTTTTCTTAGTTTGTTGAAACTCTGATGCCTGAAAATATATTTTTTGTGTGTTTCTTTACATTTTGGATGAAAAGGTTTCATGTATATCACCCATTTTTTCTACACTTTGTTTCACTGATTTATCTATTTCGTTAGAGCCTACAATCCCAGAGGGCTTTTGGAAGTTCGCCATGCCCTCGAAAATGTAAATAAAATAGAACATCTCCTTCCTATAATGAAGGTAGGAAAAGAGAAAACACAATTTTTATATAAATGTAGTAGTATTGCTGTGATTAGTTTTATCATTGTTGCATTTGTTTTTTCTTTTTTTCCTGAAGCAGTTCAATAGTAAAACAAAAGACGGATTCACCGTCAACTCCAAGGTGCCGAGCATGAAGGATTCTGGAAAAGAGTATGATGGTTTTACCATCACCATCACTGGAGACAGGTAAAATAGGAGACTTTTGCCTAAAATAATAAACAGTATGTTTACTAAACAAATAATTACCTTTTTTGCAAAACTAGGATCAAAACAATTATTTGCAAAGTTTATCTGTTTTCTTTTATTACACTAAGTTAGAAAGTATTATTTTTGTTTTCCCAACCTAAATACCTTATTTCCACATTCCGTCCAAAACTTTCTGCAAAGTGTTATAAATACCCAAACAAAATTTGATTAAGACGCATTGTCCGACGAGTGTTGGAGTTTTCTTTTTTCCACAATATATGGCTCTAGTTATCATATTTTTAAAGGTGTTCTTCAAGTATTCCTACCAGGACTACTTTTTATGAGGAAAAATGCATGAGCGTGTGTGTGGTTGTGTGTGGGTGTGTGCGTGCGTGTGTGTGTGTGTAGTGTACTGTCATGCAATACATTTTTTTAAATTGATCTAATCAATTTAAATCCAAAAAAATTTTTATGTAATAATTGCAGCTAAAAGCCTTATTTTTTGGAGCCCCAAACTGTTCATAATTAAATAAATAAATATGATCCTGTGCAATCAGACATTCAACCAATAAATATTTCATGAATATTTTATTAATACTTTAATAAAACCTAATATTAAATAAGCCATAATATTATTAAATATATTTCATTCAGTTTTTAAAAGTGCTCATTAATTCATCACAGAATTAAAAAAAAAAAATGTTTTTATCATGTTGAATCTTACTAAACCCCTCCATGAAATGCCACCTTAACGTGGTGGAGGGGTTTGAGTGCTCGAGTGATCCCAGGAGCTATGCTGTCTGGGGCTTCGGCTCCTGGTAGGTCTCCCATGGCAGACAGGTCCTGGGTGACGAGCCAGACAAACTCACAAACTCCTTCATGAGAAGAAATACCAAAGATCCTGTTGCGTCACCCGGATTGGCGTTACGGGGCCTTACCCTGGAGCCAGGCCTGGGGTTGGGGCTCGCCGGCGAGCGCCTGGTGGCTGGGGCTCCTCCCATGGGCCCCGGTCGGGTAAAACCCGAACGATCGACGTGGGACCACTCCCCAGTGGGACCACCACCTGCAGGAGAGCTGATGCAATGTGGTTTGGGTGGCAGTCGAGGGCGAGTGCCTCTGTGGCCTAAACCCCGGTCATGGAACTTGACTTTTAGGACATGGAATGTCACCTCTCTGGGAGGGAAGAAGTCTGAACTTGTGCGAGAGATTGAGAGGTACCGGCTAGATATAGTTGGGCTCACCTCTACGCACAGTCTGGGCGCTGAAACTCAGGATCTCCTCACTCCTGCTGACATGCCTTCTCTTCGCTGAGAGCCTTGGGGTGGGGCTGTCCATGACCCAAGCTGAAGTCACCAAGGTAGTCAACAAGTTCCTCGGTGGCAAGGCACCGGGAGTGGACGAGGTCCACCCTGAGTACCTCAAGTCTCTGGATGCTGTGGGAGTGTCTTGGTTAATACGTCTCTGCAGCATTGCATGGCGGTCGGGAGCAATGCCACTCGACTGGCAGACAGGGGTGGTGGTTCCCCTTTTCAAGAAGGGGGACCGGAGGGTGGGTTCCAACTACCGGGGAATCACACTCCTCAACCTCCCTGGGAAAGTTTATGCCAGGATACTGGAGGAGAGTCCGGCCGATAGTCGAACCTCATATCCAAAAACAACAATCCTGTTTCCGTCCTGGTTGTGGAACTGTGGATCAGCTCTACACCCTGTCTAGGGTGCTGGAGGGTTCGTGGGAGTTCGCTCATCCTGTCCATATGTGCTTTGTGGGTTTAGAGAAGGCGTTTGACTGTGTGCCCCGTGGTGTCCTGTGGAGGGTACTTTGGGAGTATGGGGTCCGGGGAGCCTTACTCAGGGCTGTCTGGTCTCTGTATGACCAGAGCAGGAGCTTGGTCCACATAGCTGGCACTAAGTCAAACCTGTTCCCAGTGCATGTTGGATTCCGGCAGGGCTGCCCTTTTTCACTGGTTCTGTTCATAGTCTTTATGGACAGAATTTGCAGGCGCAGCCAGGGGCTGGAGGGTCTCTGGTTTGGGAACCACAGGATTTCCTCTCTGCTCTTTGCAGATGATATTGTCCTGTTGGCTTCCTCAAGCCAGGACCTCCAGAATGCATTGGAACTGTTTGCAGCCGAGTATGAAGCGGCTGGGATGACGGTCAGCACCGCTAAGTCTGAGGCCATGGTTCTCGACCGGAGAAAGGTGGTTTGCCCTCTCTGGGTGGGTGGAGTGCTCCTTCCCCAAGTGGAGGAGTTTAAGTATCTTGGGGTCTTGTTCACAAGTGAGGGAAGATCAGAACGTGATATCAACAGGCGGATTGGTGCTGCGTCCATCGTCATGCTATCGCTGTACCGGTCCGTCGTGGTGAAGAGAGAGCTAAGCCAGAAAGCAAAGCTCTCAATTTACTGGTCGATCTACGCCCCAATACTCAACTATGGTCATGAGCTCAATATAATGTTGACAAAGATAGTTAATACATTTGTTAAGCTTGTAAGCAGTTGGCAGTATGTAAGCAGTGTGGCCTTCATAGACAGTGGTCTCACTTTAGATGTTAATGAATCCTATTAAGTATGTTAATAAACCTTATTCGACTTATTGTGCTGATAAATGTCTTACTAACACCTTATAAACACATTAATAACCTTTGTTAATGTGTTAATAAAGCTTCTTAAGGAATCTTATTATAAAGTGTTACCAAAACATCTAAAAACAATAGGAACACTTTTGAGCAATCCAAAAAATATTGACCACAAACCTAATTTATATCCTAAAACATATGTTCATCAACATATGACATAAAGACATGAGTTATTTATAGTTTCCTTTAACCTGTTTGGTTATTTTGATCACTTTTAAGCCTGAGAGGCAGCAGAAGAGAATGACAGAAGAGAACATTAGGAGGAAACGAGACGCGAAAAAATGAAAGATTGGGAGAATTGAACAAATTAGACTGTTTCTTGTGTCTTCGTTTAAAAAATTTTGCTTTATCATATGGTCAAAAACACTGGGAAAGAGGTGAACTTTCCCTCTAAAATGATGCTTTGTTTATTTTTTAATGATGATCGCTTATGAAGTAAGATATCTGTCAAAAAGAAACTTATTCATAAAGAAAAAGTTGTGCACACATTATATTTTGTGCACAACTTTGCAGAAAAAATATGAACACAACCTTTAGTTTTACGCTTCACATGTCCGTTTTGAATATGACTTTTCTTTGTCTTGAATATTAATTTCTCCTGTTAAATCGCTGTTAAAAATACATCACGGGGTCACAGGCATAAACATCGAGTCCCGGAGCATTGATTGTTCCAACTGCGCATGTGTGATAACGTTTATTTATTAAAAATAATAGGAATTTTATTGATCACATAATGAGAAAATTATCTTGATGGCCATAGCTCTGTAGAAAAGTAGATATAATAAATAAATAAAAACCCTAAAACAAACAGCGATCTCCAGCCGCATTTTATTGTTTTCAGGCTACAGCAGGGGATTGTGTAAACAATGCAGCAGAGGGTCGTTTTAGAACCAGAAGTGGAAAACGGCCTAGAAAGATGTAGCAGACATATGAGTACACTCATTAAGTGTAGAATAAAATCATGTCTGCTGGAATTTGTTGATAATAAGAGGATAACGAAACTAAAACGGCTAAGCTAAGTTGGAGCTAAAGTACCGTATATCTTCCAATAGTGGCCAGTGCGTTTACTTAAAAAAAAATCTTAGACAACCTGACGTTTATTAGAGACCAGCGTCTATTGGAGACTTGCGTTTATTCCATCACAGACAGAATGGTGATGGTTAATAGGTTCATTTTGCGTAAAATTCGATCACAAAATGCAGAAAATAACAGATGAACATTTCAGGATTTATTGAAATGACTGTGCACGACAATCTCCGTATCAAAAATCAGTTTGGCCTTCATTTCGATAATTTTCCTGGAGACACGCTGACCTTTTTCTTTGCTCAGTAATCCATGTTCAAACCAGTTCCTCTAATTTGATGCTGCTTTCTCTTCTCACCAGGAAACCAGGCTTGCTCATTTTCTTTCTTTCTGCTTCTCTGCTGTTTAGGTTTCCCCCCTAAAATTTCTCCGTAGAGGTAGCAGCTAATGTTTTTAGCTGTTAGCTACATGGAGCGATGTCTGTTTATCTCATTTACAATGCATGACATGGATGATGTTAAGAGATCAGGTTGATTTATTTTGATTAGCTCTACAAAAACATCAGGGATCATGCCTCAATGTTTGGGTTCATGAAAACATTTAGAATCTCAAACAAGCTACCGAGAGGTTCTCTTCGCTCTACTGTTTCCTCTCTCTCTTACGGAGTTTGACGGCTTTCTGTCCCACATTAACACAAAGATTAAAATGAGGGTACCTTTTCTGAGGCGTGGATGAAACTAAAGTTCAGGAGTTCTGAGCAGACTGCTGTGGCTGAATGCCACAGACACCCAGCCACCACCCTCTGCCTGATTCAGAACACAGCACAGGGGGGGGGGGGGGGGGGGGTGGGGGTCTTAAAGGAGCCCGGCCACTATTAGGGACCGGCGTCTATTACAACTAACACCTGTTAGACCCGGCTTTTATTAGAGGCCAGCGTCAATTAGAGACCAGCCATTATTGGAAGATATGCGGTATACTAACTGGCAGCCGACTGTTGTGGCAGTAAAAACAAACAAAAAAAGAAAAAAAAAAGTCAGTAGGATCAGAAAACCCACTTGTCTTTCTGTTTCTAATTTTTTTAAAACTATTGTCACGGTCGGCTGCCAGTTAGCCTACTTTAGGTCTGAGTTAGCTTAGCTGTTTTTGTTATTTCCATCAATTTTCCTAGCCCACTATCCCCACGGTCCTGCCTGAGCCTGTGGCGGGTGCAGGTCTGTTGCCTGGCAAAAAAAAAAAAAAACATAAAAAAGGGCGGGACTTGGCTGTTTATATCTTTTTTTTCCAGCCTTGCAACGGTAACAAGATAATTTTCCTGCCAGGGGATCAATATCATTCTATAAAGTTTAATTCTATCATGCTCATTCAGTTGAATCAATGCTCTGGGACTCGATGCTCATGCCTGTGACCCCATGACGTATTTTTGACAGTGCTTTAACAGGAGAAATTCGTATTCCAGACAAACAAGAGTTGTATTCAAAACAAAGACAAATCGTATTCAAAACAGAAATGTGAAATGTAAAACTAAAGATTGTATTCATATTTTTTCTGCAAAGTTGTGCACAACTTTGTCTTTATGAATACAACTTTTTCTTTATGAATATGTTTCTATTTGACAGTTTTCTTACCCCATAATCGCTTTCCTCAGGGAGGAAAGAGCAAGAGAGCAGAGCGCCGTCCCTGCGCACATCGCACTGGAACTGTTACCATGACAACGTGACACACAGCTTTTTAAATGGTCCGCTTTTTGTGAAAAGCAAATTTAAACTTAAAAATATAACAGGATATAAGTTCTCATAATTGATTCGATATTTATTTTTTTGTAAGTGACCATGGTATGAGTGAGGTAATGTTCTTCTGAGTGCGCATTTCAGACATAAACGGACATCAAGGATGCAGAAGATTAACGCGATTAAAAATTTAAAAAAAAAAGAGTTAAAATGTATGTAATTCATTAATCGCGATTAACGTGATAATTTGACAACTACTACTTTTCTGTTACTGTATTTCTAGCATTGGTATTCATCATGGATCACTTTTAGAGTTACTCTTTGTTATCAAATGTGAAAAAAAACAAAAAGATAACATTATTTTTTAAACAGGATTTTCTTTTAAAGTAAAGTGTAATGAGAAACATGAGGCGTGTGGATCCATGTGTAACTGATTTTAATATAGCAGCACAAGGTGGATAAGGCAAGGATGTGATCAGGATTATGATGAAATGCAAAAAAGCTGGTGAGAGCAGGAAATGGCGAACAGGTACATGATGAAGAATGGAGTTCCACAGGATGACAGAAGCAGTTAATTCTCAGGCGAGGGCTCCCTCTGGTGGTTGGAGGCGGGCAAGACTGACTGAACCCTGACAGAGATCCCCCCCCTTGCGAGCAGCTCCGGCAGCGAGAGACCACTTGACATCGAGGTTGACCACGAAGCTGTGGCGCCTGTCTGTCCGGATAGTCATGGTGAAAATCAGAGATGAAGCTAGGGTCCTGGATGTCGTTAGCGGCAACCCACGAGCGTTTCCTTGGGTCTGTACCCCTCCCAAGCCTCTTCATCGTCCACCAGCAGAGGAGGAGAACCATTGACAGGAATGTGACTCACATTCAGAAGGCTTAGCTACAGGCTTCCAGAGGGAGACATGGAAACTGGGTGAGATGCTGTAACTGACATGCAACTGGAGGCAAAATGACACAGGAGTTATCTGACACATTATTTTGAAGGGGCCCACGAACTGAGGACTGAGCTTTTTGCAGAGTAATCTCAGCCTCAGATCTTGGGTAGACAGCCAGACCTATTGTACTGTCTGATTCTGGAATCTGCGGACGACGAGACCCAGTTGCACACGAGTGGCCTCTCACATCTCCTCACAGCGCTGGAACCAGTCAGTGACAGCTGGTAGATCAGATGGCTCCACTGACCAGGGGAAGAACGGAGGCTGAAAACCCAACACACATTGGAAAGAAGTCAAACCTATGACTGCTTTCTTGAGTGAGTTCTGGGCATATTCTGCCCAGTAAAGGAACCGACTCCAGTCCTCCTTATGGGTACTGCAATAGGTTCTTAGAAATCGAGTAACCTCCTGGTTGAGCCGTTCAACCTGACCGTTTGGACTGGGGAAGGGAGCCGGAAGTGAGACTAATGTTGATGTCCAGGCCCTTGCTTAACTCTTTCCATACCCACGAGATGAACACACTATGTCTTCTGGTAGACCGTAGTGTCTAAAGACGTGCGTTAGGAGTTGCTCTGCTGTCTCCATGGCGGTGGGCAGTTTAGGCAACGGGAGGAGACGACATGACTTAGAGAACTGGTCGATGACAGAGAGGATGACTGTGTTGCCTTTTGATCTTGGTAGATCAGTGATTAAATCAACTGTGACATGCGACCACTGACGTTGAGGGATAGCTGGCTGGAGGAGACCGGCTGGCAGTTGACGTTGAGTCTTGGCCATTTGACAGGATGTGCAGCTGGTTACAAACTGGGCCACATCTGCCTGCATGGTAGACCACCAAAAGGAGTTTTGTGTCAGAGTCTGTGTGGTGGCCATACCTGGATGTCCAGTTGTGGGAGCGTCGTGCCCAAGATGTAGCACGGTGTCACGGTGCGATGGAGGAACATAGGTGCGATCCGCCGGACATGATGGCGAAGAAGGATTGGAGTGGTTGATTTCAGTCAGTTAGGCCACGATGTCCCATTGAATGGGCGCCAGAACCATGGAGTTTGGGATTAGAGGTTCAGGTGACCGGTTTTCCTTCACTGCAGACTCATGAAGACAGGAAAGGGCGTTGGCTTTTTCGTTCTTGCAACCTACTTGGAACGTACTGGATACATCCACCTCCACGACAAAAGGTAGCGTGGGGTCCGGAAGGTGCAGTTGGGGTGCCTGAAAGAAGCGTTGTTGCAGGTTCTTGAAGGCAGATTTGGCATCAGGAGACCACCGTAGGTGTTTAGGGAACCTTTAAGCAGAGAGGTGAGAGTAGCTGCCACTGAACTTAAGCATCAGATAAACCATCTGTAGAAGTTGGCGAAGCCCAAGAAGCACTGGAGTTCTTTTACTGATGCCGGTTGAGGCCATCGTACCACCACATCAACCTTGCCCTGATCCATGGCCACTCCCTCAGCACTGATGACATAGCCTAGGAAAGAAACTGAGGTTTTATGAAAATCACATTTCTCAAGTTTTTCATAAAGCCATATTGTCTTGTGTGAAATTTTATTAATAGCATATAAATGTGAGTTACACATTACATTGATGTTTTTTTTACATAATCCCAGTACTGAGCAAACAATGGGTGATAGTCTGGAGAAAAACTTTGTTTAAAAAAAAAAAAGGTCATGCTATACCTTGTGTAAATTAAAATTAAAAATGAAATACCCACCAAATTAAAAATTTAAGTTTACAAATCAAAAACGAACACTATGAAATATTTAATATGTCTTCACTTTTTTGGTTCTGTTACAGTGTGTCAACCTATATGGATTTAGGTGTAGCATCTAAATTGGATTTTATTTGAAAGTCAAACAACTAAGTATAGAATGTATTTCCAGTATTTGACTGTTTGGGAGCAAAAATCTGTAGCAACATTAGCATATTTAACCCTTTAACATCCACAACGCCTAAATAACACGCTGTTTGACTCACTGCAAGTCTTTGACTGTTTATGCAATCATCATGAATCAGTTGATTCTAACATAGAGAAAACAGGCTTTTCATATGGGTATGCACTAATATGCAACAATTACTAAGGTAAAATGTTGCATAACGATGCAAAACCACTTTTTTTCACAACAAAATTAGCTGATTTACGTTGATTGTGTAAATGGCTGAAGAGTTACAGTAGTCAAAAGAATGTTAACCCCAGGTGAAGCTCCGGTATTAAAGGGTTAAGGTTGACTGATTGGACACCAGGACATACTTTTTTCTCTTGGTGTGAAATGAAACTTCTTAAAATTAAAATCAATGGTAAACTTCTTCCTTTTTAAACCAGCCCCAAGTGGCCATTGGAGGAACTGCATCATGTTTATTTTTTGGGTTTGTTTTAAGCTCATGAACAGAACGTGAGGATTTGGTTAAAAACTATTTGTGCGGGGCCGGTCCTAGGCACAGGCGACCTATGCGGCACCATCTGCTGAAGGGGGCGTTAAATCTCAACTATTATTAATGTTTTTTTTCTTAATTTTTTTTTTTAATATTATTTCCTTTTTAAACAGTTTGACAGACCACTTATTTAATGTAAAAATATGTAAAGTAATAATCAACAAACAAATAAAATAACTCCAAACATTGACATAATCAATAACTTTGCCTGGTGCGGTGCCCCCCTTACCTGACGCTGTCATTGTCTAAGCTAGGTGAGGTGGGGGGCTGTGTTGCCACTGTCAATGCTTCTTTAAAATTTCAAGAATGAAAAAGCAGCAAAGCAAGCAGGAGAGAGGGGGGTGGTCAAGACCTCTTTTTGCCTGGGACGCCATGCAGCTCAGGGCCCTTCATTTGTGGGTCCAGTTCAAATCTGCTGTCGCCTGGTTTCAGGGTCCTTTTTTTCCCAATACCTGGAGTCTGGACTGAGTTTAGGAAACATTTGTTTGGTTCTTTGCACCATAGACCTGAGAGTGAACCCATATAAGTTCTGGTGGCACTATTTAACTATATGAAGATGTTAGGTCAATGAGAGAATAAGTCTAAATAAATATATATATTTTTAGGGTGGGAAACATGTTGTTCTCCGTAGAGACGCAGACGACAGAGGAGAGGACGGAGCAGTATCAGTCAGAGATCGAGTCCATCTACAAAGACCTGACTGTCAAAGGAAAGGCGCTGATGCTCTCCACAGAACTGGGGGTTTGTGTATTTTTTCATCCTTACAAGCCCAATGTTGATAAAGTATCTAAAACTGATGAACTAAACTCTACATTTTGAAAGTCTCTCTTTGCCATAAGATGGATTTTTTTTGTTGTTGCTTGAAGTTAAAATAACAACACTTCCCGTTTATTTAGGTCATGAAAGTTGAGCTAGTTTTCAGAAGAGAAAATGTAAACAATCATAGAAATTAGGGATGCACCAAATATTCGGCAACCAAATGTATTTGGCCAAAATTGACAAAATAACAACATTCAGCTATGGTGGAAGTGGGGCCAATAGTGGTCAAATAGTGGTGCGTGATGCTATGATGCAGTTGTGTGCATCGGCAAGCTAGCGCCTACTTCAAAATGTCGACTGTCGGGAAATATTTAAAAGTTCTTAATAGCAATAAAAGATTTGCAGCTTCCTTCTTATCAGAAGGCGCTCCTGTCGAGATGTTAACTTTCATGGATGACCTGGACGTCTCTGTAAGATTGTTGCACTTCCATTTTCCTTAAATTTTTGCATCACTTTTGCTACAGTATTTTTCTTGTAGCCCTCACCTTTTTTGTGTAAAGAAATGATTTCTTTTCTCTGATTTTGTGACATTTCTCTTCCATGAGAAGCCATTTCTGACGGCATGAAATGGGAAGGGCTTTTCTTTGTTAAGTAATGCTCCTTTGAAGTCAGCTGTGTCCTGGACACATCTTGAATGAATCATTAGACTCACCTGTGGTTGAAGGCCTGTTCAGTTTGGCTTTTCTCCTGAGACTATACTTAGGATTGACTCATATTTGCAACATGGGTTGGAATGAATTAGTTGGGAAAATCCCTTTTTTGTGTGTGCAAATAAACAAATTTTGTTTATTGTTTATATTGTTTATTCATATATGGCGCACATTTGTATGAGTATTTTTTAGTATAATATCTCATAGAAAATGTTGACACAGAAAGGACACTAAACGTTTCCTGAAAAATGTATTGGGGTGTACTCATTTATGTTGAGCAGTGTATATACTAGAGAGCCTTTTGGCACAAAAATGCGTCCTGTCTGCCTACGTTGCAGGTTATGATTTACCCACTACATACACCCCATACCAGTGGTTATAAATTGAGAAGAACCTCTCATTTCACTTCTCAGCCCGTTTGAGCATCTGACAAAGGAGATAAGTTCATCTTATGCATC
This sequence comes from Adrianichthys oophorus, assembly GCA_036245035.1. NCBI lineage: Eukaryota > Metazoa > Chordata > Actinopteri > Beloniformes > Adrianichthyidae > Adrianichthys > Adrianichthys oophorus. The sequence goes on along the minus strand of BSAI01000101.1, from coordinate 13,482,893 downwards.
TGCAGCGGATGTTATCCCGTTACTTGCAGCACTCAACATTCCATGGGTGATGGAAAGTGGGAGCAAACTTGCGCCTTTCAATTGTCCCACCCACAACTCAGAGGTGAATGAACTCCTACTGCTCTGTAGAAACTGTCTTAAAAAAATGACAGGTTTTCTGATTTTGGCTAAAGGAGCATGATCATAATAATATCAAAATTTTGTTGACCACTGGGACCACTTTTACAATAGATCAAAAGATTATGGGACTTTAAACGTATAAGCTGAGAATTATTTTTAAATAAAGGCTATTTTACATTGTGTCATCCCCTTCAAGAAAAGGCCTGTGTCGTTTCTCATTTCAAAGAAACCTGTTGGTGCTATAACTTTAAGAAAAAAATTAACCAGAAGTATTAATGGTTTCTCCTCCCCCTTTTCTCTTTTTTTGCCCCTTATTTATATGTTTTTCCTCCTTAGGTATTGGGTGTTTATTTGAGTACATTTATGTTAAAGTCTGTTCTTAGAAAGCAAGGAAAAGTAAGATGATAAATATTTTTGTCACTTTTGCAATTTATTTTTGTTTTCTTTCTGTATTTACTCTTTACAAACAAAAAGTAAATAAGTGTTATTAAAGTTTTTCAAAAATGCCTCTTCTGTCCTAATGACTGAGCAGCACTTTGACTGAAAAGTTGCTGGAGAATAGTTGTAGAAATGAAGGCTTTTCATTAAAGGTTAAGCTGAATAAGTTTTTATTTTTTTTTCCAGGATGCAGATGCGGTGAGCAACCTGATCCTTTCTCTGGTGTATTATTTCTGCAACCTCATGCCTCTCTCCAGAGGATCAAGGTAGGATCACTCAACACTTTAACAGCTCCAGGAAAAATGAATTAGTTCTGCGATTAGAGGTCACTGATCATTTCTCAGGGGAAGAAGTACAGATAATAAATGTGCCTTCTAGCAGAATTGCTCATTGTCATCTGTAGACAGGTACAGATGACATGGCAAATAGCAGTGATTTATACTGGAGCTGCAAAGCATGATGACGTGCAACTTCTGAAATGACGTGGCACTTGGGACCAGTTGACCAATCACAAAATTCAACTGTACTACCTCGGTTCAACCTCTAGGGGTCAGTACACAGAATGTTTTAGACTATATTTTCAAGAATTAATCTAATTAATTTTAAGTTTATTTTAAATAGTCAAATATTTGAGAAGGACCAACAGTCAGCACTTTTTAAGCCCCATTTACACAGGTGAACAGCCAAAAAAAGTTGACTTACTGTTTAGTTACCCTTTAAACTAGCAAAGTTAACAATAACAAATGTCTTTGGAAAAGGCCTTTGTGCGGAAAAGAGTCAGAGAAGAAACAGAAGAAGAAAATAAATCTGCATTTAACAAACAAAACCAGGAGATTACAGGAAATATAGATTTATTGAGACGGTTGTCCTTCATGCTAAACCAGCGCTGCATAATATGTAGCAACTGGATTTATAACATTGCTGCCAATAAAGTTACAAACACAATGGATAGAAGTTCTTTATTATGTCTTGAAAATACTCATTTTTGCAATAGTTTTATGGAACAAAAGTGCATAAAAATTATAGCAGTAAAGATGTTTTTTAAAAAAAGAAAGTGGTGACAAAAAGCCTTGATTTCAGGGAAATCACCACTTTCCATCAGTCAAACAAACTGTCAATTTATTATTGAAGGAAAAGTTCAGAATGGGGGAACTGAAATGGTTTTCACAGCTGTGCTTGTTCCTGCTTCTCCTCAGTGTTGTGGCATATTCAGTGGTCATGGGTGCGCTAATGGCCAGCGGGAAGGAGGTCATTGGCAGAATCCCTAAAGGAAAGGTAAAAAAAAAAAAAAATGTAAAAATGCGGTTTAACATTTGGATTATAGGGCTCATCTTTTTGTTCAGAGTAATGTTTGCTGCAAAAATTGTTCACACTGACAGACTAACTCTTTGACCACTGATGTGCTCAATGTGAATAAGCTGATTCTGAGGCAGAGAAAAGTGGCTTTCATATCTATTTTGCACCGATATACAACACTTTACAATACACTGTACCAAGAGAACCTCTAAATCAGGGGTGCTCACATTTTTTTTGGCATGTGAGCCATTTAAAATTACAAAAAAATTGTTGGGAAGTTTTCATTTTTAAGTGCTCAAACATACAATCAACATGCTGTTACAACAGAAACACATGATTCCTGTTTAGAGACAGCTGCTCTAGTGGTGAATGTAGTTTGTCCATGTGTTGGAAGTTTTGTTATCAAAAGAACCCCGGGTTCAAATCCCACACCCGGCTTTTGTTGTTCATTGAACCTTTTTTCCTTTTTTTCCGCTAAATTACTAAACACACATTACTATAAATATTAATTAAAATAAAAACATCAGGATAATTCTTTGGATTTAAAACATCATTGGAATGTATTTTTTATAGCCATGAATTTTCTTTTGTAATACATACTTAACACAAATAAATGTAGTCTATGAAACCTTTAGTTTACATTTTCTTGTTGGTTTTAAAAATATGTTCATAGAAATGTATTTTAAAAAATGATGTATTCTTTATGCTTAATAAAATGCTAATGTATATTGAAAAAGTAAAACACAACAATACTGAGGTTTAAACCTGGTTATACTTGGAGTGGTAGTTTTACGAGAGCAGGAAATATCGCTGTCGCCACAAGTCCAGGTTTGTTGGGAAGAGTGTTTGCAATGTGATGACTGAATTTTACTTTTTTTGTGGGTAGAAGGTTTATATATTTGGCCCGCGATCTACATAGAGACATGATCACTGTTGTTTTTGAGGAGCTCTTCAAAAAAGAATCGCGTTCGATGTGAATGCATCTTTAGGCTGCTTTTCTCTGCTTCAGACTCCACTGGAATTCTGTTAATTGCGTAAACGATTTAATATTTACAGTAGTTGAAATAATTGTTAAAGGGTTAAAAGCCATTTTACGATGACGCCCCGCCCCCACCACTGATGACATGGCTTATAATGTCGTCAGTCAGCAGTGATTGGTGAAAGTCGGTCCGAGTCAAGTCTTCTGTGGCAAACACTCTCACCAATCAGGACTGAGCTTGTTGGAAGTCCACACCCCTACCACTTGAGAGCGGACTCAGAAGAATCTTTATATATTTAATCTTTAAATATTTATGACATTTTCGATTGATCTACATCTCTCTTTAGCTCTCTTTAGTCTATAAATTCAGCAGTTTTAGTTTAAAATGACAGTGGTGATGTCAGCGTTTATCTCTGTTTTTGTTTTAGTTGGTGGATTTTGAAGCGATGACTGCACCAAGTCCAGAGAACTTCAGTAAAACCACTAAGAGCTGGATGCACTTAAAGAGGTGAGAGCAGCAGAACTCGCGCTTTTCTTTGTTGATTGCTCTTCTCGATCAAAACCTCACCTGACTCCTCTTCCTGCAGTTTGCCAAGCTGGTACCAGAGCCTTCCATCTGTGTCAGAAACCTTTCCCACCATCAGAACCATGATCGAGGTCCTCAATACAGACTCGTCCTCATATTGTCCAAAGAAGTCCTAACTGCTGCAGAAAGCCCGGCAGAGCCAGACAACAGTTCTGTCCATCTCCACTTGCCGGGCCTGGGCAGAACAAGCACAAACACATCCATCTGCACCACATCAGCCATCTTTGAATGAATATTTTTGGTTGAAAATCTATAATTGCTCTTTTAAACTTTAATATTTCTAAAAACAAAGCAAACCTTCAGGACTGTTGGACTCCAGATTCTTGAAGCTGTTTCTCTTGTTCACTCAAAACAAACATATTTGATTTTATCTAGTGTTGAACTCTGATTTGGTACCAGCAGTCTGAAATTTAAGAAGACTGTTGTTTAACCATCTGGTTGCAAACATTTGTATTTTCTAACCTGGTTCCAGCTTTTCCCCCTTGACTTTTTCTGTCATACTTAAAAAAGTCAACTGAAAAGAAGAAACTTTATAGTTTTACCAATTGACTTCACATTGTTATAATATATAAAAGAGGGTGCAATAAATACACATTGGAGTCATTAATCTGTTTTTTGGCAGTTGTAAAATTAAAATAAGAGTTTATCTTACAGTTCTCTAAAATCTTTGACTGGAAAAATACAGATGCAGGCAGGGGAAGCACAAGACATGCTTTTGTTTATTTTCAGTAGTGTAGTCAAACCATTGACACATTCATCCTTTAACAAAAATATCATGCTATTTTAATAGGTAAGAATGTGAACAAATTTGTAAAATTATTGAAGTTTATGTTGATATTTTTATTAAGGCAAAAGTGTGGCCAGAAAAGATTTCGATTAGCAATTTATGTCAGTCTCCTTTACTTAAAGAAGAAAGATGCCTAAAATCATCCTCAGATTTAAATGACATCACTGAGATTATTATTTTTTTCTCTGTAAATTCAAATATAAAGGGAGAAATTATGAATTACAAACTGGTATAAATATCAGTAAGCTTCGCCCTCAAATGCTGACTGTATTTTCATCTGCTCATAAAGTGCTTCAGAGTGAGGACTGTACAACAACCTACAAACTTTTTCAATGAATGTTTCTCAGTCAATAAAACTGGTGACAGTTTCTATCTGGTCTGAAGGGTTTTTACTGATTGACAGGTTAGTGGACCCAACAAAACCCGCACTTCACTTTTTTTCCTTCCCAATCAATAAAGAGTAAAAAATGTTGATATGGGCAGAACAAATTCAGTCAATGACCTCAATGTGATAGCCTAACCACATGAGGCTAACACCCCCCCTCTGCAAAGCACATTCGTGCAGCCAACCCACTCTCAATAAAAAGTTCAGGTGAATGGGCATACATGGGCGTTTTGGGATTCCACATGTAAAATTATTTTGTTCATGTGTCTTTTTGAACATTTTAAAATCTGTTTTTGGACTCTAAATGCATTAAAAATTAAACCAGTTTAACTTGGACCAATCATGGACTGATTTGGTAGTGATGTATGGGTAGTATGCTTTTGAATTCATGAAAGTACCAACCATTTGTAAATTGATTATGAAGGAGAAATTACTTATTGCTAAGTGCCTGGCCAAATGCTCGGCATGTACGTAGCCTGTGTCAGGGTTCCTTGTTCATAATTTGTGCGTTCATGTGTAGCTATGCAAAATCTTATGACCATTTCAGGCTCAATGTACAAAACGCCCAGCTATTGAACCCGCATTGCAAGTTAAACCAGGTCAAACTTTGACCAATCAGGACTCTGATTTGGTGGTGATGCATGGAAATGACAGCTGTGTAAAAATTCACAAAGGAGAAAGTAATATCGTATATCTTCCAATAGTAGCCGGGGAATTTAATTTAAAAACATGTCGGTCAACCCGGCGTTTATTAGAGACCAATGTCTATTGGAGACCGGCGTTTATTCCATCACAGACAGAATGATGATGGTTAATGCTGCGTTCTGCTCTTCGCCGCTCACGCACAGAATCTAGAGCACCCATCATCTCCACGTCCCTTGCTCCACTGAGGTTCGGCTCAGCAAGAGGACCTCTGAACTTTATAAATAAACTTTCTTCTCACCCTGTGTGTGCTTTAACTCTGGTCATCACTCATCTCGAACAGTTTTTGCATTTAGTCTGGAGTTTTCGTCCGTATTAAACACTTGAAAAGGGTTTTTCACTGATATCCAACACTTGACTAATATAAAGGGTTGATAAAACTGCTTTTCTTCATTTCTTCAAGGAGCACATGATGAAGCAACATCAAAGACCAAGAGCAAGCAACATCATATAATATTTCACCATCACCCGCAAATTTTCCACTCCCGGTGAAGATACCAGATCTTCTCAGCCTTTCAAAACAACTCTGGGTCCTGCGACTAATGATGACATCACACTATTTTATTGGCTGTTAAGTTGTCACGATGACGTGTAAGATAGTGATTGGCCCAGACAAATCGATAACGATAATTAGGATAGTCGTAACTTGCGTTCATTTGTGAGAAACATGGATAACTTGTGAAATCTCCCACTACATTGCACAAGGGACTTATCATAGCCTCACCCTCACTTCAAAGAATAATTGGGTTTTTTATGCTTTCAACATGTTTTAAAAGGGAAATATAAACTTTGCAATCATAACTGTTAAATCTGATGAGGTTCTGTAATTCCATAGTGTGGAATTTGATTAATGCTTAGGACTGTAGGCCGCTGCTTTTGATTATAGTTATCAACATGACAATGTCTTTTCTGAGATTAAAAAAAAAAACATTTGTGCCAATTAAACCAGACTGCACACCACAAATAAATATTGTTCTTTATACAGTCATACATTTACTCACATTGGAAAAATAAGTTTATGTTGCCAATGGGTCTCCCTTTAATACATTAACAGAACAGATATGTTCTGTTAATGTATTAAAGTACAGTTTACATTTGGTGTAGCAAATAATAATGTCAGACACAACAAACAATTATGTCAGACACACTTTAAAATTAAAAATGGCATTATTAGTTATGAGTAAAAACAACTTTAGGTTACAAAATGAAAACAACAATATAATGAGCATGAGAAGATCTCAATGCTACATAGTTTGTCCAAGTGGTGTTACCGTAGGGTGACATCATCATTAGTCGAAGGACCCCAAGTCATTCTGACAGGCCGAGTAGATCTGGTGCCTACACCGGCTTTTATTAGAGACCAGCATCTATTAGAGACAGGCCATTATTGGAAGATATACGGTAATTGCGGTTTGTTTCTAGCCGGAATTATATGACATCAAGTCTTTCATATATCAGAATAGAGCTGTGAAAGAAAAAGCCTGGGGCAAGATTCATGAGATTTACACCGCTTCAAAATTTCACACCAAACCTGTTCCAACTAAGTGGCAGACATGGGCTAGTAAAACAGTAGAAAAAAAAGAAGCCCCTCCCTGCTTGTCTAGTGTGAACACCATGGGTTAACCGCCTTGTCAAGAGCCTAGTCACATGTCCAGTGTAAGAGTAGTTAGAGCTCCATGAGTGACGTTACAGGATGAACTTTGTTCTGGTAAAGAGGACTGTTGTACTATACAATAATATGACGCTTTAATGTAGTAAAGACGCTGTCACTGAATTCCCTACATTAAAATAACCTCATTTACTCAGCAACATGAGTTTATGTAGTTATATATATTTCAATCCTCGTGATGGAGATATTTTGGTAAAATACTTTTTTCTGTTGTTTTGCGCCTGTTCATTCTCAAAGTATATCCTGCTGTAGTTCTTACAGCTGTCGCTAGATGTGGCCCAAAACTTGGCGGTTTTACTGACACAGCATGACAACGTCACGTGACCGAGGTATTAAGCTGGCAAGTGTCCGCCGCCTTCCCGTCACTTTCTCCGAGGGGCGCGCGAGCCAAGGAAGCAGTTGCTGGAATGGAGGAGCGCGAGACATTAACGCGCGCGCTGAGTCTTCTGGTGAACCTTGGCCAGGTTCTGCTGCAGAAGGCCGAGCAGGAGGCTGCAGGTATGAATTTCCTCCAAACATCAAACTAAGAACACATTCAGAAGTATGAAGTTTGAACTATGTGTAGTGCAGTTACTCAATTCGATATTTTCATTTTAAATACTTTATTTGTTGAATTTCCAGCTGTTAAAAGTTTATAGCAGAAATATGTTCTCTCTGTTCTGCTGATTTATTCCTACAATCCAGGTGAATGTTTAATCCCATTATGCTGATTTTACGTTTTTATTGTTTAAAATGTTAACATAAACATTATTGGTTTGTTAAAAAATGCATACATATATAATTTTTAAGAACCATTCCTCCAAAGGAAAAAAAAATCATTCAAAAACGCTGAGTCATTGTTTCTTGAATATTGACTTAAACCATTCTGACTGATGTAAAAGCATAATTAACACATCAATTTTTATTCTAAACTATTTTTTGTTGTAAATACAGATCCTTATTTTATATTTTTCATGCAAACAGCATCAGGTGGGGCCTCTGATGCGGGGGGGCGGGGGGTATGTAATCCCTATCATGCTAGTCAGAAAAATGCAGAAATCTCCAAACAAAGCACCTCTGTTCTCACTCAGCCTCCCTGGAAACCTTTGTTCCGTACAAAATCACCACGATGTTCGGCCTGATCACCGCTGGAGCCGACTTCTACAGGAGGTGGGCTCCCATCAACTCTGACACTCTAATAACAGATCAATAATACTTTGACCTGATTCTCTGCTGTTTCTGACCAGCCTTGGAGGGAAGACGAAGAGTGAGGCAGAGGAAGTGTGGAAGAAGTCATACCAGTAAGTGTTTTTAATGCAGACCGTTCATTCAGATTTGATACGTTATTTTATTTTTTTATAAACTCTTAGACATGTTTTTATGACTCTTTTGATCTATTTTTAGTTACAAAAATCTTTCTATAAACACTCAGTTTGTTACTGCCATTTATTTTTCATAAAAATGTGATAGTTATCCTGTGAAATTGTACATTTTAAAAAAATGTGGGTAAAATTGAGTGAAAAATTAGATTATATATCTTTATATCTTTAAACGAAATAACTTTATTCCATTAGCAATGCAGAGTGAATACAGTCTTAAATGAATATGTCTTATTACTTTGAAGTGATCATCATGTGGTTTAATTACAAAGCATTGCCAGTGGTCTTTTGATGATGACTACACCGTACGTTTTAAGTTAAAATAAAGAAAACCTGTGTCATTGTTTATTGATTTTCTGCAGAGTGGCAGAAGTTCATTAGAAATTCACCTCTGAATTGTGTTGGACTGTTGGCGCTGACATGCCCCCCCCCACTAGCTCTTTGTTTACATGTTCTCCCACTAGCTTACAGCCCCTCACACCCCCAACCTAACATTAGCAGTGCAACAGAAATGGTGAACAATATAAGAGCAATTCAGCCGTACACTTTTGATCTAGGTCCATCTCAGATGATGAAAACAAAGACATACATGGATCTCTTTGGAAGCCCTCAGGAAGCCCTGTCCTGTGTATTTTCTACTTGAAAAATAAGCTCTTTTTCCAACTGCATTTTTGTCTGATTTTGATTCAAAAGGTTTTGAATAAAGAAATGCTCAAAAATGCAATTTTAAGCTTAATTTTCTTTATACTGTATATGTCCTTTATGCCATGAAACAAGCGAGTTGTCTACCCTGTTGTGTACCCTGTCTTCGCCCAGCAGTCCTTCATCATGAGAAAGATTCCACAAGAACATGTCAAAAACAACAGAAACACCATTTTCATCTGAATACATTGCATACAGTGCATCCAGAAAGTATTCACAGCGCCTCACTTTCCTCATTTTATTATGTCACAGCCTTATTTCACAATGGATTAAATCAGTTTTCTTCCTGAAAAATTATTTGAAAAACACCTAATAATGACGATGTTAAAAAAGTTTTTTCTGAAATTGTTGTAAATTTATTAAAATTAAAATACCTAAAAAGGGAAATGTACATAAGTATTCAAAGTCTTTGCTCAAGACTTAGTTGCTGAACCTTTGGCAGCAATTACAGCCTCAAGTCCTTTTGAATATGACGCCTCAAGTTTGTGTAGCCGGCTGTTGCTGTCGCTGGCTAAAACTCTTCTGCGTTGTGTTATGGAGTCTCACACAGGGATTACTATTCAGGATGAGGGTGTTTATTCTGTGAGAAAACACATGCAGCACAAAACAGTCACTTCTGGCCTCACTTCAACACAAAACCTCCTCTCGGCTGTTCCCACTCAGACTGACAGACTGAGGGGAATGCTGCGAACAAACAGGAAGTAACAGTGGTACCAACAAAATAAAAGTCTTTACTCAGAAATTTCTCAAATAAACAAAATAAAAGTAACAAAGGAGATTTTGGTGAAATTAACAAGACAAAGAACACATGGGCTACACTTGGCACTCCTTTCTATGGACAGTTTGGTCCATTCGTCTTTGCAGTACCGCTCAAGCTCCATCAGGTTGGATGGGAAGCGTGATGCGTGGCCATTTTCAGATCTCTCATAGATGTTCAATTGGATTCAGGTCTGGGCTCTGGCTGGGCCACTCAAGTACATTGACAGAGTTGTTCTAAAGCCACTCTTTCTATATACTGCCCCTTGCACTATGTCTTCAGAACCAAAGATTTAAAAAATGTTAACAAAGTCATTGATCTTTAAATGTTTTTTAAAACAGCATTTAATTATTGGAAGCAATTTTCTGGTGAGCTTGGATGTTACCCTATTTTATCTTGAATGATTCAAAACTTCAGTCAATTGACATGTTTTTTTAAAATTGTAAATTATTGTAAATAATAAAATGAATTGTAAAAAAAAATGTATTTTTTTTCTTCAGCCATTCAACTGTAAGAGAGTTGGTGGAGGAGCTCCTGCAGCTGGAGGTCTGGTCATATTTGTATACATTTTTCATTTTTATTTGCATTTTTTAATTGCTATTACTTATGTTAAGAGTTGAAAAGGAACATTAATTGGTGTGTATGTTGTATTAAGTATTTATCAGAAACAGATTCCTCAAGTGTCCCACTTAAAACTTAGATCTGTAAATCTCTTTTCAACTCTGACCTTTGGTGACAGTTTGGTCTTTTGCTGTGTTGTGTGTCTGCAGAGCGAGTGGGACGCGTTCCTACAGAGCGTGGATGAAGATCTACAGAGCACAGATAAGCTGCTGTCAGGATCGAAGGCGGCAGACAGAATCGACCCCAACTCTGTGTTCACAGATGCTCGGAGCGCAGAGTGAGTCCACCTCACCTGTCCTTTGAAGTTCTACAGATGTTTGTTCTGCTGTTTTACCATTTGTTAAGACTTAAGCTGAACTAGAAAGGTCATTTACTCATCATCAAAGATGTTTCAAGGTCCAGATGTGTGTTTTAAGGAGTGTAACTCTGGGTCAGTTCCTGGGCCAGAACCAGAAGCTTCTTCTGGTTCTCATCAGACACTTCGGATGACTGCCGTGACGAGACCATGTGGCTGAGCTGGAGGCCAATGAGGTCTGTTTCGCTTCAGGTTTGTGCTCCGCCTTACTCTGACAGCTGAGACTGCTGCACTTTGTTCTCCCATTCTGTTGTGCAGAACCTCCTGCAGGCTCGGTCTGTGCGTGTTTTGGTGCTTTCCTTCGGCAGCGTGGAAGGAGCTAAGGTGTGGTTGGAGCAGACCGGATGCAGCTTCCAAATGCTTCTGGATCCACAGAGAAAGGTTCACCCTTTTGAAACTGTTTGTTTTGGCATCAAAAGATAGATTGACAGACAGAAAACTTTATTCAAGTTCGAGGGAATGGTAATGGTTTAAACACAGCAATAACATTCAATAAAAATACATGAAATACTGAAATCAACAACAAAATTAAACAATAAATGTGCTACAAAGGGTCATTTCAGGTAGCCATTGCATTTGGGGTGAATTATTTAAAGCAGTTCTCCTAAAAGCTCCACCAGGTGGAGCAGGTGGACTGTTTTAAATACAGTTAAGACAGCAGTCTGTCTTCTGGACATGATGGTTCTTCTTCCCCTTGACTCCACAGGCCAATTCATTTGTTTTAAAGTTATTGAGCTTCAATGAGTTAAGTAAATCCACAGACCAGAGTGGTTCTTTGCCAGGCCCCATAGCACTGATGTGCCTAATTCATTTCTCCTCTATGATCAAGTTTCAAATGGCTGTCACCTCTGTGAATTAAAATAATTCCATCCATGTCACTATTAAATTCATGCCTCTGGTTGGTCTAAGTTTGACCTGGTTTAACTTTCAACACAAATTCAGTTGCTGCTTGTTTTCTATGTCGAGCCCAAAAATAGTCGTGGAAACCTACATAGCAGTGAAATTTTCTAACGCAGACGTCTGAAACTTGCCTAATGAACTTTTCAGCTTTGTTTTTTCTGCTAGAATGTTGTAACCTAACACTTGAATTTTCAAAAAAAAAGGGTGCAGGAGAGGAGCAGTCCTTTGAGAAAAGGGATCGTGGCTTCTTCCCAGCATACATGTTTCTCCCTTGTACATAAGTAACTTGTGTTGGTGTGGTCACTTACTGTGTTTTCTTTAGTGTCTAAGTGAATTTATCTGACAGTAGCTTTTTCCTTACCCAGACTGTATTATTTCTTTTTCATACAGATCTACAGGAGTTTTGGCCTGGGCTCGTCCTACTATAAAGTGTTGAAGTTTGATTGCTTGCTGAAGTACTCAGAGTATCCAGCATCAAGCAGAGACTTTCCTGACATTCCCTCTCGTCTTTTGGAAGACCTATACCAGGTGCAAAAACAACTGCATGTTATACAGCTGTTGTTGGATTTCAATTGTTATCTGTAACCTTTCTTGGCAACTTTAGCAGTTAGCTAAAGTAACCATGTAGCAGCTTTTGGTCTCACCTGACTGTATATGAGAACTGGACCGAGTGTGGGTGACATCAGCCATAAAAAAATTGTTTATTTATGGCTCCAACCAAATGAAGTCAATTGAGTTGTCATTTTTTTGCGATATGGATGTTGGAGCCAGATGATGACAGTAAGCACTCAAAATTTGTCAATCAAAAGTTTTAAATGTTCGACCTAGGGGCCAGCATGTACCACACGCATTTCTTGACACATGTGAGTGTTCATATATATAACTGGAATAATTTGCAATTTAAAAAAATCTAAAAAAAATGAGGATTATCAAAAACATGTTAAAATATATCAGAGCAAGAATGGTTATTCTGAAAAATAGAATGACTGAGTAATAGCTATTTTTTTCTCTCACTAGAAGTCTATGGGATTGGTTTCTTGGAGCCAGCAGGTACCTCCTGTTTGGAATGCGAGACGAGAGTGTGTCAGGGTACGAAAGCAGATCCCAGAGCAGAGCCAGAGCAGTTGAAGAAACTGTTTATTCAAACCGAAAACATAATGAATAATCCAGCAGGTAGAAGCAGCCAAGAACATGCTTATATAGAGGGGAAATGATGATGAGGAGCAGGTGTGCAAGGAGGCAGCCCCAGGATGAGAGATAGCCACGCCCCCTGCCACACACTGCTCTGTAGAAACAAAACAAAAGGACAAAATTAGCACAAAACAACCACCAGGAAAGAAATAAGAAACCAAACCATAACAGAGTGGTCACTCTGTCCAGTTCTCATATACAGTCGATGGTCTAGAATTTGTTATACTTAGATTAAATGGTTTAATTAGACTATATTCTTAATCTCAATCACAAAAAGTATTTTTTTCAGATGGGTGGGGATTTTTTGTTGAACGACACTGGACAAGTGCTTCATTCTCATCCATCGAAAGATCCGCTGGACAGGCCAAGCGTGTCAGACATCCTTATGGTGGTGGAGGAGGCAAGAGGCTCTAGTGACACTGAACAACACGAGGTCCAGAAACAGTAAAGCATACTTGACGCCACAGAGGAGAATCAGAGCTTCAGTTCACGCTAATGACGCCTCTTCTTGCCGTCATGACCTCATGAAGAGAAGTGGCCGATGCTGAGTGAAGAAAAATGCTGATCTCCTCTGTGGAGTCACTGCCTTCAGTAATTCACTTATGAAGTCAATCGGTTTCTATAATTTCTGAGAATGGAAAGTTTATTTTCCATTTCATTTTTTCATTTCAATTTTATTTTTAGTTTGTTCAAAGTTATGAAGGAAATTGATTGAAATACAAAATTACTAATGTAATTTACTCACAATTGTACGTAAAATGCAAAAAAAAAATCAATATAAAAACAGATAAACTATTTACTTGGATGTATTTTACTGATTTAAAAATGTATCAAATAAAAATGCCTATAAACGAGGGTCATTCGATAAATAAGGTGAATTTTTCAGTATAAGGACTTCTAATACAGACAAAAGCTTACTTTTTTTTTTCCAACGTAGTCTCCCAGCACTGTCACACACTTTTCCCATCTGTGCACAGCTTCTGTATTCCCTCAGGGTAAAAATCTTTGGACTGATGTCTCATCCACTTGCTCACTACACTTGACTTCATCGTCACTTTCTAACTTCGTGCCTCTGGTGAGCGCTTTCAAGGGACCAAACAGGTGAAAGTCTGAAGGGTCAAGGTCTGGGCTGTGAGGAGGATGAGGGAGCAGTTGCCAGCCCAACTCGTTGATTGATGGTCTGCACCGTTTGGGCTGCTGTTTGAGGCCTTGCGCCGTCATGATGCAAGATGACTCCTTCTGACTGATGACCCCTGTGTTTGTTCTTTATGTCTTTCTTGACCTGCCTCAGCAGTTCACAGTAGTTGGCACTGTTCACTTGCTTCCTTTCCTCGAGGAAGGAAATGGTGATTGGGCCTTGCATATCCCAAAAAACGGTGAGCATCACCTTCCTCGTGGACCGCTGGGACTCATCAGCATCCTTCTCATAGCGGGAGAGACACTGCTGGGACAACTCGACCCTCCTCTGTTTGTGCTCTGCAGTAAGCATCTTTGGCACCTACCGGCAACTGACCTTCAAGTAGCCAAGGTCATCATTGACAATTTTGTGTGCTGTCCCAACAGATGGGCTCAAAGTCCTTGCAATGTTATCCACTGTCACCTTTCTGTCAGTCTGAATGAGGTCATTGACTGATTCGATCACCTCAGAGGACCTCACTTCTGTAGGCCTCCCAGGCCTGTCTTCATCTTCAACACTGCTCCATCCCTCTTTAAACAATTTAGCCCACTTGTAGACATTTTTCGGCTAAAAAGGGCACCATACACAGTTGACATTCTCCTATGAATTTCAACTGTTTTGCATCCTTCAGCAACCAAAAACTTGATGTTCAATCCTGGAGCATGCTTTTTGGTCAACCATCTGTGTTAATTGTCAAAACTCAAAGTTTTATTTTTAATCTGCAAAAGAAGTTAAATCCATTGAAAAAGAAGTAAAAAAAAAAAAATAAAAATAAAGAAAAAATTAAGCTTCTATCTGTATTGGAAGTCCTTTTACCGAAAAATTCACCTTATTTATTGAATGACCCTCGTATAATATTGTATCAACAAGCATTACTTTAATGTTTTGGGGGGAAATTAAGCTTTTTTTTAGCCTTCTGATGGACTTTTTTCCTTTAATTTTCTTTCATTATATTCTTAGACTTCCTATTTGTATCATTAAAATATGTTATTGATGGGATGTCATTTAAAACAGAAAAAAAGTTGTTTTTTTTGTGCTTATTTACAAAACTTCACTTTTAGTATTTCTATCTTCTGCTACTAGGAGTGAGTTTAAAATGTTAAGACTTATTTTTAATGAAAATGTATAAAAAGGAGGATTCTTATTGAGCTTGATTATGTTGAATAAATATATGTCGGACACATAAATCGGTCATTATCTTTGATTACTTTAGATCTCGCCCCCAAATCTCGTTGGTCGCGACTGTAGGTCTCCAGAACATCAATACCTTCCTAAGCAGAAACGGCGCAAACTCTCGCAGAAGCAGAAGTCAGCTCTCAGCCACATATCTGCTCATTTTATTAACAAAACGTACTCTACGAGATCATATTGTGGGACAAAAGGAATCCATCATGTCAAAAGGTGCTCCAACACTCAATTTCACTCCATAAAATGACATAGAAGCTTCAGTGAGCTGGCTCGTTGGACACAGCTCACGGCTGTGGGTCACTTCAAATCTCAACCAAATCTCGTTGGTCGCGACCTTGTCATGTGTGCCACCGGAAGTTGGTCGAAGCTGTTTGCAGCGCCTGCCCCTGCTGATTATTAGAACATTCCTCAGAGAGTTTAGTCCATATTTACACGACAGCATCACACAGTTGCTGCACATTTATCGGCTGCACATCCATAATGCTGATCTCCTGTTCCACCACATCCCAAAGATGTTCTATTGGGTTAAGATCTGGTGACTGTGGAGGTCATTAGAGTCCAGTGAACTCTTTATCATGTTCAAGAAACAGTCTGAGATGATTCCAGCTTTATGACATGGAGCCTTATCCTGCTGGAAGTATCATCAGAAGATGGTACACTGTGGTCATAAAGGGATGGACATGGTCAGCAACAATACTCTGGTAGGCTGTGGTGTTTTAATCATGATCAATTGATACTAAGGGGCCAAAGTGTGCCAAGAAAATTTCCCCCATACCATTACACCACCACCACCGGCCTGAACTGTTGATACAAGGCAGGATGGATCCATGCTTTCATGTTGGTGATGCCAAATTCTGACCCATCATCTGAATATTGAAGAAGAAATGGAGACTCATCAGACTTGTTGTTTTTCCAATCTTCTATTGTCTAGTTTTGGTGAGTCTGTGTGAACTGTAGTTCCAGTTTCCTGTTCTTAGCTGATAGGAGTGGTACCCAGTGTGTTCTGCTGCTGTAGTCCATCTGCATCAAGGTTGGACATGTTGTGCATTCAGAAATGTTCTTCTGCAGACCTCGGTTGTAACCAGTGGTTATTTGAGTTACTGTTGTCTTTCTATCAGCTGGAACCAGTCTGGTCATTCTCCTCTGACCTCTGACATCAACAAAGCATTTCTGCCCACAGAACTGCTGCTCACTGGATATTTTCTCTTTTTCTGACCGTTCCCTGTAAACCCTAAAGATGGTTGTGGGTGAAAATCACAGTAGATCATCAGTTTGTGAAATACTCAGACCAGCCGATCTGGCACCAACAACCATGCTACGTTTTAAGTCACTTCAATCACCTTTCTTTCCCATTCTGATGCTCAGTTTGAACTGCAGCAGATCGTCTTGACCATGTTTACATGTATAAATGCACTAATTGCTGCCATGTGATTGATTGATTAGAAATGTTTATTAATGCGCAGTTGGACAGGTGTGACTAATAAAGTGGCCAGCAGATGTACATAAAGCTTCTTTTTCTTTAGTTTTTCCAGAAATAACTTGCTCTTTAAATATATAAGTCGGAATAGTTTGGGATAAATTAAATGTATTTGTAAAAATAATGTTTTTGTTATAATTTATTTCCAAAATTAAATTAATTTTTGTATTTTATTCAGTAAAAAATTTTTGTGGTAATGTCTGAAAAATTTGACTCTGCCTGTAAAAAGTTTGGATACCCCTAAAAGAAAGCCATCAAGTTTCCAGTTGTAAGCTCATTATTTGTCCTGATTTTCTTTAGGTGAAGGGAGAAATAAGCAATTGATTTGACCTGAACAAAACAAAAGTTAAAAGCATTTTATCAAAAATTGAAAAAAACCCAATATTTTACTATAAGTGGACCTTAAAATGGGTAATTTTCTACCCACTTCTGGAATAGTTTAGGCTACAGTCACACGTGCATCGAGGGTTGTGTGCTTCGGGCTTGGAGGGAGGATTAAAGGTCTAACAGTGCAGGTCTCTTCTGGAAAAAGATGTTGGAGGATCAGCAGTTTGAAAGGGGTTCCACCCTCCTCCAGACTTTACTAAAACCTCTTTCCACCTGCAGAGAGGCCTTCCTAATTCCTTTAGGACCAAGTACACACTGATGTGTATCTCAAAGAGTTTCGGTATGTGCTGATTCTCCAGAAACTGCCTCCAGCTTCTCCCTTTTTGGAAGACTTCACGTAAATATTTTGAATTCCACAAATAAAAGACCCCTTAATCTCAACTGCCCAACTGTCAGTGCTGCTACAATTGAAATGTCTATGTTAATATAAATATCAAAGAGGGAGACAAAATGAATTCTTTCATTAGTTGTTATTAAATACAATTTTTTTTCTAATTCAAAACAGTCGGAAACAGAAATGGTGATATAAAAAAATGCTGTTTTGAATCAAGCTAAAAATCCACCCTGTCATCAAACTCGCACACGTAGTTCATGGTCCGGTCGCAATAGTTGTCCCACCAGTCTCCGTCGTCTGACGACATGGCCACACAGTTCTCCCGCTGCCCTCCATCTGGCTGAGTGGACAGGAAGTGTTTACGCCACTGGAAATACGAGACCGTGGTCCCATCGTCAAAGAAGTACACGCCCTCGGAGCGCAGGTCGTTGATGCCCAACCACACAGGCAGGTTCTTGGAGTGGAAGAAGCTCTTGACATAGTCGGCGAGGGCCTCCTGCTCTTTACGGTCGCGAGGCATTGCCATGCGTCCTCCGCGTTCCAGGCACTTTTGGGATGCTCCTACGTAATCTTCCATTCTGTTGAACACCAGGTAGCACTTATAGCCCATTCTGCGACCTTTTAGGCAGCCTGTGGAGGACAGGGGATCAGGGCATACAGAGGATACATCTATATCTTTGATTCAAATGGTAAAAAGAAAAACAACAATCCCTTTTTAAAGTCTGAGTGTGAGGGCAGACCCCACTGCCTCACATTTAAAAGCTAAGTTTGTTATATTTCTTTTAAATTTGTTGCAGAATTTATCATTTATACTTGCACACAAATTTTATTTTACTTAACACATTTTAAAACAAAATTAACTTCATGATTTTTGCACACATTTAGTTAATTTTGTTCTGATGTGTTGGGTAATTCTTTTCTTTTGAGTTCTCCTTGAGGCCTGATGATGTGGCAAAGGGAGGAGCTACACAAGTTCCTGATGTGGCAAAAGGGAGGAACTGGAAGTCTTCCTGGACACTCCCATTTGGAGATGATGGAAGGGTGGAGACAAAGGTTTATTCTTTAGTTGAATTATTGTTTCTTTTGTTGAAATATGTTTAACTTGATTTGAAGTGTAAGTTAGTTTTGTTTAATACTTTAAATTACTAGTAATTTACCTTATTAGTTAATGGTTATGTTTTTCAATGTTTTGTATTGTTGTCCCCTCCCTATAGTGTCATTGGTTTGATCAGCCAGTATAAATTCTCCCTGATGTTTCCTGTTTGAGGGGTCAGTTTTAGTTTAGTTAGTTTGAGCTTTTGTTTCTGAGTCTCTTAGTTACATTTTGTTACGTTGACCCCATTTTAACTTAAGTCCATGTATTTTTGTTGGGTAAAACTGAGTGATTGGATGGCTCAGTTGGCTCTGTGTAGAACAGGAGCATAGGAAACCAGGGTTCGTTTCCCAGGGGCGCAGCGAGGTTTAGCCAGCATGGGTCCTTGAGCAAGACCCTTTACACTATTGTCTAACTATGTAGGAATGATTGTCTGAAACAGTCGCTCTGATATCAGAACCTGAACATGGTCCATACCCTTTAAAAACATTTGATATAAACAGGAATACTAGTTTTATATTCGACACAGTGTGCCATGTACTTATATATATATATATAGCAATTCACACTTTCGTAATCTCTAGAAAAATTCCAGAGACAGTTTTCCATTTGACTCTTCATTCAGCCTGAACTGCAGTAGATGCATTACAGGTCTTTTGACATAGCATGTAGCCAATATAGCCAGTAAGAAGTTAGCTTGCTCACATCCAGCTCTCTTCTGGCTTTAACCGTGGGGGAGAGGGGTCCATCACTATATCACAGTTCTCCTTTCGCTCTCCATCGCTGTTTTGCGGATGTGTTTTAGTGCAATATTGCAAAAAGATATTCTACTTTTTTTTTTTTTTACTAACAGCAAACTGTCTTCTGTGACCTGACTGGCTCTAGATCTTGTCTATCATTCTCGTCTGTGCTGTGTCTCCCTTACAGAATGCAGTTTGTCAGCGCTACATAAATCTTTGATTGCAATCAGATCTTTATTTTTTTTTATAATAGTGGAATCATTTTTCTTTATGTTTTTGTAGAGCTCTTCGAAATAAATAAACCTGATCTCTAAACATCATCTGTGTCTCCCTTGCATTGTAAATAGGATGAACAGACGCAGTTCCGTGTAGCAACAAGGCTAAAAACATTAGCTGGTAGCTCCTCCCACGCGCGAACGAGGCGGTAAGCTTAGGGAACACATTTTGGCCACGCGGCCTGCATCAAATTCTCCGCATGGCAAGAAAGAGGGAGACCACGCGAATTGGCTGCGCAAATTGCGGTCGGTGTGAATGCACCTTTACCATTTGAAAACAGGCAACACCAAATCTGTCAATCAAATATTTTGAATGTTTGACATGAGACCACTTACTTTTTTCTATAACTTGAATAACTTCATTCATTCATTTTTCATGCATTTTTCAATCCGCTTTATCCCTTTCGGGGTCACGGGGTTGCCGGAGCCTAACCCGGCTACTCATGGCCGAAGGCAGGGTACACCCCTGGACTGGTCGCCAGTCTGTCGCAGGGGCCACAATCACACACCCATACACACTCACATTCACACCTACGGACAATTTAGAGTAACCAATTAACCTATGAAGCATGTTTTTGGACGGTGGGAGGAAGCCGGAGTCTCCGGAGAAAACCCACGCATGCACGGAGAGAACATGCAAACTCCACACAGAAAGGTCCCCTAGCCAGGACTTGAACCGGGAACCTTCTTGCTGTGAGGCAGGAGCGCTAACCACTGCGCCACCGTGCAGCCTGAATAACTTCCACTACAAAAAATATAGTTAAAAAAAGAGGATTATCAAGAACATGTAAAAAGAAAGGCGTCAGAGCAAGAATGTTTTTTTTTTTTTTTGACAAATAGAATGACTGAGTAATAGCTGTTTTTTTTCCTCTACAGAAGTCAAGGTGATTTTGGCTTCTTGGAGCCAACAGGTTTGGAACGCCAATGGGAAGGGATCACACAGTTCAGTTCTCCTATACAGTCAATGATCTCAAGTCACTAGAAAGAGCATATTCTATCTAGGTTACACATGTAAACCCTTTTAGTATTAAAGAAACATGTATCTAGAATTGTTGAATCTAGAAAGCTTATTTGATAGGTGGTTGTGGGGAATTTTATGTCAGATCAATTTAAATGTATTGGCAAAATATGTAACAAAGGATACTTTTTAATTAGCTCAATATTTGGTTGAGAGATTGCATTTATAACAACAAAACCAAAGCCTTTCCTCTCATCTTGTATAGTCTAATTGCACATCTACAAACTCTTTTACTAACATTTCAAAATGTTTTCAAAGTTTTTGTCCACAAATTGACAGACTTTATTGATATTTGCAGATGCAGAATCCATCTTCAGATCCACTCTAATGTTAACTGGGATTTTAAAATCCCACATGGCATTACAGATTCTTTCATTACTGCAGGTGTGTTTAATTTAAATTAATGTTTTAACTGTGGACTAAAGCAGATGTTGTGGTTTGCATTGACCCTAAAAGTTTTTTTTTTTACATTTTTAGTCTGCGCTGATGTTCATCAACTTACACTGACAGACATATACTTATGAGTAAAACATAAATAAGCATATATGCAACATTTAGATTCAACAAAAGCTAATGTACATGTAGCTTTGGGTTCTTCCTCCTCTGTCCTCCCCCTTACACACAAACATCCATACATCCATTCATCTTCCTCCGCTCATCGGGTCGTGGGGGCAGCAGTCTAAGCAAAGATGCCCAGACTTCTCTTTCCCCGGCCACTTCCTCCAGCTCCTCTGGGGGAGCTGGAGGAAGGTGTTCCCTGGCCAGTCAAGAGACGTAGTCTCTCCAGTGTGTCCTAGGTCTTTCCTGGGACCTCCACCCAGTGAGACATGCCCAGAACACCTCCTCTGGAAAGAGGCATCTGGACCAGATGCCCGAGCCACCTCAACAGGCTTCTCTCGATGTGGAGGAGCAGCGGTTCTACTCCAACTTCTCTCCAGGTGACTGAGCTTCTCACTCTATCTATAAGGGAGCGCCCAGCCACCCTACGGAGAAAGATCATTTCGGCAGCTTGAATTCAGGACCTTGTTCTTTCGGTCATGAACCAGAGTTCAGATTGACTGGTAAATTGAGAGCTTTGCTTTCTGGCTTAGCTCTGTCTTTACCACAACAGACCGGTAAGCAACTACATAACAGTGGTCGCCGCACCAATACACCTGTTGATTTCACGTTCCGATCTTCCCTCGCTTGTAAACAAGACCCCAAGATATTTAAACTCCTCCACCTGGGGCAGGAGCACTCCACCCACCCAGAGAGGACAACCTACCTTTCTCTGGTCAAGAGCCATGACCTCAGACTTAGCGGTGCTAACCCTAATCTCAGCCGCTTGGCTGCAAACTTTCTAATGCATGCCGGAGGTCCTGGCTTGACAAAGCCAACAGGACAACATCGTCTGCAAAGAACAGAGAAGAAATTCTGTGGTCCCTAAACTAACCCCTGGCTGCATCTAGAAATTCTGTCCACAAAGACTATGAACAGAATCAGTGATAAAGGGCAGCCCTGCCAGAGTCCAACATGCACCGGGAACAGGTCTGGCTTACTGCTGGCTATGCAGACCAAGCTCCTGCTCTGATCATACAGAGACCAGACAGCCCTGGGTAAGGCCCCCCGGACCCCATACTCCCAAAGCACCTTCTTCAGGACACCACGGGGGACATGGTCGAACATACTCTCTAAATCCACAAAACACATATGGACTGGATTAGTGAACTCCTATGAAACCTGTAGAGATGGTCCACCATCCCACAACCAGGACAGAAACCGCACTGGATCTGAGGTTTGACTATCGGCCGGACTCTCTTCACCAGTAGCCTGGCATAGACTTTCCCAGGGAGGCTGAGGAATGAAAAGCACTGACGTGTCAGACGGTATGCCAGAATCTCTTTGAGGCCAACCAATAGTCCTGCTCCATGGCCTCACCAAACGTCTCCCAGGACTGAGTTTTTTCCTCCATAACAGCCTGAGCCGTATCTCGCTTAGACTGCTGATACCTGCCAGCTGCTTCTGGAGTCCCACAAGCCAGCCAGACCTGATGGGACTCCTTCTTCAGCTTGACGGCATCCCTTACTTCCGGTGTCCACCAATGGGTTCGGGGGTTGCCGCCACGACAGGCGCCAGAGACCTTGGGACCACAGCTCTGAACAGCAGCAGAGACAATGGAGGTGGAGAACATGGTCCATTCAGACTCAATATTACCAGCCTCCCTCGGTACCTGTTTGAAGCTCTCCCAGATGTGGGAGTTAAAGACTTCCCTGATGGAGAACTCAGCCAGACGTTCCCAGCAGACCTTCATATTACTTTTGGGTCTGACAAGTCTTTCTGGCCTCCTTCCCTGCCAGCGAATTCAACTCACCACCCGGTAGTGATAAGTGAACAGCTTTGCCCCTCTCTTTATCTGAGTGTCTAAGACACACGGTTGAAGGTCATCTGAAACAACTACAAAGTTGATCATCGATCTCCTGCCGAGGGTGTCCTGATGCCATGTGTATTGATGGACACCCTTGTGCTGGAACATGGTGTTTGTTATGGACAAACTATGACTAGCACAGAAGTCCAACAACAAAACACAGTTCGGGTTCAGTTCAGATCAGAAAAGCTATTCCTACCGATCACACCTCTCCAGGTAGTACTGTCGTTGCCTATGTGGGCATTGAAGTCCCCCAGGAGGATATGGAGTCCTACGTTGGGGAACTTTCAAGTACCCCTTCAAGAGACACCAAGAAAGTCGGGTACTCCGAGCTGCTGTTCGGCCCGTAAGCTGAAACCACAGTCTCCCACCCGAAGGCAAAGGGATACAACTCTCTCGTCCACCAGGTTGGGCTCCAACACTTGGCAGTTGAGCTGGGGGCTCAGGAGTAAGCCCACACCAGTCTGCCGCCTCCCACCATATGCAACTCCAGAATGGTGAAGAGTCCAACTCAAGGACTCAAGGATTGAGTTTTAGAGCCCAGACTGTGCATGGAGATGAGCCCAACTAGATTTAGCCGGTACCTCTTGACCTCCGGCACAAGCTCAGGCTCCTATCCTCCCAGTGAGGTGATGTCCCTTGCACACACACTCTTTTATAATTGCTGTTTTTGTGGTGTAGAACTCCTAAATACCCCACAGTTTTCACCAAGTTATTTGCTGAACCATCTGGGGCTTTTGGGGGCTTTTCTGGGCTTTTTTTCTGGGCTCAGAATTGACTCCCACAGATCAAACTGATTCAGGTTGAGAAACCAAATCAAAGCAGATTTCTTGTTGTTGAAAGTGATACATGTGCATGAACATGCCAAAACATGCTAGACTGCAGAGGCAGCCCTGCTGTTTAATGCTTCCCTAACATTATTTTGACTGCCTCCTCTCCTCAACTGTGTTTGTTTTTCTGCCTCCAGCATCTCTGGTATTAATTGCATAGTGACGAGCCAATAATAAACGAGCATAAATTATGAGCCAACTTCAGACCGTAATGTTTCTCCTTAATGCCACATCTTAAAGGACTCTACAGCTAACAGAGGGGTGTTTGTGTAATTTCCACATGCCTCCTCTAATACAAATATCTGGATTATTTGCATAAAACAAAATGCTACATGTCAGCCATGGCGTGTTCCCTCACGCACCAGATTTCCCCTTTGATCTGTCTATCTCTACATCTTTACCTACATGCACAAGCAGATAAAAAAACACCTCCAACCTGCTTTACAGCCTTTATATCAAAGTGGTCAATTAAATTTAAATAAAAACTTCCTCATTGTCTATTTATTATGATAAAAAGATAACCTGACTATTGAGGACACTGAACAGGAGTGAAGTAAAGGGTTCTGTCACCTTCCAGTCGTCCAATCTCTTTGCGATTGACTTTGCTGTGCTGGTGAACGTCACGAACGCGGTCTTCCAGATCTCCAACTCTACCTGCCATTTTAGCAATAAGTATCATCAGTGATATATCCATTAAAACAATACACACCAAAGGAAGAAAAAAATTGAACAAGCGTACCGTCCATCCTGTACATGTGGTCCATCAGTTGGCTAACCTTGACATCCAGAGTGTAGTGACCAACGTTAAGTTTATGGATGGCCTCTTCTATGCCTGCAAGTCTGGATACTATGCAGATTGTGAAAAAAAATTATCTCAAGATGTTTTTGAAAAGAGAAATGTTGCTTTATTTTCTAAAGGTCCTTGGAAAAGTTGAGTTTTGATTAATATCTTAGTCACAACTGCCCTTACGGGGATACTGGCTGTCTGTGGATGAAAAATGGGCAAACCTGTATGGGGTACGCAGGTGGCCTGTTTGTAATTTTAAGATTGTAGAGCACTTGGGGAGCCCGAAGAGCAAAAAAAGTTCATGCTAATTTCTTCTACAGGTACGCTGCGAGCGATGATGCAGGCACGTTAATGGTGTTCATGTGCAAAGTGCGTCCTCTTTGCATGCACTTTGGGTATCCTACTTGGACTGATGTATCACCTTCACACCCCGCGCAAGGTCAGTAGGGAGCCAGTACCCACACCTTACTAATGATTAGAGAGTAGCATAAGGGCCCCGCACGACAGCATCAGCCGCACATCTTAGGTGCATGTAACTTCCATTGTCCTTAGAAATACTTCATGATATATTTACCAGACGCACTGTAGTGCGTCTGGTAAATATATCAATACAATGGTATGTTTCATTTTCATGACGTCCCATTAGGTATCAGTACGAGCCTCAATGGAACTGCAAGACACACCTGAACTCTTCTAAGCTGCAAACGCTCTTGTCTACAAACCTCCACGTGCCTGCACAACCCAAAAACCTGCACCACCTGTACGAATCAATTCCTGTCCAGGTGCATGTGACTACGGCCTATGTTAAGCTCTCTGACTTATGTCGGTAAGACTTACAATTCTCTCAATATATGCAAAGTGTCCAGATTCTGTGCAAACCGGGACTGAGTCATCACCTTCCCATCAATATTTAGTTTCGAGTTTGTGGTATTCCTGCCTAACCCTAACCCTAACATTGACCTGCATCATCTCATACAAGTTCTTCTTCTAAATATACCTTCATAGATTTCAACTTCTTGAATGTTGAATGGTTTGAAATTTGAAGAGTCCAAGACAACGTCCAGAGTCTGAATCTAATGTACAAACAGAACCCACCTGGGTAAACAGATTTTTAGAACTGCTTCTCCAAAGAACAAAAGTTCTGGATTTTCATCCTTTGAAGTTATTTTCTGGTTGGCCTCTCACACATGCTGAGGACAAGCAGCCGTTGATGACTATTTAAACCCCTAAATTCAATTCAAGCTATAGAATAATACTAGCATCCTTTGAACTAACAACTCACAGCTTGTAGGAGATGAAACAGAGAGCATATTAGTATGAATTAACCTTTCAAAGTTTGTACTTTTGCTAAAATTGTATACCAACTTATAACTAACAGTTCACCTAAAAATGTGCACAAACCTCAAGACACACAACTGTGAAGTTTAAACGTGATTGTCAAAACTTAATGAATAACCGAGTTTATGGCTTCCCATTCACAAACTTTTGTTTTTTCACTGAGTCGTGGAAACTAATTTTAAAAATTGTTCTTGCTTGAGTGTGCTCAGAATCATCCTTAATATGTAACTTTAAAAAAATATTTCAAAAAGTTTTCTCAATGTGTTTTTAAACATTGAGAAAGTTTCTCACAATTGCAGTTTATAATAATCATCACACATTGTTGCAACCAATGAAAAACATCCTCTTTTATATTTTGCTATTGAACAAATGTATTTTTTTCTCCAGAGTTGTATAAACTTTTTAGCACGTCTGTGGGTGAAATAGTTGAAAGTACTTACAGATATAGTTGTAGGAGCTTTCAAAGTCTGATGTTGGGCTGGTTGGCTCACTATCAGGTTCTGGAAGAATATCAGGAACATCACCTCTTGGTTTCTTCAGCTCCAACTTGAACATCTGACAAAAGACCCCCATGGTGTCAGTGAAGCTTTCACGCTCAGGTGAATGAGAAACACTTCTTTTGTCTGCACAGGCTAATTGCAGGGCCCCAAACAAACACATGTTTAGGAAGGTATTACATCCCAAGAAAGAAACCTTCATGAGTTGTTTCTCTCCAAGAAAATCTCAACCGCAACCATGTGTAACAACCACTGAAAGGAAAACCCTTCTCCCCGGATATTTCCCTTCATTTCTTAGCTTCCAAACTACTGAAACTTTTGATGGTTTATTAAATCCTACATAAATCCCTTTGTTTTATGTTTAGAGTGTCTGTGTCAGAGATGTGTGTCCTGTCTGGTGCAGCTGGAATCAGTAGCAGATGAGCAGTACTGACCTGGGTTGATGCCGCGTTGTTCGTCCCCCCTGTAGGAGCACACACAACTAGGTGGCACAAACACAAAACAGCGAGTGAGGCGGCAGCTGGGCCCATTTTCTACTTCCTGCTAATGTTTCCTTCAGCAGCTCAAACTCCCTCTGCGCCTCCAAATCACGCTCCTCTCTTTCACTTCTCTTTCCCTCCTGGAGCAAAGGAAAGGAATCTCTCCTTAGAAATTTGAATGGGAGGCAGCGCTCACACCCCCTAGAGAAGAAAAAAAAGAGAAGAGAAGAGAGGAACTCAGGTAGTAAAAAGCAAGAAGACACGCTGTCTTTCTTTGTACCTAAAGGCAGCTGTAACCTCTAAGCAGCAGGAAAGCTCTGCGTTTGAACTTCCAGCTCCAACTTCCACTCATTGTGTGGAAAACGTGGGTTTACGCAGGTGACTCCAAAACAAAAATACCCCACATGTTTACAGAGAGCGTTCCAAACTATGGATACCATTTCCATGTTTACACAATGGCTTCCCTTAAAGTCCCACTACAATAGAAATGGTGTTTTTTGTTACGGTTGTTGAAAGAAAGTCAACACTGGAGTTAAAGATAGCTCTGGTGTTAAAGGGTTAAAAAAGGAGTTCCAACACAACTTCCTGGCTGTGAAAGACAGCAGTAATTTCTTGTTGCCTAAACTCAAACTGTGCAGCAGTGGATGTTGTTCACCTTTTGGCACAGCCCTTCAAGGGTCGCCACAGCGAATCACCTTTCACTGATTCACATGGGTGTTTGATTTTCCTGTCAGGAAAAAAACAGTCCATAGTGTATTTGTTTTGATGGTCCTCTTACTTAAATGGCAATTAAAGCAATCAAACATTTTCCCTAACTTTAGTAAAACTCCACTTTTTTCTTGCACTGAGAACAGTTTTTTATATGTACAGCATATAGAGTTGTTCTCTGATGGAATGTGTAATCAGGCCATTCTTTCATTTACTTAAGCCAATGAGTTGCACAGGTTTGAGAACTACTCAGTGATACTGTTGACAGTGGGGGGTTGGGGCGGGGTGCTGCAGTTGTCGCTGCATGTCTTATCTGTCATGATTCTAGTGGAACAAAAATAAAACACTAAAGATGCTGAGGTATTCCTGTTTTGGTGAAGCCTTTTTTTTGTGGAAAAGTCTTTCAAAATAAAAGCATGAAATATGACTACTGTCACTTCTTTGTTTTTGTACATTTATACTCTTTTCAAAGTCTCTAAGTTCTTTTAGATGTTTCGTTAAGAGTTGGAGCTGTTCCAACAAGTGTCTGGATACAAGAGTCGTGGCAAAATCAGTCTGAAAAATCAGACATTAAAAGCATTCAAAATATTCCCATAGGCCTAATGGAAACGTTTACCATGCACGTGTTGGAGACAAAAAACACAATGAACTTTACAGAGCTGCTTAAATAAAACAAAACTAACACAAAAATTGAGAAAAAGGACAACAGGTACAGCAAGTTCAGGAAAAGGGATGGATCTACTGTAGTCATGACCAACAATCATTTTATTCAAATTTAAATAAAGTCCAAAGAAATGACTGGTAACTGCAATAAAGATCTGACTAATCTCTCCTGGAAGTAATGATGTAAAAACTGAGGAGGCCTGTTATGTAACAGTCTGCACTGACCTGTGTGTGCGTGTGTGTGTGTGTATGAATGTATGCCAGTAAAATGCCGCAAGAATCCAGTTTCTACAGAAGCAGTTCTGGAAAATGAAGGATGGGAGGAGCAGCAGGCATCTGACGTGTTTGTGTCTGGAGGAAGGCTGAATATTCCAATCTGCTCCAAAGAACTCCAAGGTTCTTCCAATGAGAGCCTGAAAAACGACCTAAACTAACATCCATTACCCAAGTTTCCACAAATACTGTTTCAAAAATAAAAGTGTCTGAATTAAAATGGACTCTGTTACTGTGAGAAAATGTCTATAACTGCAGTATATAATCTATAATTGCAATAATGTCTATGAATTGTTCCAGAGAATTTACTTTTCACATGACGATTAAGTGTTATTTACTCAACTTAGTTATAGCACAATAAAAATGTGTATTTATTACTTTCCTAGATAACTTTTTCATCTTAATTTCTGTCACATTTAATGAAAGGATTGTATTCATAATGAGATTTTTCCAGGTTCTTGTCCTCAGAAAACGTTACTGTCTCTTTAAAACCGAGCTGCAGCACACCAGAGGGGGACTCCAAATTTACTCAAGCAGGAACTTTTTGATTCAAATCAAGCTTTTTCTTCATATTTCTTTTTTGTTTTTTTTTTTAAAACAAATCTAATGATTTTAGAATTTCCAGTCTTATTTTTTTGTGTGTTGAATACTTTGTGTTATCTTGTTTGAAAAGTGCTTTATAAAAAAAGGTTGATTTGATGATGACCCTGAGTCTTGAGCGGACTAGAGCTTGGGTGGGTAGGTGGGGTTGCTGGTCGCCGCTGCTGCCTCGGCAGGGGTCTTTGTGTGGAGATGGCTGGGAGTTATCCCTCCTTTTTTTTTTTTTGCATTCCATCATCCATTTCAGCTTAACATAACATTCACCTGAGCACAGGTGTCGGCTCACCTTTACACCTTCAAATAGTGTGCGTGACAGAATGTAATGCTTTACATGTGTTGGTTGGTATGCACAAGTGTGCGTGTGAACTGGATGTGGACAAGTTTGTAAAAACTTTTGGAGCCGGCAGGTATGTTTGTAACAGCTGAGTGTGTGGACAGGCCCCGCCCATTTTAGACCAACACTCACATGATTGTGATGGATATAAACTTCCAGCATTTTGTTGCCTTTAGTTTTACAACTCTACCCTCCCTTGCCAGTAGTCATCCTCTAACTTCTGTAACCCACCATTTTTCCCTTTTCTTTTGCGTCCCCCCCCCCCCCCCCCCCCCACACACACACACACACACAACTCTATCTTTTTTGCCCCCTTTCTTTTTACGTCCAGTCCAAAAAAATAACACAAACAAGATTCATATAAATTAAGTTTAGGTTAAATTACAAAAGGGGTTTATACAAATATACACCTTGTGTGTTCGATGATTTATAACCCCTGATTGTAACAGTAAAATCTGTCTAACACAAAAGCCTCTCAGCTCATATCTGTTTGCTCAGCTGTTGGACAGGACAAGTTAAAGAAAAAAAAAAGTTAATTATTAACTGTTATTGCTGATTCATACAAACACTGACTTTTTGTCTCTGACATTGACTTTAGATTACATCTAACAGTGTTTTTAGCCTCTGAGCTACCTTTTCTCATGCCATGTTCTGACATCTGAGCTTCTCATCAATCCAAACATCTGGATGACTGAGTTCAATTTCCACCACTCAGACATGAACAGCCAATAATTTTTTTAAAATAAATCTGCAATTTCTGTCAAAGATGTGGTTTCATTTGAATCTAAAATGCTGCCATGTCTGCACAAGAAGTTATCCCATTAAATCTTTTTAATATGAAGCAAAACGTTAACATTACTGTAACAGTCTGCTCTCTGTTTTGGTAATACGTTCAAAACTTTCAGCCAAACTTTTTGCTTTTTTTCTTCCCCCCTTTTTCGAACACAAAGCAGCCATTCAGGATCTGAATCCTAACAGAGGCGCCTTCAGTTCAGGGGGATAAAACAACACCAACACTGTGGAGACCGACAAACACAGATAAATGACGTGCAGATGTCGGCTGTTTATGATTCAGCTGGTCTGAAATACCAGCGTTTGAATGTTAAGAATTTGAATGTGGAGCTGAAGTGGCTTTTCCAGTAAGTGGAATTTCTGCCTGATGACAGGAGTAACAGCTGATGAACTGTCTGGAACTCATTCTTGACTTAGATCAGGAGTTCTCATTTGTTGTGGAGGTCCAAAGTAAGAGCTCGACATTAGACTGGGGGCCAATTTTGGTCAAAAAAATTGATAAACAGAAAGATGCTGTTTTTAATAACTTTAATGACCAAGTGTCATTTGGACATTTAACAGAGCATACCGAGCAAGATTTGAAACATTGTTTTAACTGAGAAATATGATCAATTTTGGTCAACAACAGGCCTGTGTGATGTCTATGTGAACTACTTTCAGCACACATTCTTTTACAATCACAAGTTTGTTGTCATATTTACATATTTTTCCACATAGTGAGGATTTATATTTACGTTATATTTATTTTAACGTTATATTTATATTTTTTACGTTTATATTTTCTATTTTACGTTTTTTCCTCAGAGGAACTTGCTCTGCCTTTCTCTATCCTAATCCCGCTCATACTCCCACTGTGACTTCTTTTCTTTTGCCGTTGTTACAGTCCTTCTTTTTTCTACAGAGACAGTGACATAGCAAATGTTGTCTGCCCTCTAATGGTGAAATTAATACACTGTACATTGACACCTGGATGTAATTACTTTTTTTTCCTGCAGATGTTGCCAGGAACCACGAAACAAAAAATATTTTTCCAGGCAATGTACAGCTGGTTTAATACCCATCATCAGGGCTCTAGACTAAATTTTGACACTGATTGCACCAGTGCGCCTAAAACATAAAAAGTTGGTGTTTAAAGACCCACTCCAATGAAAATGGTGTTTTTGGTATTCGTAACATGTTCTTGTAGCATTTTTCTCATGATACAGGACCTATATGAAAGAATTTAAGTCTAAAACTGCATTTCTGAGTCTTTCTTTATTCAAATCTGAGCAAATAAAAACATGCCATTTAAAAAAGCTCAAATTTGTGACAACAAGTCAAATGGGTGAACGAAGTCTCCCTGCTTTGCCTCATTCTGATGCATCCACTTGCAGACAAATCATAGACCCAAAAAAAAATTTGACGAATCGAGATGTGACGTCACCCATGGAAAATGCCTTACCTCCAGCTCCCGCGAAATGAAGCCAAATTAGCACCATTGCTTCCTGATATGTGAATGGGTCATCTACGATAATCAAATCGAGTTTGCATGGACTGTTGCACCTCCTCCATCAAAGCCTACCCTGGGGACCCTGTTGACCTCGGCGTATTGGTCACTTCATCTACTCCAGCAACGCTAACAACCATCATTTCTGTGCAAGGTGATCCGACACTCATCAGTGAACAGGATGGTAGGACATTGCCACGTTAGCTAGGTCACAGGGTCTAGTGCCCACTGCAAACATACAATGAGCATCAATTCATTCAATACAAAGTGGTGGAACTGGTTGTGAATAGTTTGTCTGTAAACCCCAGTACATCTGACTGCCTACCACCAACCCAAAGGCAGCGTTGAGGTAAAGGATTACCAGTGTTGGGGGTAACGGATTACAAAGTAACGAATTACTGTAATTTAATTACTTTTGTCAGTAACTGAGTAATGTAACGAATTACAGTTCAAAATTTTGGTAATTAATTACAATTACTGGACTATAGAAACCCTCATTACTTAAGTTTTGTAGGCTCTGACATTTTCTCTCGGTTTGATGAAACGAAAATGCAGAATAATTTAAAACAAAACGGAGTAACTGGTGCATACGCCCATGCATGTGTGCGCAGAGTCAAGGATCGGTCAAAGTACAGACATGCACTTATTGCTGCAGTCAAGGTGCTTACCAAACTGACTCAAATTTGGTGCAACTCATTGTAATGGAATACATAACGTTGTCCAAAATGAACATGGAGGCATTTAATAGTTCTTTGTGTTTTCTAAAAACTTGCTTGATTTGCTGAACCATGTTCATACCTTGCACAAGGTTATTGCTTTAAAAATATAGTTTTTTTATTATTTATTTTGTTGTATTCATGTACCTTTATTTAACCAGATAAGTTCTATTGAGATTAAAAATCTCTTTTTCAAAGGAGCTCTGTTAAATGAAAAACAAGAGGATCTTGTTTGTCTTTAACTGTTTTTCCCTTGAGAATTAGTATGAGTGGAAAAACATTTTTAAATGAGTAATGAGTAAAGTAATTTCATTACAATTTTGATCCAGTAACTAAGTAAAGTAATCAATTACTTTTTAGAAGTAACTTACCTAACACTGCCCAAAGGCACTATGACCATCCATTAAGTGACGTGTGTTCGTGGCTGTTTGAACAATGAACTTGTATTGATTTACTGACAAAATCAGCTTTTTATACCCACAGAATGAATCCATGCCACACTGAAAAGGCTTTTCTTATACAATTATTTGGCTTAGTCTCCAATAAGTAAAGCACACTAAGAACATTATGTGGAAAACACAAAATGAGGTATAATTACTTAATTCAATTACCTCCCCCTCTATATGTCATGCACTGAGTTGTTTTTTTTTACAATATCCCTAACTTATTGTGAGTAATGCATGTGTGACTCAAGTAAAGTTAGAATCCTTTTCTTTGCCAGAACTGTTGGGTTTTTCTATTTTTTTTTTTCCTATCTGCAAAGTTCATTAAGGAAAACCATTTCCAAAGAGCAGCAGGACCTTTTTCCAGTCCACGATGAGACTTTCCCAACAAACTCAAGTCAAGTTTGCAGGATAAAATCAGACATGCAGTTCTTCAGGCCCATTTTTGATCCTTGGTTGTTTTGTGTTTTCACAGCAAATAAAACCATATAAAGACAGTTTTCAGGGTCACAGAGTTCAAAAAAGCTTTAAAGACAGAAAGAAACTAAGTTGAACATTTAAAGACCCACCCCCACCATCTTTAAATGTTTTGTAAATGCGTTCCCAGTGGCATTTTAATTATGATTATGCAGTTTTAGCCTAAATAAAAAACCCCTTGTCTGCAGAACGGCAGGAGTTCATTAGAAATACAACTCTGAGTTGTGGGCGGGACAGTTAGTGCAGAGCAACCTCGCCCCCACTTCCGGTCACCAGTAACTAAGCTCTCTGTTCACACTCTCTCCGAGTACGTAACAGCCCCTTACAATCCCGACCTAACATTAGTGGTACAACAAAAATGATGAGCAACATGGGAGCTATCCAGCCGCACAGTTTTGATCCAGATACCAGCTCAGACAAGGAAAACAAAGACTTTTATGGATCTATTTTTATGCAGGTAGATGCATCAGAATTGAGCAGAGCAGCGAGCTTGTAGTCTGACCAACGTATTTTCTGCATAACAAATAAGCTTTTTTTCAAACCACATTTTTCTATCTGCTCCTGATTCACAATTTGGAAAAAAAGAAATCAGGATTGCAGTTATAAAATGTATCTTTCCATGTCCTCCATCATGAGAAAAATGCTGCAAAAACACTATTTTCATTGGAGTGGATCTTCAAAACGTCACAAGTAAAACTAAATATCATTAGAAAATGTCACCATCCTCTTTGATTATAAAGAAATTAGTTTTTTCCTTCAAGATAGCCTTAAGAAAAAACCAGGAAACACGTTTGACACTTCATTTATTTGACCTACTTCGAATACGTTGCTTCAAAACACAGGAATCACACAGGTGTGTAGAAGATGCAATCAGCAGATAAATATAAACATCTGGAAAATAGCTCTATAGTCTTGCATTAAATTTAATTTCTACAAACAAAAATCCCTGCAAACCTGCGCCGTCCATTTGTCGGAGTCATACATGTCGAAGAGGTTACCATGGCAACCCACACCAACTATAGTTTAGAACTCCAGAGAGTACAGTCCCATTGGTCTTCCGTCCAAATTTGAAATCTGACAGTAAAATGTGCCACTTCCTTCTTTTCTAGGAGATTTTCTACAACCTGCAGGAATGAGAAAGATCCAAAACGGGAATAAATATGTTTAAATTAAAAAGAAACTTACTCAAATAAAGTGACGTGGATTTTAGTGTCTGCACCACATGATCAAAAACACAAAGTTGCTTATAGAAGTCACATCTACAGGTGACATGGTGAGAACATCTTCATGAACATCAGAGCGGTTTCATATCGTGCCTTAAACCAGTAAAAACATCAATGAGTGTCAAGCGAAAAGGTTTGGAATCCAATGAAGATCAAGCATAAAAGAGGAAAAAAAAAGGTCCTTAAAGCCGCTGAAGCTGAGAGAAGAAGGTGGTCTTGTCATGGCAGCGGTCCCTTTGGGAAGCGGGTGATAAAGACTTGGGGGGTGGGGGTGCAGGTTTCAGCTCACAGCTCAGCTTTACCAGTTGTCCAAGAAGTCAAAACCGGTCTTCAGGATGCTGCTGCTGGTGTTGAACTGTGGGAACAAACGGAAGCTTAGAAACTGAACCTCCAGGATGAATTAGGACCATTTACCGACCACCTTTCTGGATTTCCAGCAGACGAGTTTGAAGATGGACTTCAGCTTTTGTTTCTAGCTTCTCAGGTAAAGTCAGACTAAGAAGAAGAAAAGCATGCTTGTCATCTCACCTGGGAGAAAGTTGGGCTCATGTCCAAGTTGGTTGAAGCTTTGTCCTCCTTCTCCGTTGAGGCGGGGGTACCGGACGGTTTAGACATCAGACTGGAGGAGAATATTTCATCCAGGCTGTTGACGACCAACGGCAGGGTGCTCTGGGATCTCTCCCAGCCTCCGGTGGAGGCACTGGTGGGCGGGGCGGGGCTGGGCGCAATGGAGATGGAGGCTGGTGTGGCGCTGACAGTGGAGGAGGCAGGCACAGGTGGCTGGGGAGCAGGAGGTTTGGGTGCTCTCTGTTTAGTGGATTTGGCAGGAGCAGGAGGCGGATGTTCTGCTGGCTCTGCTTCCTTGGAGCTCTCCTGAGGAAAATTTAGGACTAAAACTTTTAACTTCCTTCAAAAAATATACTAGAAACAGGTAAATGTGTGAACCCTCAGGTATGGGGCTGACAGCAAAAGAGTATCAATGGAGACTTTGAGAAATTTTAGACTGCACCTGTCTAAGGTAGGAGGGGAGGGGCTTCTCTCCTTTCTCCATGGATTTGATCTGGCTGGGAGTCAGGGACTGGAAGCTGGTTTGTTCACTCTCCAGCCTGGACCTCTCAGAACTGATCTTCCAGAAGGAGGAAGACTCCTCGGGTTTCTTCCCCTCACTGGCAGGCACCTTCATCATCAGAGTTGCAGTAAATTGTAGATAAGTTTGACGAGCCACGTTATTTTGGCCAAAGCCACATGCAGTGGTGAGAACTCCGAACCTTACCTTGGTTGCGGTTGTGTTTTTGCTCGCCTGACTGGGATGGGGAGCCTTTGCTGGCTTTGATTCTGCCTGTGAGACAGGAGGGCTCTGATCTTCAGAACCTGAACTCAGGCTGAACTCCATCTGACTCTACAGGGAAGTTTGAGATCAGCTATTTCAGTGTAGATCTGCAGAACTCATTTGAATAGAACATCCTAAATGATGTATGGATTGCTGATCCCCAATCATGATACGTCTACCAAAAGATAGACTAGAACCACCACTCTGGATTAGATTCAATATTTTTTCTTTTAAGGAAAGGTCACCAGTTAATCAATTTCAGGTTTGGTCCTAAAATAATTTTGGTTTAAAGAGAAAATCTCAAATTTTGTGAGATTCTGTGTGATCCCTAATCATAATACTTTAACCAAAAGGTAGAATGAATGCATAACACTTGATTAGTGTTACTAATTTTTAAACACAAATCATCCAGTTAATCCATATCAAATTTGTTCCTAAAATAATCTAAATTTGAACAGAACAGTTTGAACTCTGTGCAGACTTTAAAATCCCCAATCATGACACTTCCACCAAAATGGATGCATCAATCTGGATTAATGTCATACATTTTTTAAACAGGGGTCATCCAGTTCTGGTTTGACCTCCATTTGCATTGAACAGCTTGAATTCAGTGTTAATTTTATGATCATAATACTTCTACCAAAACGTGGAATAGATGGATCCCTGTGGATTAGCATCCCTATTTTCTAAACATAGTTAATTCAGTTAATCCATATTTTGTTTGTTCCTAGAAGAATCTCAGTTTGAATAGAGCATCTTTAATTCTGTGTGGATTTTTGATCCCTGACCATGATACTTCCACCAAAAGGTGAAAAGAATGCCTCACCCTGGATGTGAGTTATTTTTCTTTGAACAGTGGGGTCATTTCACTTAATCAATATCAGATTTGTTCCAAAATAAAACCCTGTTTGAACAGAACATCTTAAATTTTGTGTACGTTTTTTTTTCCTTGATCATTCCCACTAAAAAGTGGAATAGATAAATCACTAAGTCTAATTAATTTTTTAACAGAGGTCATCCAGTTAATCACTCAAAACTTATGTGATCTGTCGAGAAAATAAAAAATACGTTACCTTTAAACCAAGTAGACTTTCTTGTTGGCTTGGTTTTTAAAAACCCCAAAAACACACTCCAACAAAATCATCCTGATATAACATGTATGATTTTACATTTCCAAAGTAAAATCTAATTCTGGGAACATTTTAAGATGTTTTCTTTTTTTAGACAATTAACACTTTCATATAGTCGAAAATGATTTGAAAATAGTTGAATACACAAAAACCTGAGAATGAAATTAAACACCCAGACCTTCAAAGAGCTTTTTCAACAAGTGAAGCTGATCTTTTATCCGCTGACTAGTGACTAATTTCCCTTACAATGTCAAAAGTCAACATTTATTTTTTAAAAAAAAAGTACATTCATTTTCTATAAAAATGAAAGTCACGGTTTCTTTTTTAAGTCTTGTAGGTTTGTTTTATTTTTGTCACCCAGACATGTATATGTAATAAACTAATTAGTGTTTACCTTTGTTTCCCATGAAAAAGGAGCAGAATGCTCATCCTGCCACGTAATATCCTGCAAAAAGAGAGAATTATTGACAAATAATTGAAATACCCATAGTTATCAATGTTGACTATAATAATTGTTCACGTCAAATATTTTTTGTGTCAGTGCCCTCTTCATATCCATGTAAACTAAATAAAACACGGGGCGGAACTAAAGTTAAACCTTGTTTCATCTTCGCCCATTCTCTGTGGCACAGCAGTTATTCAATGGTGTGGTGATTTCGACCACAGAGATTATAAATGGTGATTTCGACCACAGAGATTATAAATGGTGATTTCGACCGCCTGCGATGTGTTAGAAGGCTGCAAACACAGTAGCATGATGCTAACTGCCTTTCTGATTCGTAATTTTGGCTTAAACTTATCTAAATTATTTTAAATGTTAAAATATTTGGAAAAAAAATTACAAGACACATTTCGTAAAATCAATTTGTATAAAGCATATAATATAGGATTAGAACAACATAGATGGGGGAACTAGAACTGTTAGCACGCGTTTTTGAGAAAGTCAAGCTGAACTAAAGACCTAATAAATATTTAGGAAATTGAATTATTATAATAATTTTGCCCGCCTTATGTCCTCTTTTTTCCAATTACAATTGTTCGTCATACAGTTAAAATTTGAAGGCCAGTGGTGGAAAACGCAAAGACATCGCGATAATACTTTCTTAGGACTTTATTTTACCATAGAACTCGCGCTTTAAAAATGAATGCATAGTGACGTATGAAAGAGCCGCTGTGACGTGCCACACATATCTGAACACGTACGTAGCCAGTGTTAGCAACCCTACGCTAGTCGAACGAAAAACAAAAACCCCTCAAACGTGGGTAACATACTTCTTCGCCGAAGTGGACTATCTTCTGGCCGGTCTGAATGAGTAGTTTGGGGTAACAAACCACCTCCTCGCGCTCCACTCTGTGCATAGCATAGCGGGCTCGGATTTGAGGGTCCATCATACAGTTATCGATGGCGTTGTCCTGTTCCTGCGGTGTCATTTTATCCCAGGACGACCCGTGCTTGGCTTTAATTTTCTCCCGCTCCTGCATGATCTTCCTCGCCATGGAGTTAATGGAGGAGAAATACTCTAACTTCTTTTCCTCCATTCTGTGGGCACTGAGCCCTTTCATCGTCGCCGCGGCCATCTTTGACGGGTGCCGATTGTTGTTATGAGGAAGGCAGCTGGAGAGAGGTGGGCGGGGCCAATGCAGTTCAGCAAACTCAGAAAGATATTCATTCCAACTTCCGGGCTCAATAACTCTTCTAATAAACGTTCAAACGTGACAGCAAGTATCCCAATAAGTGCATTTCAAAATAAAAAAGATCATTTTTTAATGCTTCGAGCTGCAGATGGAGACACGGCAGCAAGCCGGCAGTCAAGGGAGCGTCTACAAAGTGCAAGCTTCAATAAACAGACCGTTCTGTAAAATCAACAATCTTTTGAAAACGAACAAATACTGCGTTTGTATGAGCTAGTAATGAAGACTCGTCACCATATTCGTGTAACAATAAATATTTTCGGAGAAAGTTATTCTTCATTATATTCTATTTATTTTTTTAATTATCAAATTTTAGTAGAAATACATAAATCACGATAAAGATGCTCAATAGCTCTGAAAATACGTAAGTTACATTCACCAAAGCTCCTCCCATGGTTATAAATGAGCGTACGTTTTTACTACAAGAAAGGTATTGAAAGTCAGTCACTTTTTATTGATTTTATTTTTGATTTTTTTTTTTTTTTTTTTTTTTTTTTTTTTTTATAATTTAAAGATATTAAGCATAGTTAATCTAGCTCTGAAAATACACCAGTCACAGTGATCAAACATTTAGATATAATTCATCTTAGTCATGTTATTGTATTACAACAAAGATTTTTTGGAAATAGTCACTTTATTCAATTTTTAGGATTATTTTTGTACAAATATGGATCATATTGGGTAAAAACTGCTCACTAGCTCTGAAGATATTGAATCTAAAGTCATCGAACTTTATATAATGACTCATCATGACCTTGCTATCCTACTCCAACAAAGAACCAGAAATTAACTTTGTTTTTGTAAAAAACTGTTTGGACCAAATATGATTCATGTTTTTAACAAAATCTGAATGGTATTTTTTTAAGCTTGCACTTTGTAGACGGTCCCGTAGGAGCCAGCTCGCTACCGTGTCTCCATCTGCAGCTCGAAGCATTCAAAGGTGAGAGAGGTAAAGAAGAAGCCAAAGATCACTGTGGCTGAGCTCCAGAGATGCAGCCAGGAGATGGGAGAAAGTTGTAGAAAGTCAACCATCACTGCAGCACTACACCAGTTGGGGCTTTATGGCAGAGTGGCCCAACGGAAGCCTCTCTTCAGTGCAAGACACATGAAAGCTCGAATGGAGTTTGCTTTAAAAAAAACACGAAGGACTCCAAGATGGTGAGAAATACGATTCTCTAGTCTGATGAGACCAAGATAGAACTTTTGGACCTTATATGTGGAGAAAACCAGGCACAGCTCATCACCTGTCCAATACAGTCCCAACAGTGAAGCATGGTGGTGGCAGCATCATGCTGTGAGGGTGTTTTTGAGCTGCAGGGACAGGACGACTGGTTGCAATCGAGGGAAAGATGAATGCAGCCAAGTACAGGGATATCCTGAATAAAAACCTTCTCCAGAGTGCTCAGGACCTCAGACTGGGCTGAAGGTTCACCTTCCAGCAAAACAATTACCCTAACTAAACACACAGCTAAAATAACCAAGGAGTGGCTTCACAACAACTCTGTGACTGTTCTTGAATGGCCCAGCCAGAGCCCTGACTTAAACCCAATTGAGCATCTCTGGAGAGACCTGAAAATGGCTGTCCACCAACGTTTACCATCCATCCTGACAGAACTGGAGAGGATCTGCAAGAAGGAATGGCAGAGGATCCCCAAATCCAGCTATGAAAAGCTTGTTGCATCTTTCCCAAAAAGACTCATGGCTGTGTTAGATCAAAAGGGTGCTGCTACTAAATACTGAGCAAAGGGTCTGAATACTTTGGACCATGTGATATTTCAGTTTTTTCGTTTTTAATAAATCTGCAAAAGTGTCAAACATTTGGTGGTTTTTGTCAATATGGGGTGCTGCATGTACATTAATGAGGAAAAAAATGAACTTAAATGATTTTAGCAAATGGCTGCAATATAACAAAGAGTGACACATTTAGGGGAGTCTGAATACTTTTTGTACCCACTGTATATTCCTTCTTTCTTTTGAAATTCCCTTGGTGGTCACTCTCTGTGTTAATACAAAATGATTGAGATACTTGCTTGCATTTGAACGTTTATCACAAGAGTTATTGAGCCTGGAAGTCCGAGTTTATCTTTCTAACTTTACCCAACAAAAAAAAAAAAAAAAACTTTACTGAACTGATGAAGGCTGTCACTATTCTGGATCAATGGCGCCCCGCATTGGCAGCTTACCGCCATTATATCAGCACCAATAAAACCCTTTCAAACATCAGAATTGTCCAACTACAGCTGTTTAGCAACATTGAATCAAACAGATATTTACAGTAACACATTTTTTTTTATCAAAGTCTTTATGTAAATCAAGGAAATGAAACACTGCAGAAACAGTAAGTCCCACCATATACTTTTATTTTTTTTTCAAACAAACCTTAACAATGCAAAACTACATGCCTAACATTTCAAAAATGAAAATTTTCTAAAATTGCATATTATAACCAAAACACATCTTATGAAAGATTCTTTGCTTATTACAAATTCAAATGTCTAGGAAAATGTAAAATGTCTAGACCATGTCTAGGTTTGCAGTTGTGTCATACTCTTTCCATTTGTGGATGATGGACTGAACAGTGGTTTGTAGGATGTCTGGGAAATCTTTTTCTAGCCTAACCCTGCTTTAAATGTCTCCACCACTTTATCCTGACCTGTCTGGTGTGTTCCTTACACTTCATGATGATGTTTTCTCCCCAATATTCTCTTAACAAACCACAGAGACTGTGACAAAACAGCTGGATTTGTCTACTGAGATTAAATTACACACAGATGGACTCTATGAAGTCAACATTTGATCAGTCACCAATCATCAAGCAACTCCTGAAGGTAATTGGATGTACTCAGAGAAAAGGGGGC
This sequence comes from Adrianichthys oophorus, assembly GCA_036245035.1. Classification (NCBI taxonomy): domain Eukaryota; kingdom Metazoa; phylum Chordata; class Actinopteri; order Beloniformes; family Adrianichthyidae; genus Adrianichthys; species Adrianichthys oophorus. The sequence continues at coordinate 13,441,298 of BSAI01000101.1, read as the reverse complement.
TGAATACTTTTGCACACTGCACTTTACAGTTTTTTATTTGTAAAAAAAAAGAGCTCTTGATTAATTTCCACTTAACAAGTGTGTGCCACTTTGTGTTGGTCTTTCACCCAAAAAATAAAATAAAACATATTTATGTTTGTGGTGAAAATGTAAGAAAATGTGGAGAAGTTCAAGGGGTGTGAATATTTTTTCAAGCCACTGTACACACACATATATAAATATCTATATTGATATAGGTATATATCTATCTCTATATAAATTAGGCGTCTTTCTATCCAGCTGAGGCTGTGTCCCCTATGGGTTCTGCCTTAAGCCTTACAGCATTAAATAATTCGATCTTATGGATTTATTACCTATTAAACATTTGTATCATTATTTTTTGGGGGAAAAAAACAGTCAAATAAACTTAGAAAAAAGTAATTTTCTTTTACACGGAATTTGGTTTTACTTGCCATTACTACAACATGCAAAATGGTAAAGTGCAAACGTGTGTCCTCAAAATTTTATTGTATCATGTCTTTTAATTAAAAAAAAAACTTAAGCCACTGTCATATGAAATGATAAATATATACCTACACTCACTGGTCACTTTATTAGATCTACCTTGCTAGTACAGGACTGGACCTCATTTTGCCTTCAGAACTGTCTTAATCTTTGGTGGCATAGATTCAACAAGGTACTGGAAACATTCCTCAGAGAGTTTGGTCCATATCGCTTTGACAGCATCACACAGTTGCTGCACATTTATCGGCTGAACATCCATAATGCTGATCTCCAGTTCCACCACATCACAAAGATGTTCTATTGGGTTAAGATCTGGTGACTGTGGAGGTCATTAGAGTCCAGTGAACTCATTATCATGTTCAAGAAACCAGTCTGAGATGATTCCAGCTTTATGACATGGAGCCTTATCCTGCTGGAAGTATCATCAGAAGATGGTACACTGTGGTCATAAAGGGATGGACATGGTCAGCAGCAATACTCTGGTAGACTGTGGCGTTGTAATCATGATCAATTGCTACTGAGAGCAAAGTGTGTCAAGAAAATATTCCCCACACCATTACAACACCACCACCAGCCTGAACTGATGCCCTTCGGCCTTTGTAATGTCCCATCAGTATTCCAGGCCTTTGTCAATGACGTCTTCTGGAATCTACTCCACAAATTCGTCATCGTCTACATAGATGACATCTTGATCTACTCTGACACCAATGAGGAGCACGTATCCCACATCCGCCAAGTCCTTCAACGTCTCATTGACCAGCGACTTTATGCTAAACCAGAAAATGTGAGTTCCACCAGACTCGTGTGTCATTCCTGGGCTATATCACCAGTGCTCAGGGGGTGGTTATGGACCAAAGGAAGGTGGAGGCAATACTTCAGTGACCCCAGCCAACTACCATCTACTACTATGGGAGACCATAATTCCATTCACTCTTGTGCTGGCCCCTGTCCAATGGGACATCATGACGGAAATTGCTGATCTCAACGCGCTGCACCCTGCTCTTCCATCATGCCCGGCCGATCGGACATATGTGCCTCGGTCCCATCGCCAGAAAGTTCTGCATCTGGTTCATGACACACCCACAGCCGGTCATCCAGGTACCTCCACCACACAAACGCTAATGTCCAATCTGTTCTGGTGGCACTGTCACTGCCACGCCAGTGTCCTGCAGGCCTCCTCCAGCTGCTACCCATACCACAGCGACCGTGATCCCACATAGCTGTGGATTTTGTGACGATCTGCCTCAGTCTCAAAACAATACCACAATCTTCACCGTGATCGATCAACTCTCCAAAGCCTCCGGTTGATTCCTCTGCCCAAGCTCCCATCGTCTCTGGAGATGGCTGAACAAACCCTGCACCACGTCTTCCAGTATTACGGCCTGAAGGCATGGTGTTGGATCGGGGTCCCCAGTTCACCTCTCGAGTGTGGAGGGCCATGTGTGAGGGGCTAGGTGTCAACAATAGTCTCACATCAGGATACCACCTTCAATCTAATGGCCAGGTGGAGTGACTCAACCAGGAGATCATTCCCTTCATGCGGTCTTGTTGTCATCAGAGGCAGGAGGGCTGGAGTTGATTCTTGGTCTTGGTTCAAGTCCTAGCTGGGGGACTTGAAACAGTGTCACCAATGGGGGTCCTTTCTGTGTGGAGTTTGCATGTTCTCCCCGTGCATGCGTGGGTTTTCTCCGGGTACTCCCACTGTCCAAAAACATGCTTCATAGGTTAATTGGTCACTCTAAATTGTCCCTAGGTGTGGATGCAAGTGTGTATGGGTGTGTGACTGTGGCCACTGCGACAGACTGGTGTGTCTCCTGCCTTCGCCCATGAGTAGCTGGGTTTCAACGTTTCGTTCTAATATTTCTGAAAACTGTAACAAATCTAAAAAAACAAACAAATAAGTCTACAAGATGTAGTTTTTACATATGCACATGTTAGCTCCAAAGGGAACAAAAACGGGTAAAGAAAATGAATGAATGATTTTCCGACCATAGCCCTGTCATAATGTCCTTAAATCTTTCCCTCCCAAAGCAGGTTTATGCCTGGCACTTTGATCCAACCCTTCTAGGTGATGCTAGATTATTAAAAACATTACCACCAAGCTGATGGACTTCATTAGAAATTAAGCATCGGACTCCAAACTTTTGGCAACTGTAGGTTGTGATGCAAGATGAGATAATCTCTTACACACCCTCCTTTAAGAAAGAAAAAGAAATTAAAACAGAAATTAAAAGTGCTCTCTCTGTTTTGGAGAAGGCATACCAGATGTCTAAGTCCTCAGTTGACTACAAAGAAATACTGAGACTTAAATATGAATATAATTGTATGAGGAGTAGTCAGATCAGCAATTTACTTTTAAAATTAAGACAGAAACACTTTGAGTTTGGAGATAAACCTAGAAGATTGTTGGCATGGCAGCCTAAGGGTGCTCAAGCAAGATGGAGGTCAATTCTGTGCATGATTCTGCCGACTATGCTTTTTTCTAAGACTGAAAAACCTGAGTCTCCGAGAGATCTGTGTTTTGTTTTGAAACAGTCTGTTAACATTTTGAACCAAATTAGGAACTTCTTGGCTTTGTCAAGTACCTCCATATGCACACCTATATGTTATAACCACTCTTTTTTGCCTCCTTGATTTGATTAATCCTACCATGATTGGAGAAAGAAAGGATTAAGTTCAATTGAAAACTTATATATTGATGGCAAATTTTCATCATTCAGTCAGCTCCAGGAACAACACATTTTACCCCACTCACACTTTTTTTTGTCATTTACAGGTCAGGCACTATATCCAATCAAAAATTCAGAACTTTAGGAGCCGTCCAATGGTGCATAAAATTTTTGATGTGCAAAAGAGTCCTCCAGAATCCTGGGATCTCATTTCTAAAATCGTGTATCTGTTTGACAATTCTACTATAACAAATACCTTAAAGATCAGGGATACTTGGAAGGAGGAGCTTGATATTGGGTAATCTGACTCGATGTGGGATAAGTGCTTGTCCAAATCTCATTCTTGCTCTATTAACACTAGGCATCAAATAATTCTATTTAAAGCTGTTCATCGTTTGTTCTATTCCAAAGCTAAGTTGCACTGCATTTTATCCCTCAGTTTCTCTCTTTTGTGAAAGATGTAAAGTATCAGAGGGGACATTGTCTTCTCATACTTCTGGTTCTGCCCTTCTCTAACTGGATATTGTTTTAAAATATCTGACTGGATCTCTAAGGTCTACAAGAAACTTCTCCAGCCTGAGTCGGGCTGCTCACAGACAATTAAGAATATCCCTACAAAAATGCAACGACCACTGGAACTGGGAATGATAGTGGCAAAAAGACTAATACTTCAAGAATGGAAATCCTCTGTTGCTCCTTCTTTCCAACAATGGATCACTAAAATGCTTTCAATTATACAAATGGATGGTCAGACTGGAATGAAGTCAAAAGCCTTAAGGAAGGAAAGGAAAAACAAAAAACAAGGAAGGAAAGGAGGAAAAGAAAATTCCTGATTGATTCGATCCTGTCTCTCTTATACATATGTTGTCCATTTCCCTTTTTTTGGCACAATGTCTTGTACACATCTGAGCCTATACCTGCTCATGCTGTAAATGAAAAATACAAAGAAAAATAATAGTAAAAAAAGAATGTGTGTAAACAAGCAGTTGGACTGGTGTGAAGTGACCAGTGAGAGTATTTTACTGTTGGTTAAAAAAATGTTTAAAAAATCACTCAAACACATACACATTTTAAAATAAAAATAAATCTTTTAATTCTGAAGTTTACATGTTTAAACGTAAATTTGCAAGTCATTAAAACAAAATCTGCATGCATAATTGATCTTAAATTTACAAAACATAAAAAAAAAGAACAAAATGTACTTGATAAAGATGTTTTCTGTATTTTTGTTTATCCAAAAATATTGGCTGTAGATTTTTCCACAGTATTCAAACGGTTTGCTTGTCATGGAGCATACTCCAAATAGGAACTGACACTTATCATGTACAGAAACACAAAACCAATTTTTAGTCATTAAAAAACAGCAAAAAGGTATAACACATATATTGTGGGTCAGCTTGTGAAGCCAAGAATTACTTGAGTCCCAAAATATTGGTTTTGAATGTTATCAACTGTGTAAATGTTTCTAAACATTAATCTCACAAAACCTTTGAATATTGCTTTTGTAAAACTGTATATTTAAGTATAAACCCTTACATTATATGCCAGTCATTTTGGAGATCTGACTGTATTTGTCAACCTTAGTTTGAGTTAGCGTGTCGGTTGAGATCTTCTCTACCGGAAGGATTGTCTTCAGGTCGTGCTGGAGTCGAGGAGGCTCATTTCTCCTTATTCATCAGACTGTCGTTGGGGAAGCGGGGGTGGAGAGCTACTGCTGTCACCGGCACCGTTTTGGACTTCTTTCTGTGCGATCGGGAACACGCCAAGTAGAAGATCTCAATCACATTCAGGACGAGGGAGATGCAGGCCACCACTAGCATGAAGATGATGAAGATGGTTTTTTCAGTGGGCCGGGACATGTAGCACTCCACGGAGAATGGACACGGAGCCCGAGAGCAGACGATCAGAGGCTCCATGATAAAACCGTACAGGTAATATTGACCCACAATGAAGGCTATCTCCAAAAGAATCCTAAAAAAGATGGAGGTCATGTAGTTCCCCAGCAGATTGCCTTTAATCTTGACATGACCTTTTTCATCAGAATACTTTGGAACTTTAGTGACCTCCTCGCTGGAGTGAGTTTCGATGTATTCTCTCAGTTTCTTCTCTTTGTGGATGACATGAATGACATGGCCGAGGTAAAAGAGGGTTGGTGTGGAGACAAAGATGATTTGGAGGACCCAGAATCGTATATGGGAGATTGGGAAGGCGTGGTCATAACAGACGTTCTTACAACCTGGTTGTTTGGTGTTACAAACCATGCTGGACTGTTCATCCCCCCAAACCTGTAATTTAATAAACAACATTTGCAATTTGAATATTTACAACAAAAACACAATTTGCTGAAGTACAAAAACATAGAAAAATATTGATATATTCACTTGTTTTTAATAATAATAATCAATTTAATATTTTTGGAACTTTTCTTGGAACCCAAGGGGCCGTACATAAAATAGTGACAGTGTTCAGTAAAATAACATTCAACATAGGGAGTAAATTGGAGGTATAAAAACAAATAAAGATAGGAAAAAAGGTTCCTCTAAAGTTTATCATTTTAAACATTAACATTAAACATTATGTTGGGGCAACTGTGGTGCAGTGGTAGGGTGGTCGTCCTCTGATCTACAATTTATAACATACAGTATAACATCATTTAAATTCTACATGTCTGGTAAATATTTTTTTGAACAATTTGTTAAATCAATATTTACAGCTCCGGTTATTTTACTTTTTGTTGTCATGCAGTCCAATTTTTTTGGTAAATTTAATAAATTCAATTGAGCATTTTGTTGTGAAAGAATTCAACTTTTTTTTCCTCGTGCAGCTTGGTAGTTTTTGAAGAAAACCCCTGCATAATTTATCTTCTATACTGTTTTGTCCCTTTCATGGTCATGGAGCCTAACTCATGGGCACCCATGGGTAAAGGCCGGGGACACCCTAGACAGGTCAGCAGTCTGTTGCAGGGGCCACAGTCACACACCCATGCACACCTAGGGACAATTTAGAGTAACCAATTAACCTTTGAAGCATGTTTTTGGACGGTGGGAGGAAGCCGGATCCCCAGAGAAAACCCACACATGCACGGGGAGAACATGCAAACTCCACACAGGGAGGCCTCCCATTGGTGATGCTGTTTCAAGTCCCCCAGCCGGGACTTGAACCAGGAGCCTTCTTGCTGTGAAGCAAGAGTGCTAACCACTGTGCCACCGTGCAGCCCTACCCATGGATAATGGTACATCAAAAAAGTAAATCAATGAAAAAAAAAGTTAATCTAATCAAGTTTTTACGTGTTATATTAAAAAAAGAGTGACTTCATATTTTAAAACACATTCACGTGAATAACCAATGGAAAATTCTTTTTTTTGTCATCTACAAAACAACGACATCCTGATTTGAAGTTGGGTTTTGGCGGTAATTTCAGAAAATGCTTAATCACCTGAAATCAGTTTGATGCTTTTGAAGGATCCAACCTGCCTGAGATGGTAGTCGACATGAGAAGCAAAACTTATCTAAGTTGTGAGGAAAGACTTCCAGCTCGATATATTTAAAGTGATTATCTCTGTCTCAACCTTTTTAACAAGATACAACAAAGAGAATAAGATTTTTGTGATCATTTTTGATAGATCCTCAATCTTTCCTAAAATTCTTAAATCACATCATCAGATATTTAACTGGCTGGGAAAGAATATCCCATATAATTCCAATCTTATGTCGGAATATTTTTTTATCCATCTGAGTAAAATTATAGTCCTTGCAGAAACTTGTCGTCATCCTCATTTTGTAAATGACTATAGTCAAAAATATTGTGCTGAAAACATAAAGTTATTAAATACAGGTTTTTTTGATTTTTTTGACTAAACTAACAACATTCAAAAAATAATCTGCAGAAAACACAGACACTAAAAAATTGTATTACATTTTACTGAATGCAAAACTTTTATTTTTAGATTAATGGATTAAATCTTTCAAGTTTATACTCTTAAGGCTTTGGTTCAATAAAGCAAATGCAATAACAATGCATAACAGGAAATGCATTACAATCTACTGCTTTTTAAATCAAACAAATGTTTTCATTTATAGTTAGAAGGGACTCCCTTATTTTTAGAAAATGCTCCTTTTAGCTTCAGGTTTTGTGTCGGATTCTGCAGGTAAAGTAAAAAAAAAAAGTTACTTTTTAGAAAAAAATAAATGAGATCATCAAAATGATCACGAAAGACTAAAATTTCTTATAGAAGATTGATTAAATAACTGACAGTAAATATAATGTTTTGATGCGTTGAATATTTACCTCTGCACTTAAAGTATTTTCACTTTACTGTTAAATAATTTTTTAAAAACTTTTTTGTTCCCAGATTCCTGTGTATTTATTAAAATGATAACTGGTGCACCTTCTCAGCTCCAGCTCCAAGCACCATGATCCTGAAGATGAAGAGTACGCTGAGCCACACCTTCCCAACAACCGTGGAGTGGGACTGCACCTTATTCAGCAGTGTGGATAGAAAGCCCCACTCTCCCATGGCTTCTACAGACAAAAGGAAAAGATGAAAAATGCAAAATGCACTGAATGAAATGGGGGGAAAAAACAAAAAATTAAAACCTTAAGTTTCAACAGGATCTCGGTAATCCTTGAAAAGGTTCAATACATGTTCCACTAAATAACTTTCAATGTAAATTAAAAACCAAACTGCTTAATAAAAATGTTGAAAACATATAGTTAAAAAAATTTTTTTAGATAATTTTCTGTTTTTTGTATGTTTTTACTTAAAGAAAATTTAAAAACAGCTGATCAATAAACAAAACTAATTCAAAAATAACAATCTGTGATATATTTTCATTCTGTCCCTATATTTTATCTCAAATACAAAGAACAGGATTTTATTTGGCACAAAATGTGCATATGTTTCATTAGATAAGTAAAGATTAAAGACATTAAAAAAAATTGGAAATACTTTTTTCCTGTTGTAAAAATATTTTCTGGTAACATAAGCATGTGATAAGATTATGGTATCTGATTAGAATAAATTAATTTTTTTATTGACATTTAGCTATTTTTTTGATAACTAAGTACATTTTCGTAACCGCACATGTTTCATAATGTTTGTTTTATTTTCTTCTTATTGATTAAATATTAAATTAATTTTAAATTCCTCAAACATCATACAAAAATATGTAACAAATGTTTTTTAAATGTTACATTAATGTAATATAAAAGGTATTTAGCCACAATACCTTTTATTCAGAAAAAGTTTTGGAAGAAGAGAAGCTCCTGTCTGAAGTTGAAGAGTTGAATGACAGTCCAGAGTGGCGATCACGTCCGCTGACAGTACCTTGAACTTTAGATCAGGCGTGGTTGTGCAACAGAGTGAGTTGTCACGTTGTCCTGACATCTGGAAATGTTTAAATCTCAAGCCAAAGACACTTTCAGCCATGAAAAGATTGTGTGGGTTAATAATTAGCGACGTTTATTATCAGCCTTCCTTTTTTTTTTTTTTTTTTTAAACAATAAAAATAAAAAGTTGATAACTTAGAATGCTGCACAGCACAGGGAGAAATGAGAGTAAAACAACAGGTGTTGAAAGCATTTTTGATGTGGAAATTTTTGGTCTCACATATTTTTCACCAAAGTGCACAAATCTGCTTAAAAAAGCAAACTAAAGTGAACATAAATCCCTTTTTGCAACCTTTATATTTGTTTTATTTGCACCAAAAAAGTTTTATGCTTTACTAACAAAAAATAAGTGTAAAAAAGCAGAAAAAGGAGCCACCTTTAACTCAAAACCTGTCATTTACTAAATTATAAAAATGTTTAATGTTGATTAATGCAAAGACAAAAAAGGAAAAATCTTAATTGTTTCGTCTTCAGAAATCTTGTTAAACACCCAGTAAATTGTGTTTTGGATGTTTTTGTAATGTTCTTGTGGTATTTTTTCATAGTAGAGGACGTTTATGAAGAAAATTAAACCTAAGTGTGCATTTCTGAGTGTCTCTTTATTCAAATTGTTGTGAATCAGCAGCAGACGGAAAAATGTCGTATGAAAAGATTGTATTTTTGAAGTAGACAATATGCTGGGTGGGCCTCCTCTCTGCTCCGCTCTATTCTGATACATCCACTTGTAGACGACCAGACCCACATACATTTTTGTTTTCCTCGTCTCAACTGACATCTGGGTTCTAACTCTACAGCTCAATAGCTCTATTATTGCTTACCATTTTTGATGCACCGGTAATATTAGTATGGGGGTGTGAGGGGCAGTAATTGGGAGAGGGTGGAAGCAGAAAGCTCTCAGTAATGTGTGGTGGGAAGTGGGGGACAGTGTTGCACTGTGCTAATGTTAGCACTCACAACTCAGCGGTTAATGTCTAATGAACTCCTGTTGCTCTGAAAAAACTGTTCTATAAAACAACCCAGGTGTTTAAACGTAGTCTGAAAACAGAATAATCATAACTAAAAGACCGCTGGGAACACTTTTACAATAGATCTAAAGATGATCGCAGAGGGACTTCAAAGCTTTTTTATTAATTTTTATTTTTGAAACTTGAATTTGTGTTTTTAAGAATATTCCTTTTAAAATAATCCTCCATCCATGATGGTTATTGGAACTAAATATACAAAAACCAAAATAGAATGATACAAAAAGGTGTTTCCTATAATAATGTGAAACTTTGCTACAAAGATAGAAAACCAGTGCTTTTATTCAACACAAATAATTTATTAAAAACAACAAAGCATACAAAAAGTGTCTGGATCTTCAGCAGAAACAGATTTTTCTCTGTCATCATCATCATCATCATCACAGTTGTTAAATCAGCAGATTCCTTCATGTTGGTGAAGATCTAAAGAACCTAACAAACACATTGAGACTCCAGTACATAAATACAGCAGTATTGCACGTTTTTCTAAAGGAGATTTTCTCTTGGTTTTTAAATAATACGTGTAGAAATACACCTATTTATTCAATGATGGAGGACTTTCTAAGGTAATCTGGCTCAATAAAAACAACATCTCAGGTCTTCAATGGCCGCTCAGTAGACGTTTCTCCTCTTTGGCTCCATCCAGGCTTCCTCCGACGCTGTGGTTGCTCTCCATCTCCATGTTGAGTTTGTTCTGCCTGAGAGCTTCGTCCGTGCTTGACCATTTTGGACCAGAAAGGCTGGCGGGATTTTCTGCCGAGGTGACTCTGTGAGCGCGACGCCTGGACCCACATCTGACTCTGGAGCCGATCAGGTAGAACATCTCGATGACGTTGAGGAGCAAGGAGACACATGCCACCACCAGCATGAAGATGATGAAGATGGTTTTCTCTGTGGGTCTGGACATGTAGCACTCCACAGTGAAGGGGCAAGGCTTCTTGGAACAGGGGAACATGGGCACCATGACAAAGCCGTACAGGTAGTACTGTCCGACAATAAAGGCAGCTTCGATGATGATCTTCACAATGAGTTGGGTCAGGTAACTTCCCAGCAAGTTCCCTTTAATGGTCACGTGTCCACTCTCATCTGTATACTTGGGAGACTTGTGTTGTTGAGGCCCTCCAGGTGTTGAGATCTTCTCCCTGAGCTTTTTCTCCTTCTGGATGATGTGCATGGCGTGGCCTAGGTACAACAGCGTCGGTGTGGAGACAAAGATGATCTGGAGGACCCAGAAACGAATGTGGGAGATTGGGAAGGTCCAGTCGTAGCACACGTTCTCACAACCGGGTTGGAGGGTGTTGCAGACAAAACCGGACTGTTCGTCACCCCAGACACTTTCAGCACCTGCTCCCAGAACCATGATCCTGAAGAGGAAAAGGACACTCATCCAGATCTTCCCGATCACAGTGGAGTGGGACTGGACCTTCTCCAGCAAGGTTGAAAGAAATCCCCAATCTCCCATTTTCAAGGTTGGTGTTTAGACTTTAAACTGTAAGAATAAGAAATAAAGGAAGCAAAGAGAACGAAAGATTAACCAAACTACATCAATCACTCAGAGCTTTCCTTAACGCTTCCATCCTTTAGTTTGGCACCATCTCAAGAAAGAGACAGCATTCTCTTGAACCTTGAGCTTTTTGGTTAATATGTTCCCAGAGGAATCATTAATCTGAATATTTCGACTGAAACTCCAGTGACTCGTGCGGATGATTCAGGAAAGAAAGATGCAGAGGAGACAAATCAATAAAAGCAGAAGAATGAAATAGTTCTGAAAAAAACTTAAGACATGTTCTTCACATGCAAGAAACAACCAACAAGCAAGTCTAAAAGTTTACTATAAATGTATAAGACTTTTTTTACTTGTAGACCGATGGTTACAGATTGGCATGGATAGAGATCAGTCAAAAAACTCAACCCCCCCCTTATTTTTCTTTAAATTAGATACAATTTAGAAACAAATTCTCACAACCATTCAGCCAATGTCATTCTAAACACTCCAATCAGTCGAGTAATCAGTATTTTGCATCAGAGCAGTGAACAGGTTGTCTCTTACCTCCTGACCTGGTCAAAAAGAACTGCCTCAGCTCAGGACAGAACACTAACTGTTGTTGGACCTTGGAGTTTTAAGCTGGGTGAGGACAGCAGGGACCCAATTGCGTAACACGCATCTGGCAAAAACGTCACGTTGCAATTATAGACGAAAAACAGTTGCAGAGAAAGGTGAAGATGGAAACATGTAGGAGTGTGTAATGATTGACAACTACACAACTTCAGATGCTCCATTCTGCATTTTTTAAATGGCTTTGATAAGGTGTGACAGAGAGCTAAGAAATCCATAGGTTGTCTAAATATATAGAGAACAATCAAATATGAGTCTTGGGTAAATTCTGGTCCAACAAAGTACATGTATGTTTATATTGATACGTTTTATTGATTCTTCTTCATGTCTTTTAGGATTTTACACATATTTGTCTCTTTTTTGTCCAATTTAATTCATTTTTTAATTCTTTAAAATGGAAATAACAAAATTATTCTGCAAAAGCCTTCAAATGGGACCACTTTTACAACTCTTTAAACCAATGAGTCAATAAATGGAAGTTTTCAATGACCAACAACATGTATCATCTTTGTCTCAAGAGGGGTGCCTAAATCCGGGCTTCGAGGGCCGACCTCTTGCTGGTTTTCCAAAAAGCCTACCTTATCTGCTGCTGATTACCTGGATCAGGATTCATTGGCAGGTTGGTTGGAAAAAATGGACACCGGCCCTCGAGGCCTGGATTTGGACACCCCTGGTCTAAAGGTTTTGTAATATGCAGGGGTTGACCAATGCAGATGCTGTGAGTTTTTGGGTTGTCCGAGCCCGTGGTGGGTCAAAGAGAGGATCTTAGGCATGTGCATCTTAGGGGGAGCACAGGTGTGTCCAGTAGTTCCTTTGAGGCTCACACTCTAGTCATTAGTAAAGTATTAGTCACAACCGGCCTTCTGATTAGATACAACATGCCTGCATCTCATCCACTTCACCCTTGCCTCTTACTTGCTGTATAAACGTTTGCTACAATCTGTCACCTGCAGCATGCCTGCTGTATGGTAGTGTTCTTCAATCTTGATACTCAGGATCTCCCATCCTGTGTTTTAAACATTCACATCCTACCAACTCCAGGTTACCTGAAGCAGGAAACACCTGTGAGGGATATTTTTCTTTTTTTGTTTTTCAGATCTTCTTGATCTTGTAGAGGAAAGTACAGCTGTTGCAAGTGCATGATGTTTCCAGGAAGATGAGACGGCATCTGCAAGGCTATCGTCATGTGAAAGTTCCATCTGAGGCACGGGGGTTGCTGGTGCCAGTCTTTTGCTTTATTGTTCTTTACGGGGGAAGTTCTCGGAGGGTGACATTGCCTTCCCACCTTTGCTTTTATTGGCTCACCTTGACATCTGGAAATATATTTAAACAAACACACATACAAACAAGTATTCAGTGCCACACAAGAAAGGATTATATTAAAATCTGCATTAGTTGGTTTAAATTGACAAAAGTTTCACAGTTTTGTCAGATTTGAGGTTTGGGTTAAAATCAAGTGCAGAAGACAGTCGTGCAAGTTGCAGGTAAAAGCTAATTCATTAACCAAAGAGCTGACACATACAGAAAAAAAACAAAACAGGATGTGAGACACATGGATCTCTCAAATGACAGCTGAATCCAGAGACTCCAAGAATGAACAATTAACAGGCAAAATAAGGCTCCTGGTAGAAGTTGCCACATTTTTCTGTTTCTTTTTTTCTTTTCTTGAGCAGAATGCAACCCTTACATGATTTGTAAATAAATGAATGAATTCCAGTCATTTCTGTTGGCTGCATGAATGGATGTCAATGGAAACTAAAGAATAATTTATTCTGTTTTATGTGCTTAATTGACACATAGGCCTAAAGCTGAATAAAAAAATAAAACAATTGTGTGCATTTCATCTAAACCATTGAGAACAGCAGCATTTAAAACAGACATGTCAAATGTAAAACTAAATGTTTTCCTTATATTTTTCTACAACGTTGTGCACAATGAATTAATTTATGCACAACTTTGTCTTTATGAATAAGTTTCTTTTCGACAGATTCCTTATCCCATACTCCCCCGCCTCTCTTAGGGGGTGTGTCCAGAAAAGCTGCGGGAAAAAAAACTGACAATGTTCTTTTTTTTTTTTTACAAACCTTTTTTTACAAGATTGCGCCTTGGTGGAGGGAACAAGGCCCTCAGCAGCGGCTGCCTTGTCTCTTGGGTGTCTGTCTTCTGGGCCCGACGGCCCCCTCCTCACGCAGAGAGAGGGATCCCTTAGTCCTCTGGCAATGACCACGAGCGGGTGATCACTTTCCATCTGAGCCTGGAGGATGTCCGTGTTTTTATGCTGCGGGTTCTGGTCCTTGCCCTCGGGTGTCGGGCCCCTTCAAAATTCCAACATTGGTCGGGCTTTGTTCTCAGCACCCCCACTTCTCTCGGTCGTCCCTCCTCTAGGTGAGTGTGGCCGGCCCCTTCTGTGCCCTCTCCTAGATCTCCTGCAGTTGATGGAGCTTGAGGGTGGGTCTCCCTCTGGGGCCCTGGCTTGTAGCTGGGGCTGGGGTGGGGGGATGCCCAGAACTCCTGGGTGGTGGTGGGCGGCTTGTCTGGGGTGGTGGGCCCTCTGGCACGGTGGGAGGGCTGCTCTTCTGGCTGGGCTGGGGCTTGCACTCTTTGCTTCCATACCTCACTGCTCTCGGGTTTTGGGGGCCCGTATGGCAGTCCTACAGGCCCTGGTCTAGGTGCTAGGCCGGACTGCCGGGCGAGCGGATATTCGATGTTGGCCCCACAGTACGGGTGTGGGAGGGGCCCTGGTCACCACTGCTGCCTCGGCGGGGGTCTTGGTGTGGGGATGGCCGGGAGCTGTCCCTCCTTTTCTTCTACTTGTTTTTTTTTTTTTACATTCCGTCACCCACCTCAGCTTGGGCATTCTACTGAGCACAGGTGTCGGCTCACCTTTGCACAGTTTGTTAGCGTGATGGAATGAGGTGCTTTGCATGTGTTGGTTTGTATAAGTGTGCGTGTGAACTGTATGTTGACAACTTTGTGAAGACTCTTGAGCCAGCAAGTATGTTTGTAACAACCGAGTGTGTGAACGGGCCCCGCCCATTTTGGAATAACATTCACACCATTCAACACCCCCCTCACCCCTCCCGTGGTCATCCTCCAACGTCTGTAACCTATCCTCTCCCCCTGTCCTTTATGGCTCCCGATATCCCTCTCTCTTCTTCCCCCTCTTTCTTTTCCATCCGGTCCAACATAATTAATATAAATAATAAATGTATATACACCTCGTGTGTCCAATGATTTATAACCCCCAAATGTAACAGCAAAATCTGTCTAACACAAGAGGATCTCAGCTCATATCTGTTTGCTCAGCTATTGGACAGGACAAGTTTAAAAAAAAAAAAAGACACCCCCCAGGCAACCGCCCAAATTGCCCATAGGAAAAAACGCTACTGTTTATATCTGTGGGTTTTGTCTTCTTGGAGCCATTGGGTACTTCCTGTTTGGAGCGCCAAGGAGGAAGGTGTCACTCAGTCCAGTTTTCAAATACAGCATTTTTTGTAATAAGGTTTCTCATACAATCAAGTTAATTAATAATTAAAAAAGAGAGCAACCCACAACATACATTTTCAATAAAAGTGTATTGAATTGGCAGTGAAAACCAGTGTAAATGTGGTTTATTATGTCTATTGTTGCCATAGGAGTAACTTGAGCTTTATTCAAAGCAACGGTTTACATGTGAATAAGTTCTGTTTGCTGAAGCTGGTTGTTCACACTTCTCTATCCTTACCTGTTCTGGGCACCTTCACCCCCACCCCTAAGCCAAACAACATGCAGACTTTTAGGGAATGGAAAACTCCCTACCACTAGTTTCATATGTGGATCTCCCCAACATTAGTGTCAGGTGACAAGTTCCCACCTTCCTGCACGCCTCCAGGGATCCTGTTCATGCGCAACTTTTTTCCATGTAGCTCCAACTCTGAGTTGACATAATTCTGGATCACCTCATCCTGGGTTTTCAGAGACTTCTTTGAACTTGGTGGTGTCACCGGGGTCACGGTGTAGTCCTGCCTTCTGGCCATGCACTCCTTGATGCTTTTCACACAGAGGTAGATCAACTCTACTATACTGAGAGCAAGAGAGACCACAGCGGCCACCAGCATGAACCAGATGATGACTGATTTCTCTGTGGGTCTGGACAGGAAGCAGTCCACCTTGTGAGGGCAGGGGAAGCTGGTGCAGACATAACGAGCTTCCAGAGTGAACCCATAAAGGAAGTACTGACCCACCAGAAACAGAACTTCAAGCACAATTTTGGCCACAAGATGAAGCATGTAAGTGCGAAGGAGGCTTCCACGAAGGCTGGTCCTGCCATTGTCTTTTGTGTACTTAGGAATTTTGAAGGCCCTCCTGAGGAAGAGACTGGCCTGGTCAAGCTCACCCTGCTTCTGCATCCTCTCCTTCAGCTGTCAGAGGAACAAAATCATTTGGTCAAGAAGCTTTTAAACCTGTAATTTAGCTTTGTGGCTGTTTGTTTTGAAAAAAATGTACCTTTTGAACAAACACAAAGGTTTTGTTAAACATGTTTTCAACTTCTCAAAGTCCTTATACATAAAATCCAAGAACAGAAGATTCTTTTATTTTGGAAGTGCAAAAACTATAACAAAGCATGTTTTGGTCAGTTTATTTCCTGCTGTAGAGGAAAATGGAGAGAAAAACTTGAGAAGCTTTTACAGGACCATCTCTCAGAGAGAAAGGACGAGCCAGCAAAAATCATTACCATTCAGGTTGGACACAGAGGCAACAATTGGCACTTTGACCTGAACTGAACTTAACTGAACAGCATAAACTGTGAGAGTGCGTGAATGTGTGTATGTGCATGCGGGAACTGTGAACGTAAAGCGCTTGGACCTTGAAGGAAGGCAGAAAAACACTAAACAAGTGTATGCCATTTACCATAACCTAAAATGAGATGAAACCAAGTGTTGGCACCAAAGTTTGTCTATTTCAGATTTAAAAATGTACTAGAATGATGACAAGAGACTCAGCTTTGTTAAAGCTAAAACTCAACTGAGATTAAAAACAGGCATTATTCATTAATATGGTAGGAGTACAGTAAACACTGTAAAACTTGTATTTTGTATTTGTAACCACCTTCTAGACTCAGTCTCACTTATTCCAAAATAAAACTGAGAAATATTTTATTTATATAACTGTTGACATTAAAAAGTCTATTTTTAAAAATGTGAAAAGAAATCTACGTTCCTGTCTGTCTGTTTTTGTATTTAGTGTTTTGTCATCATTTGTCTTTCGATTGTTATGGAGTGAACGTTCTTTTTGTAGATATGTACGTTCTTTTTGTTTTGTTTCAGTTGCCCCGGATTAGAAAAAGAAGCACTGTTGGCTGCACTGGACTGGAGGAAGGAAGAATGATTCCGGCTCAGGATTGGAGGATGATGGCTTAAAGACCTGGCGTCTTCACTTCCCCATGGTGTGGTGGGGTGGGGTGAGGTAGACGGGGCAGGGGGGTTTGACTGCAGTTTTCTTCATTTACATGTTTTGATATAAGTTCCTTATTTAACCACTTATTCATCTATTTATTATTCTGATGCATATAAAAAATACAATATGCAATATTTTATTTTGCAGCAAACAAAAACAAAGTGAAAGATACTAATGTTAGCATTAGCATCCTACTTCTTCACTGGATCTCCTTAAAAAAATGAGTCTAAATGCAAACTCTGTTGGATGCCTTTGGTACAGAATCACACGATAAAAACGCACCTTCTTCTCCACGTGGATCACATGAAGAACATGGCCGAGGTAGAGCAGCTTGGGTGCAGCAATAGCAATAATCTGAAGAACCCAAAAGCGAACGTGAGAGATTGGAAAAGCAAGGTCGTAGCAGACGTTCCTGCAGCCGGGCTGCTGAGTGTTGCAGACAAAGTCCGACTGCTCGTCTCCCCACACCTGCAGAAGAAGAGACAGACGACATCTCCTTGTATATAGTGAGACGTTTAAACCAGACATTAGTGGATTTCCATCCAGACATGATGGGCCTCACGCCCGACCTTGTCAGTGCTGGTGCGCAGAACCATGATGCGAAAAATGAACAGCACAGTAAGCCAGATTTTGCCAATCACTGTGGAATGGCTCTGCACCTTATCCAGCAGACGGCCCAAAACATCCCACTCTCCCATTTCAGCGTCTCACCTTCCCGTTCACCTGTAAAAGAATTAAAAGCACCCACTAAAACAAGCAAAGTTAATATATTCTACTGATTTCTCCTCAAATGAGATCATGGGTTGTTTTTGAAATCTAAAACAGACAGACTCTCCCACAAGGCCAAGCAGCTTTTCATTTTTTCAAAGATTTGTGACTTTGCAGATAAACGTCACAGCTGCTGATTTCAAGTCTCCAAAACATACTTATCAGCACCAGAGCTGCACTCCTGCAAATAAAATGATCTCGCACACGCACTGTAACACTGATGTAAGGTTGCAGAATTTGCCACATTCTCTAAATTAGCAGGTTAAATGATGTTTATTCAGCTAATTTTGCAACAGATTAAAGTTTACTGCTTAGTTTCCTCTGCATAATGTTTTAAAATAAAATCATTTTACATAAATCACTTTGCGTTCTTCTAAACGATGAATTTGCTTCAGCACACAAGTCTAAAACACATCCATCTCTGCACAAGCTAGAACCAACAAAAAGAAATGATCAACTCACCTCAAAAAGAGGAGAAAAATTGGACAGAGTGATGAAGAGAAAAGTTGAAGAAGAAGAAAAAGAAGAAGGTTGCTGCTCCTTCGCTCATCTGCAGCCTTATCTGAAGGCGGCGCCGTCTTAACCACAACAAGAAACTGTCAGCTGCGAGCGAAATCCCTGCTGATAGTTCAACGCAGCTTCTGCTCTTTTAAAAACATTTCATGAAAACCCAAAACATAGAGGTGGAATATCAATTTAAATTCAGTAAAAAAAAAAAACAACAAAAAAACAACTATTTTCTTTACAAGACTATGGGACTGGACGTGTGAAAAACTCTCTTTGTAGGAAAAACAATGGAGATGATTAAGTTGAGGTTCTGCTGAAGTTTTATAGAGCTCAACATTGATCTGACAACAGCCTTTTGCTGAAGGTCCTGGTTCAAATCCCAGCTTAGTCCTTTCTGTATGTAGTTTGCATGCTCCCCTCAAACATGCATGATTTTTTTCCAGCTTCATAGGTTAATTGGATGACTCTAGAGAAGAACAGAGAAAGTCAGAGGGAGTTTCTTTGGGTTTTTAGAGAAAGTCTATGACAGAATCCAGATGTGGTTTGTATGAGGAAGTCTGGAGTGACAGAGAAGAACATTGGAGATGTTCAAGACATGTATGAGAGCTGGAAGACGGTGATCAGATGTGCTGTAGGTGTGACAAAGTAGTTTCAGATGGCGGTTGGATTACACCAAGGATCAGCTTTGATCACCTCTTGTTTGATGTGGTGATGGACAGGCTGACAGATGAAGTTAGACAGGAATCTTTGTGGACCATGATGTTTGCAGATGACATTGTTATGTACAGTGAGAGCAGGAAGCAGGTGGAGAAAAATGTTTCGAGGTGGAACTCTGAGTTCCTCCAATATGGCAATATTGAAAAATGGTGACTTTTCAGATAGTAATTTTATGAGTTTACTCTTATACACTGAGCATATGTTTCTTTTATGGTGGCCCTAACAATCTGTTGTTAAATTATGAGTGAGAATTCTTGCTATGTTTTGTTGTACCAAAAACGTCAAGCTAAAAACATTTTTGAAACCATCACAATACATTTTAAACGTACAATTCTTTGGATCAGTGTCATTCCTACGTCATTGTAAAGCGTCAATGTGATTAGCTCAAGTACCAGAGCACGGGGAGGCTACTGATGGTTAAAATCCTTGACTGTATCTGAGAACTGGACTTAGCGAGTGTGACATCATCCTTAGAAAATGACTTACTTCTGGCTCCAACCAAATGAAGTAAATTCAGTCACAATCTTGTTGTGATTCGGACGCTGCAGTGTTGGATCCAAAAATCATCGCTAAGCCGGGATTGGTACGAATTGGACTGAGTCGTTGTTTCTATGGCAACCGCTCTCATCAATCAGAAGTGAGTTTGTTAATAGACCACACCCCTACCAGTTGAAATTGGGCTCCGGAAAATCTGTCAAACAAATATTGTGAACATTTGATGTGAGCACACATACTTTTGAGGCATCTGATTGGTCAATTTATAACTTTATTTACTTTCACTACAGAAAAAATGAGGATTAGCAAGAACATGTTAAAAAGTATCAAAGCAAGAATGTTAATTTTGACAAATAGAACGACTGAGTAATAATTGCTCATTTCTCTACAGAAATATATGGGATTTTGGCTTCTTGGAACCAGCACATACAGTGCCTTGCGAAAGTATTCGGCCCCTTTTCAACCTTTTGTTACATTTCCGGCTTCAAACATAAAGATATAAAACTGTATTTTTTTGTGAAGAATCAGAAACAAGTGGGACACAATCATGAAGTGGAAAGAAATTTATTGGATATTTCAAACTGAAAAATGATTGTGTTCCACTTGTTGATTCTTCACAAAAAATACAGTTTTATATCTTTATGTTTGAAGCCTGAAATGTGGCAAAAGGTTGAAAAGTTCAAGGGGCCGAATACTTTCATAAGGCACTGTACTTCCTGTTTGGAACACCCAGGGAAAGGGGTCAAAACTGTTTTTTAAGCCACTCTGAGGGAACTTAAACAGACCCCCAAACAAACAAACAAACACACACACACACACACACACACACACACACACACACACACACACACA
>BSAI01000101.1:13344283-13420813 GCA_036245035.1 Adrianichthys oophorus | reverse complement strand
ACACACACACACACACACACACACACACACACACACACACACACACAGTATGAATGAGAATAATCAATTTAAAAACTATGTTTCATATTTACTCAGGATTCTTTGCATAGGAGCTTTATGAGGTCACAATACCAAAAACAAGGATGAGTCTCTAGGGTTCTGCATCTTTCTGGAACAGTTGTTTTTTTTTCTGTCTGCACATCTCTCGTGGGTTCCTTTGTGTAAATGATTAACATCAAGTGAAAAAAAAAGAAGAAAACAAAGTGTTCCAGTGTGGTCTTTACCACACCGGTCAGAGTACACTCATCAGGAGATAGGTTGAAACCAGGAACACATCTGTATGAAACTGACCTTCTCAAGAAGATAACTCCAAGTTGTGACACACTTTAGCAAAGAAAAAAAGACATGTTGGCAAGAGTTTTTATTGACTTTGAAATCCTAACTATAAACAGCATTTTCACTGCAACATCTGAGCACAGAAACAAAACAACTCTTCACTCTTTAGAACAGGAAAATTTGCCCAGCAACAATTTATATTTTTTTCTTTCAAAGATGAAACTCCTCCCTAAGCTTCGTCTTTGTTTTAACCAGTCAGCCTGATAAGTTAAAGACAAAACAATCAGTGCAAGAACCTGTTTGGATTCAGACCCACTGTGGTATAGCAAAAAAAAAAAAAAGTTAGAAATCCACATGATTTTTTTTTGGTTAATTTAGAAAATGCAAATTTTCCCACAGCCTTCAAGTTCTTTCAAACTGCTTTTTGCAGTAAAGCATTCATGAAAAGAGAAATGTTTTGATCATTTCACTTTAAAATTTCACAAAATCATCCACATTGTAACATAGTCCAACAAACTAATGCTAAATTGGTTGCAGTTATTTTTCAAGTTTTAAAGTCTCAGCCTTTACTTGAGGAAAGAAACATCAGCCTTACATTGAAAAAGAGTCACTTTTCCGTAGAAATGAAGGAGTGGTTTGTGAACAGTAAATACTGTACTAAATACTTTAGGGAAACCTTTTCTCTATTCCAGCAAAAAACTAAGAAATTAAACAAATTTCTCCAAAAACTGCAACAATGCTCAAAGATGTTATTAGTTCTCTGCGAAAATGAGCATTCGAGATCCAAGAATCCACAGCCACTCTGGGACACACTTCATCAGCCCGTACTGTGAGGAAGGACAGAAGAAAGACGGAGCAAGTTTAGGTTTCAGACAGAACTTCCTGAATAAAAATGATAAAAAGAAGTCTAAAACTCCCTGTAAAGATCTTTAAGTCCCACTCCAAACATCTTTTGATCTAGTTAAAAAACATTCCCAGTGGTCTTTTATTTCTGATTATGCTCCTGATTGCTTTTGATTTGGAAAAAAAATGATCAGAAATGTAATTTTAAGCTTAATTTTCTCTTTATCTGTCCTCCATCATCAAAAAATGTTAAAAACTACATGTTAAAAACACAATTTTTCTTTGGAGTGGGTCTCCATTGTACTACTCTGTACTGACCTGAAGAGTGTGGGGCCAGTAGCCGGTGGTTCTGTTTGAGATGCCCAGAGTAGAGACGGCGTGGCGAGCATAGACCTCAGGCCTCGGAGCAAACCAGCTCTCTATGAAGGACCTTGGCAGAAGTCCACGTGAAGCAATCTAAATAAAAAATAATGAAATGAGAAGAATCCATGTCGAGACGTTCAACTTCACTCTGCTTCTTTTAGGGCAATTTTACAATCATTGGTTTGTGTTGAAAGTAGAGCCTGGATTTGAACAGAGCCCTGCACAAGTCAAAGCAGTGGAGAGCTGGATGTTTGTGGTCACATGACCCATCGCTTTGTATAGAAAGAATTGAAAGCATTAGTTTCTGTTCAGTCAGAGGCACCACGTTCTCTCGTGTTGTGTTTACAAATCATTTTAACCTTTAAATCAAATATTTCTTTTAAAATCCATCAATGGATTTCTCTTTGTCTTTTTTTGTCTTAAAAATGAATCTTCTGTTTACTTTAAAGACCCACTCCAATGAAAATAGTCTTTTTTGTGTTTTTTACGTTCCTGTAGCATTTTTCTTATAATAGAGAACCTATATAAAATAATTTACAATTAAAACTGTGTTTCTGAGTATTTCTTAATTCAAATTGTGTTGGATCAGAAGCAGATGAAAACCGGATGCCTGAAATGACAGCTACTGAAATGGGCGTGCAAAAGTCTCCTCTCCCCTCTGCGCACACCCTGGCATAAATCAAACGGCTTTTTGATTTTGGCAAAAAAATTAATAATCATAATCAAAAGATCACTGGGAACAATTTTACATAGAAAAAAATATATATAGTTGGAGTGGGACTATAATGTAATATTAAAATGCTTAACTCTAATGTAATACCACTGTTCACTGTGGAACACTAGACTCTTTCATCATCAACCCCAATGTTTCAATTGAAAATTCGTTCAAAGTTGTAATGAAAAATGAATCCAATTTGTAAAGGAAGTGGTTCAATATGCTGTTATTTGTGCTCTACATGAAATGCAAGAAAAACATGAAACCACGATTTCATTTAAGTAACACACCAAGTATTTCCCTTTCATTATTAAACATGTTTCATTCAGGAAGTCAGTTGTTCTTGTACAATAGTTGCACCTGCAATTCCCTGTATTGCTGCTAGGGGCTGGTTAAAAAAATTGAGCCAGTCATTTTGGCATTTGACACAGATTTACATGTATTTTTGGAACTTTTCATTGTAAAATATAAAAAAATTTTAAATGTAAAATATGTTTAAAATAGTTTTATGTTTAAAATATGCTAGCTACCAACACCACATTAGCTTAATTCCATTGTATAACTAGTAGGTCACAAGGGTCTTATTACAAGTAGATTAAATGGATATGTGCACAATGCTTCATATTTTGATGAGAAATAGCTTGCGGTGTTCCCTCACTATATCGTGGTTTAGCTTTTGCAGCCTCAAAGTTTTGCAGATTTTTTTCAGTGCAATTTTGAACATGTTTTAAATTAATTATTAATTAATTAATTATTCATTTTAACAGTGCTTTGTGTTCTGCATCCTGATTGGTTGTAGACCTTGTCAATCAATGTCCTCCATGCCATGTCTCCAGTACAATGTGATCAGATTACCAAATCTACATAAATCTTTGATGGCAAAGATAGCGATAGAGTGGTCAGCCTCTGACCAGAGGATTGCAGGTTTGGTTCTTGTCTTGCCTGCCCAAGTGTCAAGGAAGGTAGAAAAGTGTTATATATGTCAGTCAAGGGGCGGAGTAAAAAAAAAGTTCATATTTAGTGAATATTAATGAGTGAGCCATAAATAAGCGCAATATGGCCTAATTCAACATTTTCTACATGATGTAAAAATGGACACACAATCACATATCAGGTGATTACCTCTAAAGGGATCAGGCTTTGAATGAAGACCCCTCTGGTGCTGTACTTAAAGTGAAGTGCTTTAGAGAAACTGTCCAAATATCCCTGAAACATCAGGAGAAAAACATTAAGCTCCGGCCTGACAGATGCTTTAAACAGAGACTCCTCTCTGCAGATTCAGCTCTTACGCTGACGGCGCTGAGAATGGCGGCTCCGCGCCACGGTCTGCAGCAGGCACCTGACGATATGTTGACCACGGCTCCTCTGCTGCGCTGCAACATCCCCGGCAAAACCAAATGGGTCATCAGAGTAGCAGCGCCGACATTCCTGTTGACCTGACCCAGCAAGAACTGATCCGACATTTCTATCAAACTCAGAGGAGAAACCGATGACTCTTCGACGCAGTTCACCAAGAAGCCAACGTCTTTGTCCCTTAGAGCCTCCTGGATGGGCTTGATCACAATCGCTTGGCCCAGAGAGAAGTCGGCCGCTATGACAGCGGTTTCTACTCCGTAACTTTGGGAAAATGATGCTGCTGTATCTTGAACTGAGGCAGGATCCTGAGTTAGGAAGAGCACATTGATGCCGTGCTTGGCCAGCTCTTCTGCATATGCCTTGGCTACAGGCTCAGATGCATCTGACAGGAGAGAGGAAATAATTATTATAATAATTATTTCAGCAAAGCCATTCATTTAAACCAGAGATGAGTTTTTCAGTAGTATTATGATGAAAACAAGGTTTTATTCTAAAACAAGAATTGGTGATTGTCAAACGCCTTGTTTTTTAGTTTTTTTTACATTTATTTTTCCTGGATTATATATTTGCAGCAACATTTTCTTTTAGCATCTGCCAGTATAAAGATTTCAGCCAAGAAATTTAATATCAGACTGTAATCCACAATAAACACAGCATTATGGGAGTAAACTGACATTAGTTTAACAAAAACAAAACCACTTTTAATGTAAAAATAGAAGAAAATCCGTATTGTGTCTTTTATACATAAAAAGAAGATCAAATATCTAAATAATCACATTTGCCATCATAAAAATGATTTTAAGGAATATTATTAACTCATAAGAGTTTACCAAAAATTAAAAACCACGCAGTCCTATTGTTTCCAACAATATCTGGCAATATTTATATTTTGGTTCCACAAGTTTTAAACCGGATGTGTCTAAACTGTGACTCAATCTGAAGCCTTCTCCTTGTCTTTCTGCTGAAGGTCGTTCTCACCACTAATGACAGCCCAGTCTCCAAATCTCTGAGCAAGCTTCTTGTTGGGGATCATCCTTGGCAGAAAATGAACCCTGACCAGAGAGCAGCACTCATTCAGCAGGACGACGGCTCGGCTGGCGGTGTACAGAGCCCCCACCAGGGCCAGCGTCTCCACGTAAGAGCCACACGAGCGAGAAATTTCCATGTACAAAAGCTGGAAGCTGTCAACCGCTGCCATGCTCCACCGATTCTTGTTTGCTAGTTCAAAATCATCCCAGAAACAAAACAATGGAATTAAACGCGAATTAGCAGGTTACTCTTGAGGAGAAAACTGTTTAAAAAAAAGTCAGATTTCTGCCATGAAAAGGAAAATGTAACGTTTATACTAGCTTCTGCTAAGGTCATCCACTTTTCATCCACTTTTCAGTAAAGAAACAAAACATTTGTCACGTGATAAAATACTTCCGTTGTTACTTTCAAAAGCCAACAGGGAAAAAAAACGCACAAATGTTTAAACTAGTGAAAATATATTAAATAAGTATTTATTTAATAAATAAAATACAAAATGTTTTAAATTAGTTACTTCATCTCTATAGAAGTATTTTTGAACAATCATTTATGCTCAATTATAAATTAAGGCGTTGATAGTTTTTAATTTCCGATGGTGCCTAAGAGCACCATGAGATATCCACAATGCACCGCGCGTAAAGGTTTCCATAGAGACACGGCTGGAGTTTGCGCTTCAAAATGTTGTAGAAAGCGGTGTCCACTGGAGGACAAACGTAACATCGTATTTATAAATCAACACGGGCAAATTTGCAATATAAAGTATTTGAATTGTAGCTCTTTTTCAAAAGCTAAATATGACTCGCTCTTTCTGCAAGCTAGCCAGCCTCATTTGGAAGAATTGGTGCATCAAGCTAACTTCAGACCAAAAATAAAATAGAGTGGATCCTAACAGAGTAAGTTACGCCAAAAATGTTAATTATTTTATTTAATTATTTGTCTAATCTCCTCGGGTCTGTAGTAAAAAGCACATTGCTATTTTAGTTTTCATTACCTGTTTGTCCTCTGTTATTGTACAACATTCCATTTAATTTTGTTTATTTCTTCAATTATTGATTACTCATTGTAAATCCTTAAAACTACTTTATTACAGCATTTTTTGTTTACCCTTAATGTATCTAAGCCTCAGTAAAAATGCACCTATATTATCTACTTTTTTCTTATTACAAACAAAGATGTTCATGGATCTATTTGTCTACAATTGGATGTATCAGAATGGAGCGGAGCAGGGAGTTTGTGGCCTGTTGACTGTGTCACTGCTACAGGTTTTTACTAACGGCATTTATTTTGTCTGCTCCTGATTCACAATGATTTGAATAAAGTAAATCTCAAAAATGCAAATATATGCTTAATTTTGTCAATATATATGTCCTCCATCTTAAGAAAACTGCCTCAAGCACATGTTAAAAACACCGAAAACGCCATTTTAATAGCGCATAGTTTTTTTGTTTTTTTTTTCCCTTTTTTTTTAACTTGTCCTGTCCAACAGCTGAGCAAACAGATATGAGCTGAGAGCCTCTTGTATTAGACAGATTTTACTCTTACAATCGGGGGTTATAAATCATAGCGAACACAAAATGTATGTTGGTATAAGCCCCTTTTGTAATTTAAACCAAACTTTATTAATATTGATTTTGTTTTTTGTGTGTCTTTTTTGTTGGACCGGACGGAAAAGGAAAGGGAAAAGGAGAGAGTTGGGGGGTGGAGGGGGGGGGAAGAGAGATGGTGGATTATAGAAGTTAGAGAAGGACTACTGTGAAGGGAAGGTAGAGTTGTTAATCTACAGGCAACAAAATGCTGGAGCTTATACCCATTGCAATAGTGAGTGTTGGTCTAAAATGGGCACGGCCTGTCCACACACTCAGCTGTTACATACCTGCCGGCTCCAAGAGTGTTCACAAACTTATCCACATCCAGTTCACACGCACACTTGTGCATACCAACCAACACATGTAAAGCATTACATTCTGTCACGCACACTATTTGAAGGTGTAAAGGTGAGCTGACGCCTGTGCTCAGGTGAATGTTATGTTAAGCTGAAGTGGATGATGGAATGCACAAAAAAGGAGGGAGAACCCCCAGCCATCCCCACACCAAGACACCCGCCGAGGCGGCAGCGCCGACCAGGGCCCGCCCCCACACATAGTTAATAATAATTTTTTTGTGTTATTTTCAGATTTACACCTCAGCATCAAAGATGTCTCAGCTGCTGGCGAAAGACGAGGTGGAGTTGCAGTCCCTCCTCAAACTGTTTCTAAACAGTATCAGTGAGAAAATTGCTGGCGCACCTTCGAGTGAAGCTGCTCAAGAGATCCTCCTCCACTTGGAGGAGACTGATAAAAACTTCCACAGGTGAAGGTCACCCACAAACACATGTGGTCCTTTCACTATATCAGCAAAATTCTCACACAACTTTTTTTATTTCTGTTTTTTTTTATTTAGTTATGAGTTTGTGAGATACCTTCATCAGTATGTAGAAAGCTCTTTGGGCACCGCGGTGGAGGAGATGCTGAACTTGACCTTGGAAGAGAGGCAGCACAGCGCCGGATCAGGACACGATACCTTGATTAATGCTGTGAAGTGCCGGACCAAAGACTCTGCTGAGTAAGAATAGCTTAAAAGACAGATCCACAACCTGAGGCTCTGGAGCCACATGGGACTCTTTGACCCCTTCTTTGTGGCTCTCAGGTTAAGGAAACGCAAAACGCTTTTAAATTAAAAAAACAACATGTTTTTCAGGCTGGACGGCGCATCAAGTGAAACAAAACAGTCAGAAAAGTCAAATTTTATTCACAAACATTTGATGCACATTATGTGTCACTCCACTAGACTCCTGACTACTTTACCCACTATGCTCCAACGATCTATTACACCATTCAGTGTTGTAGTTCACCAAAGGTGAACATTTTGGCAAAATTTTTCAGTACAGTGTACCAGAGAAAATCAATATAGGTGAGTAAACACAACCTTGGAGTGCACTGAATTATAAGGTTGGCTGTTTAGCATTGAACAAAATTAAATTATTTTAAGTGTGCCATATGGTCTAAAAAAAATTAAGGCTCACTTAAGTAGTTCTGATTTATTTTTAGTTCATTAGATTTACAAATATCTGTCTGAGAAGCACCACAAACGATAAAATAAACAAAACCGTAATCACCTTTAACATCACACTACCTATCACTACATTTGCTGCATTAAGAAGGTTCCCAGGAGGTACATAGTGTATTAAATTTTAAAAGGAAGTCATGTGAACCTCTTTCAAAAGTTAGAATCTATTTCATATTTTGAAAAAAACCTCTCTTTATGTTTATATTTTTTTCATGCAAAAAACACGAGTTTAATATTGGTGATCATAATAGTGTCCCTAAAAAAATGCAAACTTGTGTCTTATTTTTCTACACCTGGAGAACAAAGTGAGACTTTTGGTTCCTACAGGGTTGTTGTCAGTAAGAAATGACCACAATTGACCCAAATCGATTGTCTTTGTGCCAATTTGGTCAAATTTGATGGTTTATGAGTAACCCTACAACATTTTTTAATTAATTCAGATCTAATAAGTGGATTTTTGAGTGTAAAGATTAGGAGAGCTGTTTATATATTCATACCAGGCAGCAGTGAAAGCAGTTTATTTTTTACCAATTGAAATGTAGCTCTTAAAACTTTTGCTTGTCTGTTCTATTTTAATAACACCTTTCTTGGTAAAACACAGCATGAAGCTGTTCGTACTACAAAATCTGCCCTTCAAAACAGGACGATGGTGCAAGTGACACTTAAAGGCACCCCTGATCAGAACAGAAAGAAAATCTGAGTATATTTTGACCTTTCAAGGTTATTATTCAACAAACTGAACTTATAACTTAAATGCCAGTCACTGCAACGCCAAAAAACATGACCAAAAAAACAGCTGTGTGTAAGTGTTTTGTTTCAGGTACGGTAGTTTAATTTAACCAAATTCATGGTATATAGTTGTTTTGTAAAGATTTGAACCTGAATACTAGTCTGTCCGAGGGTGCTTGAACCCAGCACAGTCAAGCAGCAGGTGTCAACCAGCATGTGCACTCAGACTCCTGCGACCGTGTGTGGCTGAGGGGGAAAACACAGAGTGAATTCCGGGTCAGCAGCGTAATATTTTGTGCTATGTTATCCCGGTTAAAAGAAATTGACTCAATGTCCAAGCGTCATCTTTATTCACTGGAGCACAATGCAGAGCCTCAAAGTTGAACCGGTTACATCTGTAGTCTAAAACGTGGGCATCAGCTTTGTGCTGTTCCCTCTCATGCATGCGCTGACGTACCATTCACACACACGTGCTCATATCGCTCATAGATCAAGTGCTCACTGCTATCACACCACAGCTTGCCACTGTCTTTCCCTCTGCGTGCCAATTGTGGCACGCTTATCCTAGGTTGCGACCTCTGGTTTAGAGGAACAGAAAGCTAGCTGAGGGATTTCAGCTGTCAGTTTCCACTATGGAAATGGAAGACCACCGGCACAATTATAGTTGAGGCCTGGAGTGGCAGGCCAACAAAAATCTCAGATAAGCAGAGGCGAAGGATGGTGAGAAGAACAGTCAAACTCAACCCACAGACCAGCTCCACAGACCTGATGTTGTTGCTGCAGGGGCAGTATGCATGGCGGAAGAAGAGCACAGCATTCCAAGACAAACACTTGCTACCAACAGTAAAATTTGATGGTATTTCCATTATGCTGTGGGCCTGTGTGTTCAGTGCAGGTACTGTAAATCTTGTTAAAGTTTGCATGGATTCCAGTCAGTATCAGAAGATTTTTGCAATGTTCAAGAATCAGTGACAAAGTTGAAGTTGCAAAGTTGGATACTTCACCAAGACAAAAACCCTAAACACCGCTCAAATTCTACTAAGGCATTCATGCAGAGGAACAAGTACAACGTTCTGGAATGGCCAGCTCAGTCCCCAGACCTGAATATTATAGAAAATTTGTGGTAAAATTTAAATATAAATTTAAATTTCCATACTCAGGCACCATCAAACTTGACTGAACTGAAGATGTTTTGTAAAAAAGAACTGTCAAAAGTTCCTTTAACCAGAATCCCTCATTGGAAGCTATGAGAAGCATTTAGAGACTGTTATTTCTGCAAAGGAGGATTTACAAAATATCAATGTAATTTTACTGTTGGGGTGCTCAAATTTATGCACCTACCTACTTTTGTTTAAGCAATTATTGCACACTTTCTGTAAATCTAAAAAACTTCTCAAATATCACTACTGTGCTTGTTTGTTTCATAATATATTTACCTGAAATTGCTTATCCAGACAGTCAATGATTTATGAAGGAAAATCTTTAAAATGATCAGGGGTGCCCTAACTTCTTCATACGAACGTAGTACACACTCTTTGACATATCCTAAATCTTTGGACATTTAGGTGATCAACGTTAATCAGGAAAGCAACTTTTCATATTGGCTTTGCGTCATATGCAACACTGAACTAATGAAAAGTGTTGCATAAAAGCACAAAGTTTCTTTTCTTCATGACAGAATCAGCTGATTTAATGTTAATTTGGTAAACACTTCACTACAGTGTTGTAAATCAGCAGAAAGCTGGTTTTCTCTGCTTCAAAATCTGCTGGAATTACGCTAAGTGTGTGATTTAAGAGCTACAGTAGAGCTAAAACTCCAGTAAACAGTTAACTCTTCAATACCAAAGCTGTCGTCAACTACAGCAAATAACACACAAACTTTGAACTACCATAACTTCCTTACTGTTTATGCATTTAACGTAATTCCAAAGGATTCTGAAGCAGAGAAAAGCAGCTTTGCGACACTGATCATCTTTTTTTTTCTTTTTGTTAATTGTTTTGAAATAGGGAAAAAACATAAGTGTACCAATGGCTTTAATAATTAAGTGAAAGGGGCAGAAATAATACATTTTCCTTTTGCTTTTCCCCTTTCATTGTAAGAAAAGAAAGCTTTGTTTTTGTAATTGCTTTGCAGGAATTATACAAATACATAAAAAATTCCAAATGGATCCTTCTAAAAATTGTATTTGATGATGTTTATATACATTTTTTTTCATGCCTTCTGTTCTTCTGTCATCCCAAGAAGAGTTTAAGAAGTTTAACTAACAATTATTGGTTGCTGGAAAAGACATAATAAAAAGACCCAGGCTGCATTAGAAATACAGAGAAATATTCATCTGTGTTTAAAAAGAAGAAAAGTTCACCAACAGAAGAGCAGGAAAAGTGAAACTGACAGAAGAGTTTCATATAATCTCTTTTTTTTTTCTCATGAATCTCTTTTTTCTCCTTAAACCAGGTATAAGCAGATGATGCAGACCTTGAAAACCTCACTGAGCTCCATTGTGGAGTGTTTAACTAACAAATACAAGGAGGGCCAGCTGAGAAAAGAGGAGACGCACAGAGAGAGGGAGCACAGCCAGCTTAGCAGCCACTTCACTGATAGCTGCTCTGACAGTGACTCCTCCTTCAACCAGGTCAGAGAAACGAGACACGAGGTGTCTGTGAGATTCTCTCTAAAACTCTCCTCTTGATCTTTTCTAGAGCTACGCCTTCATCACACAGGAGCAGCTGCAGCTTCTAGCTGAAAGACTTGAACCCAGCAAGCCCAAAGAGGTATGCTTTCAAGAGTACCCAACCTGAGGCTTTCACATTCACCACCATGATTGTCTGCCATCTATCCTTGCCTTCCTTGCTGCTAATTTCCTGTTTGAGGCGTCTTCAGCCAGTCAGAACCTAGAATACACAATACACTTAATATAGATAATCAGGAGGAAGTACTAGGGGTGTACTGATTATTTTAACAACAGTTTGATTCATATTATAATTTGTGGTTGACAATACAATTCATAGTCAATATTGGTACATTTTGAACTATCCGATTCGATCTGATTCACTGACCTAAAATCAATCCAGGACGCCTTTAGCTTTGTCAATTATTTGTTACACCATCGTAAACCAGGTTAAGCCATTCACATTTTGGAGATTTTTGCAAACACACCTATCCCCTAAATCATTTTAAAGCTCATTTAAGCTGGGATCTGTGTGAATGTGTGTGTAGATGCGTCGGGAGGCGTTGCATGCCCTCTGCCGCGCATCTCCGCCTGATCTGTTGACCTGCGAGACCTGGAGCACCCTGTGCAGGAACCTCTTGGTGGCTCTGAACGAGCCTGAGCTCAGCGTGAGTCCTACCTCATGTTCCTCCATTGTCCCACACATCCACATTTCCTTCAGCCACTGCAGGAATAAAGGTCTCTTTTTCTTCTGTCCCGTCAGGAAAATGTGCTGCAGTTTTTTGCTAAAAGCTTCTCTTCCTCTTCACTCAATGTCACCAGAGAGATGTTCACCAGTTTAGGTAGGAAATGTTAATAGAGATTCAACAGTTTTTTTTAAATAAAATGTATTTTACTTATGTGCAATTTCACAAAGAGAAGCTTTTTTAGAAGAAGTGTTTTAGATGTTGAAAAAAAGATGATCCGTTAAATTCTGCAGTTTTTTCTATCCACATTTGTTTGGTAAATTTTTTTTACTAATTTGTAGAAAAATAGAAAACTATTTTAATCACAAATAAGTTATATAGATTTATCATTTTTATACATTCATTATTATGAAAATACTACTTTTTTTGGACAGTTAAGAATATAGAATCCAGTTTTGTGTCTCACAAACTGAACTTCCCAAGTGGCTCAGCAACCCTCGACACCAACACACCTAAGATCACTCGTCTTCTCAAGCAGGTACTGCAGCTTGTCTTTTGACCTTTATTAAGGTCATTTCAGAGGTTTTACTAATCTCTTTGCTTTTGTGGGTTTCAGATTCGATTGATAAATGACTTCCAGAAGGAGGTGGTTTCCTTCTGGATTCGCCACCCTGAGAAGTAAGTTCATGTTGAGGATTTCAGCAATGAAGAACTTTTTTATTCGTGCTTTCTTGCATGTAACATTATTCTGATGTTAAGTGATGTTTTCAGCAGCCATATCATACTATTTTAAAAACTGTTTTGTATCAAAGTACCTTTGTACCAACACAAGGACTGGTTGGAGACATTCGTAAACAGGGGGTGTGATTGGTTCTGCAGCTTGAACTACAACTGTTCCCACTAAGTGAACACTGTTGGTATATTTATTTGTTTAACCCTTTAATACCAGAGCTTTAGTTCCACTGTTGACAATCTTTCAACTACGGTAACGCTTCACCCGTTTATGCAGTTCATATAATTCCATTGGATTCTGAAGTGGAGAAAAGCAGCTTTGATATGCAACACTTTACAGTAGTGATGTGTTTATGCAATTATCAGCTGATTCTGTCGTGGAGCAAAGCAGCTTTGTGTTGCATAACGGTGCAAAGCCGGATGCAACCCATGCAAAATATCTGCTTTTTTCCGCATCACAATCAGCTGATTTACACTGATCGTGTAAACGCTCTAAGAGTAAGGGTATGTCACAGAGCTTGCGTTACTTAGGTGTTGTTGGTGATATCTCTGGTGTTAAAAGGTTCATGAAGACAAATATACATTTATGGTGTTTAATGTTTGTTGTTCAGAGACACGTGCATACTAAAACCCCATGCAGAGAAACATTTTTCTAACTTATGTCTCTCGAACTGTGTTTTTTAATCACAAAAAGTGTTGTTTAAACTGTTATGAACTAAGATATGGCACACTCAGACTCAGACCTTTTTTTTTTTAAGCCTTGGCCTCTTAAAATGGTGTCTGATTTATAAAGCAGCTTTGTGCAAATTCTACCTTCATGCTGAGTTTTGTTGCTAAAACTTTGCTTCATAAAGCTGCATCCGTTGATGTGGACAGTCTCCACTATTCAAGATAAAAATGTGTTTGCATTTCAAATTCATGTGGAAAACACAAAAACCCTTTGATCTTTGATCTTTTTTATGTTATTCCAACGGTTCTCCCGTGGCAATGGAACTTGTTAGCTTTATGTAGACCAGTGTTTTAGATAAAGATGTTACATTTCACTCTGTCCACTTTGCTTCAGATACATGGAAGAAGTGATAGACAGCGCTTTGTCCCTGCTGTCCTTCCATCACCCACATGGTTCAACTGAGAAAACCCTGGAGCCCATACATTTATTTACTCTATTGGACATCAAAGCATCCTGGTTCATCAAGTGGATGGTGTGTTTGTTGTTTTTCTTTTACTACTGGAACATTTGATTGGTTCTGCAAAGTTAGAAAGTTATGTCACTTGACTTAGCTCAAATTTTTGCTGTATTTTTCTGGTGTTTTTATTGTATTCCCTAAGAGTTCTGCTAAAGCTGAGAAAAATCAAGCAAAACGCTGCTTGAAAAACAACAGCCAAGTGAAGATGCTTCTTTGTGTTAATAGTGTAGTAATTGTAAATGGAAACTTCATATATTCTGTTTTGAAGAAAGTGTAAACTGAGCTTTTCTAACCTACTTTTTTCTGCTTATTTTCTCTTTCTTGGTTGCTTTCTTGTTTACTCAGCATGGTTACTACAGCAGGAATGTTGTTCTCAGACTCTTGGAGAGAAAGTACAAGTCTCTGGTAAGATTGACTCAGTAATCACTGCTTTTTTTTCATTTGTTTTTTGAAAAGTCCTACAGCATAGAAGAATACATTCAAGTTTTAGCTTTTCGTTTTCGTGTTTTTAATACAAACTATACACATTTGTAGCTCTGCCTGTCAGCGATGGTGACTGGGACTTCTTATTTTTTTACAGTTGTTGAAGCACAGACAAACTAAAAGCCTGATTCAGGAAGACACATACATTTTGCAATGACAATCAACAATTTTTATTGTGAAACTTCCAATGTGACTTGAATTCAAGCCTGAAGGACTTTACGCTGACTCTGATTTGCAAAAAATGGCTTGTGTGCATGTATCTAGTATCCAGCTTACCTTAAATGCTGCTTCCTGTTCCCTCCCAACTGGTTGATCTCATCCCAGAGGAGACGTACGGCTTATCTAGGTCCTTGCAGAAATCAGAGATCCGCGCCTGGAGAGGAGTTTTGTGCTTTAGTGGATATTAAGCGTGAAATAACTGTTAAAGACCCACAAGTGAAGAGTTCAGCTTACAGAGATCCATATTTCTCCTTGTCAAAAGGGTGAATTTTAGGGCAAATGAAGTGTATTCCTGGTGATTTGTCGTGTTTGATATGCAAACACAGATCCACTGCAGATGAATGCTACTTTGACACAATAATAGGTTTTTAATTTAAACCTCTCCCTTTAGTCCTCCTGTGTCAAGAGAGATGATTACCGGCACATGAACCCTGAAATATTCTCTTAGCATACAGACAATGACTCTAAAACACTGTAAGCCATGGGGCGTCTTTGCGCAACTCACTGTAAATCCTAAAGTAAGCCTCTCGATTGGAGGTGGACTGCTCCAACACAGCGATGGTTTCAAACGTTGAGTTCCACTCTGCTCTTTTTCAGGTGATGGTGGCTGTTCAGCAGTGCATCCATTACAGTGAGGCCAGTGAACGTTTCAGGGCCGACGTGAGTGATGCTCACGCAGGGAAGCAGAGGAACGCCAGTGAGTCAAACCCTGTTCTCCTCTATTAGTTTGATGTAGGCCACGGCCTGATGGAAAGCATGGGACCTTCATTAAGATATGTTGGAACCTGAGGTACTGGAGAAATAGATTGACTGAGAGAAAGGCTTTAATATGACGAACAAAAAGATCAGTGAAGCAATGAAGCACGAATCTAGAAGTCCAGATCTGCAATTGAAAAACCACCTTGAAGCCTCTGTTTAGTTTACAGTGAATGCATTCAGGGAGGAAAATAAATGTTCCTCTTGCAAATTTGCTCTTACAAAGAAAAGAGCAACCCTTCACTTTAGTGGCAGGTAAGGCCTTAGTCACATGCACCTGGTCGGGTGCTGTGGTTTTTTTGGTTGTCTGGACCAATAGAGGGTCATAGAAAGGGAGTGCAGGGGGGTCTTGCAGTTCACTTGAGGCTCGTTTCGTCAACTCAAGAGACTTTGTGAAATTGGAATGTATCATTGTTATGGGGTGTGGTACGTGTATCAGGAAGTGTATGTAAGGTTAATTTAAGTTGCACGCACTTATTGGGGGATACTGGCTGCTTACTGGCTGTGCACAAATGCTGCATGCACGAGGTGTGCAGGGGATACTGTTTGAATGGATCATTGAAACAGCTTTGGAACAACATTCAAATTCTACTTTAGAGATGACAAAACTACTGGCGTCCTGATTACTTTTTGTGTGTTGCTGCATTTTGATTAAACAAGTAATTCAATTTTCTAGCAATTATAAAAACATTGATTTAAAATTTTTTTTAAATGTAATGTTTTTATGTTTTTTTTTTTTTTTTTACTATATCTTTTAAAAAAAGAAAAAAGTTCCCTTTTTAGGCTATGGCAGGTATAGCAAACCAACTTTGGTTTATAAATTATATTTAAAATAATTTAACTTTACTTTTATTTTCATTTTTTGTTTCTATTGTTAAAAGAAGAAACTTAAAATGGCAAAAAGCACACAGGCCAAGATGCATACATGTTGTTTTTTTGTTTGTTTTAGGTGCATTGCAGGGCAGCGTTTACTCCGGAAAGGAGCTTGATTTTGCCCTCTTTGTCCACTCTGTGTGTGTTCTGGGGAAACTGATTGTTTATGCCAATGGAAGAAAGCTGTTTCCCATCAGAATCAGGAAGCACAAAGGTTTGATACTAATGCATTCTCTGTTCCCCAACATGGAATTTTACATCTTACATAACTTCAACAGTTTAACATTTAACTGCGGTCAAAATGTCTCCACTTAAGGAGTGTTTTATTGTCCTGAAATGATGGGTGTTTTGTCAGTCATAGTAATTCCTCAGAAAAACAATCCTTCCCATCTTTACAGCACATAATCTTCAGCAGGAATCTGTCTGATCATTGCATACGTGTGACACACCTCTCCTCCACACACACTGTATCAGTCTACTCTTGGCTGTAACTCAGTCACCTGTTAATCACTGTCCATCAAAGGTGTTCCCTGTCTGAATCTAGACTCTTATGTCATGAAATTACTGCACCACCCTCGCGTGTCATCATGTGTCACTTATTGCAGTTGTAATGACATTCGTCAGTTCTCCAAGTAATATTTTCATTAACAGCAGCTGACACTGATATTACACTGCAGGACCTCTGGTAGTGTCTGTACATTGACCTAACATTGAAACTGGAGGCTCCTGATGTGCAAATCGCATTTCGTGTGAACGCAGGTTTGAAGTCACCTGGTAGTGAGTCTGTAAACTACCCCTGGCTCCGTTCATGTTTGAATAAAGAAGGTGAAGAATTGCCGCTGAATAAAACTTAGAAAAATATATGGATAAAAAAAACCCACAATATACCAATAATTTAGGAAGGAGAATGTTGGATGGTAAATTGTTGACATAAAAAGTAGAAAATAGATTTGACACAAGGTAAAAGTACAATTCTCCAACAGTAACCTTGGAAATGATGGTCCCAGCTCTTTTGAGGTCATTGACAAGCTCCTCCCATGTAGTTCTGGGCTGAGTTCTTACCTTTCTTAGGATCATTCAGACCCCATGAGGTGAGATCTTGCATGGAGCCTCAGTCCGAGGGAGATTGACAGTCATATTTAGTTTCTTCCATTTTCAAAGAATTGCTCCAACATTAGATCTTTTTTTTGCCAAGCTGCTTGGTAATTGCCACGTAACCCTTTCCATCCTTGTGTAGGTCTACAATTTTGTCTCTGGTGTCTTTGGACAGCTCTTTGGTCTTGGCCATGTTAATAGTTGGAGTCTTACTAATTGTATGGGATGGACAGGTGTCTTTATGCAGCTAACCACCTTAAACAGGTGCTTCTAATTTAGGACAATAAGTGGAGTGGAGGTGGAAAATTTAAAGGCGGACTAACAGGTCCTTGAGGGATAGAATTCTAGCTTTTCTACAGGTGTTTAAATACTAATTTACA
The DNA here is from genome assembly GCA_036245035.1 of Adrianichthys oophorus. Lineage (NCBI taxonomy): Eukaryota > Metazoa > Chordata > Actinopteri > Beloniformes > Adrianichthyidae > Adrianichthys > Adrianichthys oophorus. The sequence continues at coordinate 13,403,257 of BSAI01000101.1, read as the reverse complement.
GCAATACAATACAAATAAATTACCTAAAAAATAAAAAAATGTGGTTTCTAATTTTTTATAGATTAGGTTTCTCACAATGGATATCCACCTAAGATGAAAATGTCAGACCCCTCCATGATTTCTAAGTAGGAGAACTTACAAAATCACACGGTATTCAAATACTTATTTGCCTCACTGTTAATTTTTCTTTATTATAGTACATTAAACGTCACAATCATCTTAAATTGTATATCTGATTTGTATTTTTTATACATTTTTTTCAATATATCCAACTTATAAACACTATTAGTAACTTAAAAAGCAAAAAATATTGTGGGGTGGTTTTGGGGAAGGCATATTGTATGGGATTGATATTTAGTAATATTTTCCTGTTGTGGTAAATTTTCCATCAAACACACAACAGGATTTTACAACAGAGGCATCACTTAAACCTTATCCTGGACCTAAAATTATGTTTTGGATGAATACAAACTTTCATTAACGCCATGATTCAGCTGTTTTTCCTCTCAGGATTCATGTCTCTGTCTGGACAATAACCAAATATATTTGTGTTTCAGAGCCAGTCACTCTGACAGACCTGCTAGTCATCCTTATTAACATCATGTATCACCACCCCAAGCCTCTGCACAGCGATGCCTCACTTGCAGGTGTGGGCCACACACTCGTACACAGACACCTCGGTGCTCCTCAGAATCAATTTAGACTTTAGCTTTTGACCTTGTATCAAATCAGGAAGTAAAGTTGTGTCTTCAAAGACTTAACTGTTGTTAACTTAACAGTTGTTAACTCATAACTGAGTTGTTTATGAGTTTCATTGTACGACTGTGATTGAGTGTTGCATTTTTCAGGAATAGATGCGGGATCGCCTCAGGATTTTTCAAATGAATGCCCAGGAGGATTTCAAGTCCTCTGCAGTGCTTTTAGGATTATTCTTATGAAAGAATGTACTCAAAGTGCATTGCCAGCTAGCATAACATCTTGTCTTGAAGGTGCCTTAAATGAATAAGAAGGGAAGCTCTTAAAAAAAAAAAAAACTACTAACAGCTCTGCAAGGGGCAGCTTTGAAAGTAAAAAGAAAGTCATACAGATTTACAAATAAATTCTGCAATTTAAAAAAAATACATAACAGAATTTTATGGGGTTAAATCAGGATCAGCTTGACGTGAATGAAAAACCACAGTGCAAGTTTAAAAAAAATGAAAACATAATAAATAAAAAAATTCAATTTCAAAAACTGAATTAAAAAAAATCATAACCCAACCTAATACAACATTAATAATGATGTTTTTAGCTGCTGCACTTTGGTGTCCGTCCTTAATTTACATTTTCAATTTAGATTTTATTTTTGAAGTTGAGCCTTATTTTTTGTGCTTAAACTCATTAGCTTTTAGGACATGACTGACACCGTTTCATTGACATTGTTTCCATTCCAAAACAGCCCCGCTTGTATCATCCCTGATACACCAAATTTTGGGAGAGCATTGTCACTTATCATTATAGTTATTATAATTATTTTAGTAATCAATTAGGCCACGACTATTTTTTTTATTAGTCGATTAGTCAACGATTATTGTTGCCGTATTTTTTTTTAAGTGATAGTGCTGGTACTTAGTCCATGGAGGTTTGCATCATGTAAGATACTGTTAATGGTCGGCATATAGAAAATGAAATCTGACATGCATAGTTTATAGTTTGCACTCCTGTTGAGCATGTGCAGCTGCGTGCGGCAGGAGTGCATGCAGCTCCAAGGGCTGCCAATTCGCTGGTTTTAGACCCTTTCAAACACTTTGAAAATCGATAATAGAAAACTTAATTTTTTTCTCTCCAAGCGCTGAGCCGGTGTCCCCTTTGAATTTCCCCCCCAGGCTGCCACCCGTACTGCATGTGCCTAAAACCACTATTGAAACAATGTGTAAAGAGCCTTTTGACGAATACCGACGGCATAAACGGGTGTTCACTGTTCAGATCACACACAGGCACAACCGGTTTGGCAGCACATACTCACAAACGGGATATTCTTTAGGGTGCTTAATTCCTCCCCTGGTAATTAAACCTTGTCGACAGTATCCGTTCAATTATACCCACGCGATGCTTCCAAGACAACAGCGCTGTGCTTGGAATTTTCACTCCGTGATAAAGCAGACTTGAAGGAAACGGTGCAGATGAAGCGCAAACCCGTCAATCTAAACACCCCTTTAGGTGTAATAACATCATGATGATAGAAAACATTGTGCTTTCGTATCCAAATGACTTTGTAGCTGGTAGTTATTACAAAATAATTTAAAATGACAAAAAAGAAACAAAAAAAACCTGATGTGTCGACAATGCTAAGTTAGCATCCACAATTCTTTTTAAAGTCGATTAGTTCACATCGCTAAATAAACGTTGACAGCCCTAGTCCCTACTGTAAGCCACATCAGAGGCAGGAATGGAACGGAGTTCCAAATTTACATTTTTTTTAGTTTTCAATATTTCCTTCAAATTTGCAATCTAGTTTTTCCTTAATTTTCCGACGATCTTGAAATGATTGAGTAGAATTTGTTCAAATCGAAAAATCCCCTTAAATGATTGAATTCTGACTTTGAATTGTCCTACTACATTTGTCCTGTCCTACTATTGTCCTATTACAAACTTTGGTCTGAAACAGAAATCTCTGGTAGACGTCAGCCTGAATACAGACCAAACGCAACGTTCAGGACTCGATCTGTACCAAATTAAGTGGACTAGATCAGAACCACAGAGTTTCCCAGTCTGAATACACCCTTAAAGATCCACTCTGATAAAGCTTTTTTTTTTACGTGTTCTTATAGCATTTTTCAGATGATAGAGTTCATGTATAAAGAAAACTAAGTTTAAAATTACATTTCTGAGTATTTATTTATTCAAATGGTTGTGAATTATGAGCAGACAAAAAAAAAATGCAGTTGGAAAAAGATTGTATTTGTTATGTCGAAGTAGCTCCCTGCTCCGCTCAATTCTGATGCATCCGCCTGCCGACAAATAGATCCATGTCAAATAGACAAATAGATCTATGTATGTCTTTGTTTCCCTTGTCTGAGCTGGAATTTGGATCAAAACTGTACGGCTGAATCGCTCTGAAATTTCTCACCATATTTGCTGCACTAATAATGTTAGGGTGAGGGTCTCAGGGGCTGTAAATTAGCAGGAGAGCATGTAAACAGAGAGCTCTCAGTCATGGGTGATGGTAATGAGGGTCAAAGTTACTCCAACAGTCCTGCACACAACTCAGAGGTGAGTTTGTAATGAACCCCTCCCGCTCTGCAGAAACTATGTCCCAGAAAATTAAACTTTTTTTTTTTGGCTAAGAATGGCATAATCATAATTAAAAAACACTAGGAACATTTTGAAAATAGGTCAAAAATTAATCACAGTGAGGCTTTAAAACCAGCTAAACTAATCAATTTGATTTTTTTAAGTAAAGGTAAATTTGATTTTTCATTTTGTTTCTTTTTAATCAAGTCCTTTTATCAATAAACCAATCTTTTTTTCCACATTTTTATTCATATTGGGTTAAAGCATTAAGCATTGATTTTATTTGAGGACTAGAATGTGTGACCTCTCCTTCTCGCATTCCAAACAGGAAGTACCCGCTGGCTCCAAATTGCCAAAATCCCGTACACTTCTATAAACAGCTATTACTCAGTTATTATATTTGTTAGAATAACCATTCTTGGTCTGATATCTTTTTTTTAACATGGTCTTGATTTTTTTTTCTTTATTGCAAGCTATTCAAGTTATAAACTCATTGATCAGATGTCTCAATAAAATCATGTGGTGCCTGCTGGACCCCACCATGACGTTTCTCCCGAATTTGCTTTTAGTGGAAGGGGTGTGGACTTCCAACAAGCTCACTCCTAATTGGCGACAGTAGTTGGCACAGAAACATTAACTCTGACCAACATTGACTCCAACCAATCACTGCTTACCAACCTCGTCTTGCTCCAAATGACAGCATCCATATCACTGAAAAATGGCGACTGAATTGGCTTCATTTCGCTGGAGCTAAAAGTAAACCGTTTTCTATGGGAGACGTCACACCCGCTAAGTACAGTACAGTTCTCTTATACAGTTGATGGATTAAAGGCTTGTTTTAGGAGCAGCTGTTGCAACTGTGCAGCATTTTAAATTGGTTTGGTCCACTCTCACTAATGAAGTGTCAAAGCAAACCAAAATAGCCAAATATGTCAGCATTTGGACATTTCTGCTCAATCAAACTGAGTCAGCTGCACGGTTTCCGACTTAGCTTTCTAAGTTGTCACATTTTCTTGTTCTTTTGCAAAAGAGTCTAAGTAAAAGCTCCTTGGGTTTTCTAAAAAGCCTTTGAAGTTCTTCAGAATCCCTTTAAACCAGCAGGCATCACAATTTGGACCAATTGAAGTCACAAATACAACAGAAAACACATGATTTAATCAATAAATATGTAAAAATGTTCTAACCTTATGATGTTTTTGTGCTTAGACTCATTGTCACCTAGTGGTTTAGTGATGGAGTTGCTGTGGATGTTGTGTGAGCAGCCAGACTGCGCAGCTGAATGCCTCCACCAGGCCGCTGTCATGGAGAAGCTGCTGGCTCCTGTGATCGCTCTGCTGAGCGGACAACAGGTAATGCTTGCATTTTAAAGAAAACCTGGAAAGTTTATCAGAGACTTTCTGTGGACTGGGAAGTTCTCACAGCTGGAACATGTTTTCTATCAATGTTGCTTTAACAGATATGATTGTTTATTTGTTTACAGAGCACGCTGAAATCCCCTGCAGCCACACTGACTGTCATTGCAGACGTTCTGGCTTGCATCGCAAACACCGACAGAGGATTAGCCCTCTTCTTATATGAGGAAAACATGGTGGGCCCCCAGGGTGAGAGGTAAGGTTGTGTGGTTTTGATGAGAAGAAGCAGACCTTTTTAGGCAGCCTTGATGACTTTTGTGTAGAGTTAAACATGCAAAACAAATACTCCTGGGTCTGCAGAGTGAGCACATTACAACTGGCAAAGCTCCCATGCTTCTCACTGAGAAAAATCTTTTTGAAAAAGCATGTTTTTAAGGGTGTGAAACAATCTTTCTGTGGTTTTAGATTTTGCTGTCTGACATTCAACACTTAATCTGTCTCTGTGTTTTTGTGATGATCAAGCCCAAACCTTCTGCTTATTTATTGGATAGGGGTGTAACAATGAATCGATTTGTATTCTTACAATCCAACCAGATCAATCTGTCTGAAGGGTGCCATCACAGTGAACAGCACACGTGATGCAGCAAAAACTGATCAACCATCATTCCAGTCCAATTTGCTGAAACACTTGAATTTAGCAAACACGTGATCATACGGTGTGGTAGAATGTTCTAAAAATGTTTCCTTTAGATTATTTTAAAGTAGAAAAACAACAGTGTGCTGAACTTTATCAAGCTAAACTGTGAATGGATTTGACATTAAATCTTGTTTACTTGTTTATTTGTACACATGTTTAATTTACATTTGATTATCTTGCAAGAAACACAAGGAATCTGGAAAACTTCACCTGCACTGTTTAGTACCAGGTATTTATCTCTGGTTGAAGTTTTGGCTAAAGATTTGCTGGATCCATTTTAGGTCAGTTTTAGGTCTAATCGAATTGTTCAAAATGAACCAAAATCCACTCGGTAATAAATCAGCAACCACAAAATATGATCTGAATTGAATCATTTTACTTCATCAAAAAATTGCATTCTTTGGTGTTTTTCAACATTTTTTCGTGTGAATGAAAAATCAGCAAAACTCTGTGAATGGGCCAAAGAAACATTCAGATGTTAGTTCTTTTCACACATTTCTATGTGGTTTGTATTTGTGAAACAGAATCTAAGCCTCAGTGGTTCACTTTTCTAATTGTGTTCTTAGGGGTTTTTATACGCTTCCTCAGATCAGCTTTTTGGCTTTTTTAACTTCTGTACATTCCAGTTTTCTTAATATCTTATTATGTTTTTTATGTAACACTGCACAATGTCAAATTCTATTATGAATATTAGAATAGGTTGAAAAGAACAGAGTTAAAAGATGTACTTTTAAACATTTGTGCGAAAAAATTCTCATCATTTTTCAGCACATTTCTCTCTGTTTTCTGACATCTGCAGAGCCTGTGCAGCTCATATCATTGCACATTTCACCCTGAGGCTGCTGGGTAATGGACTGCCATCACTGAGCGGGTCAGCCGTGTCACATTCGGTGTGTGGAGCTTTCATCTTTGTTTGCCGGCAGATGTACAACACCTGTGAGGGTCTGCAGGTCCTGGAGCCCTATGGCCTTCATAAAGCCATAGCTGCCGCATGGAAAAAGGTACTTGCAGAAATGAGCAATGTTGTTGAAGAAAGTCTTTATTAATGTCAAAGTGACATTGTTGGTAAAAAAAAAAAAAAAAAAAGCCTGAACCTTGTACTTTACAATAATCAGGCGACAGAAATGTTATTTTTTCTCTAAAATATTAAAAAATTTTTGCATCTCCTTGAGAGATCTCTTTAACCAACATTTAAGGCTTAGTTAACAAGCTTTGCATCTCTATCTGTTTCTGCATTATTTATTAGAGACGGTCTAATGATTAGTTTCAGTGCAGTGAACGTTTGTCATGCTCCGTTTGCTCTCTGAGTGTATTTCTTACTTTATCTACTTGCCACATCAAGATGCACGCAGCTGATTCCAGCATATTGAGGCTAACCCGTCATTAAAATCCTCCTAATCAAGGTTTTGGAACAGCACACCTGTCAGAACAGGATCGATGTGAAAGTATCTGCTAAGATGCTGCCTGTGGTGGAAGATAAATAGAAAAAATTATACAAATAAGTCTTTTGTTAGCCCTACAGCAGAGGCATGGAGTTGTTGGACACAAAGTTTTACTGTGAGTTTATCAACAATTAATCTCAATACCCAATCCCAATCAACTATTTGGCTTAAAAAGGTTTGATTCTTGTTCTGTGACTCGAAAGGTTTTGGGAATTTCTTTGTTTTCTTGTGTTCTTGTGGTAAATGTAAATCAAACAGTCATCTGTCGAGCTCTCAGGCATTTTTTTCAATTCAGCCACTGTTTCAAATTAAACCCTTTTGATTCTATTTTTTGCCAGTTAATGACTTCTGTAAATTAAAAGAAACTGTCTTGTTGAAATACGATTATGCCTTCATGCAGAGCGCCATCTTGCGTAGAAGCTTGGAATCACAGCAACGGTTTAGTTTTACTGTAGAGTTATTCCATAGAAGTTAGCAAAAGTCTGTCTTTGGAGTCAACTAAAATTTAGCAGAAACTGACATACATAATGAGACAAACTAAGACTTTTCTTTATTCATTATTTATCCTAAAATTGTCATTTTCCTGTAAATTAAAAAAAATAACTTGTTTTCTGTATCTGGAACAACAGACTGGTGTTTTTCTGGGGGTAATATTACAAAACCTAGAGTTCACAGTAGAAGGTATCACAGTGAGCATTTTTTACTGCTTGCTTAGCAACCTTAGCATTTTCACATAAAAGCAGATTTTCAATGCTATATGGTCTTTTGACAATGACGCCAACAGTAGTACAGTAGTTCCCTGCTATATCCCTGTTCACCTTTCACTGTTTCACTATTATTCAGATGTTTTTTTCAGTGCAATTTTTACATGCTTTTTTTTTTTTAAACAGCGCACTGTGTTTTGCATTCTGATTGGCTGTTAACCATCACCAATCACCCTCCTGTACAGAATGCCTTCAGCTTTCCAGTTTTACAGAAATCTTCAATCATGAGGAGATCCTTGTTTCTCTATAAAAGTGTACGAGGGTTTGAAATTTGAGAGTTTAAACAAGAGAGAAAGGTGCGTAAATCTTCATTGTCTGAGAAAAGTGGATGAAGTGGGTATTGACTTCGTGTATTTCACCATGGCTTGTCATTTATGGAACCTTTCCCTATAATAAATGAGGGAACACTCTGTAAAACTGTAAAACATTCAGTCTTGTCTTTATTAGAATTGTGTTCGTTGTGAGTTATAACAAATGTTGGAGCTTGTATCAAAAACGCAGGAACTGAACTGGCCTTTAAAATTTTATTGTGTGTAAAATAATCTCAAAATGTTTTCAAATTGTTCCAGGTGTCTACTCCTTATAGGCTTGTGCTCGTGTCAGCTGAATCTAAACATTTAAAGTTGAAGAAAACCATCATTAATTTTACTTTGTAAATCTTGTGCAATGTTAAAAAACGTTTTATTATTTTAAATATATTTTAAATTTGTCTCAAAAACAAACAAACTTAAAGCTGAGCACCTAAATATTTAATGCAGTCAGGAAGGTTAATGTTGCAAAGGGAAAAAACATTGGTTGCTCGTGAAGTTAAACTTATTTTCAAATAAAAATATCAAAATTGTCACACAAGTTTATTGACCAAGACAAGCAAAAAGTTGCATGGTGTCTTGGACTTCACAGCAGATCAGATGGATAGGATTGTCAGTCTTGTTGTCTTTACTGCTACTTTAGGCTTTAACTGCTTTGATTAAAAAAAGAAAGATACATACTGTAAATTGACAAACTCTACAAAAACTAAAAGAGAAGTACTTAAAATTACTAATTTGCAAAATCTGAAAAGAATCTACCCAAAGTTTGACATATTTGTTTAAGGATGCAAACCTCTGTTGATTGGTAACATGTGTGTTATTCTTGCTTGATTGCTTGAAATTAACAATTTCCAAATCCAAAGTAAGATCAGCATACAAGATTATTACTCAAAACAAATACCAAACTTAGAACAACCTTAAAATAGCAAGTTTCGTTCAACTTAACGAAAGAAAAAAGAAGAAATTCTTTGTTTAACATTTACAATTGCAATAAACTTAAATTTTGTGGTTTTTTTTAGACCAGCTCCTTACTAAAGAGGATATCTGAAACCAGTCCCGAAGCACCCCTGCGTGAGATGGCTGATGAGTGAGTCCACACACACAAGTTCAAGGGCCCACAAAGACAGAACTATCTAATGCACAGGTCTCTAAGTCAAGGTCTGTGAACCGTATTCAGCCCACCTAGTAATGATATCCAGACAGCTAGACATTTCTGATTATAATGACCCAGCAATTCGTCACGCTGATATCATGTTTTAACATTGTTGGATTAACAGTTATGATCTCTGGCTTTGTCTTTAGTCAACACAACAATACAAATCAGAGATCATCATCCTCTCCTTCCATCTCACTCAAGGTGCAGAAAGACAAATAAATGATGGCAAAACAGAGTAAAACATCCAGACGACCAAGCACATAAACAAAAACCCACACTTAAACCCAAATTCACCCAGGCAGACAAAAGGAACGGTATCCCACTATTCATTGGGCTACCAGAGCTGACAAAATGCTCAATCACAACGTAGCTGTGACCTTCACTACAAAATTAGCTACAAATCCCTGCAGTCAGGAAAAGTAGGTAAGCCAGAGACTCACCTGTAAACTATTCTTACTATCATGATGAACTAGTAATAAAATAAAACTGTGTCCGCTATTCTGTTCCCTAAATGTCACAGATATAAATGACTGTTAATCATTTTTTTGCAAAACTGCTGTATTTAGTTTTATTTTATTGTTTTCTTTACAATGACTGTGGGATAAAAGAATGCACGAGTAGCGCAGCCTTGATTGCGCAATCCCTAATTAACTGGGTCATTGTGTTGCGTGTCTTTAGTTTAGAAGAAGATGAAGACATTTATTTATATATTTAGTTATATGAAGTTCGCTTCCTCTCACTGTGCCCTTTTAAGCAATCGAACATTTGATTCCCACTTTACCTATGTTTGACATGTTTTTTTTTTTTGAAAGTAAACCTCTGTTGATTCATTGTGTTACACATGTATTGTTCTTCCCTGATTGCTTGAAATAAACCATTTCAATTCATTTCCCTTCAATTCACTTCAAATGTGTTAGGAAACTCTCAGCGGCTGCAAAATTCTGAGGTAATAACAGATCACCTGAACACAGGTGTCAAAAAACGGAGTTTTCCAGTGTGAATACACCTTCAAGTTATTCAAGTTATAAACTGGCCAATTGGTAGGGATGTGGACTTTAAGCTCACTGCTGATTTGTGAAAGTAGAAATGTTGACTTATACCAGTTCAGTCTAATCACTGATTACTGACAACATCTGGCTCCAACATGGTGGCGTCCCTATTTCAAAAAATGGCAGTTGAATTGGCTTCATTTCATTGTTGCTGAAAGTAAGCCATTTTCTATGGGTGAAATTACTCACTCAGTCCAATTGTCGTATACAGTACAGTCAATGGTTATCCATAATCAGGCAATGCATTTGAAAACCAATAAAAACATAGCTTTGCAGGTTCCCCGCACAATCAAAGAGAATTTATATGTCATATAGCATTTTGATTTTAAGGATTTTAGTGACAAGTATCTTTAGTCCACACAGCCTAATAAAACATATTTTACAAAATTATAATAAAACACAGTCTACATAAGCCTCTCAATTAGCCACTGGTTAGCTAATAGATGGTCACAAATGTTTTTTTTTTAAAAATACACATCACATAAAAGCAGACCAAAGGAGTTTTGCCTGTGGCTCACAGAAAAATCCTTCCCTGCTGTTAATGTAAGAGGAGTGAGTTTTACTATTGAATAATTGTACTGCCTTTTCATGTTTATTTTTTTTATTTTGTGAATATGTGAATATTATGAATGAATATTATACAAAATACTTATTGGTCGTTTTTTTTTAACTTAAAAGTCAAAGAATATACCTGTTTTTTTCTTTAGGCTCATTTGGGAGGAAACACTGTTGGACAGCCTGCTGAGCTTTGCGGCAACTCCGAGAGGTCTGCTGCTGCTTCAGCAGGCTGGAGCCCTGACTCAGTGCGTCTCCTACATGTTCTCTCGCTCCACCAAAAAACTACAGGTGAGCTCCCTCCCCGTAGTCCAATACAGGCAGATCATCAAGAAGAACTCCTGGGATTTCAATAAAACCAAAACCTGTCCAAACAATAGGGAACAATTAGGGAGATCCTTAAATCAGTTAAATATCCACATTTTATTTTGGATTTAAGCCAGAGTTGAAAAGAAGATCAAAGTTGGCTATTTTTTTCATTTATGGATTTATATGCTATAAAGTTTTTTTCCTGCATTAGTGAAGACTTGTTCTAATTTGAGCAATCTAATGGCATTTTTGCAAGTGTTATTAATGTCACAAAGGTTTTGTAAAATCTGAAAAATGAATCTTAAATCAGTTTAAGATATAGTAGCCCTGAAGTTGAAATCACTTCAACATATCAATCACTCAAGACAAAAAGATCACAATGACAATGAACAAATAAAAAAACAAGACATTTTAGAAACAAAACAAAATTAAAGAAATAATTCAAAAAATACATTTCAGAAAACAAAAGTAATTTTCAGAAATCTAAATAAAATGTTAATCAAAATAGGAGAGCAGAAAGGTAGGTAAGTACTAAGGGACATCACTGATTGGATGATGACATTTGAGTTTTAAAGAAGATGAAAACCAGAAGGGTGTTTTACCCAAACTGTGGTAAAGAGTGCTAAGAGTTATCAGGATGACCCAAATGCAGGGCAAGATAAATTGAGGTCACCGCTCCACCGACGTTTGTGCAACGCTGGCGAAGCAGCGGTGGTCCAGCGTTCAAGATTTCTGCCTTGGTCTAGCGGACCCAAGCGTCCACTTGCGTCTAGCGGAGCCAAACTTTGACAGGGTGTCGGTGGAGCGGGGGTGAACTTTTCCGGAGCGGAGAATGGACCTCTTCTCACCGCTGCAATATTTTGAACAGCTCAAAATTTTCAGAGCGGTGGGAGGGACCCTTGAGGAACATCAGCGGTGGCCGAGTGTATGCAGTGAGGGATTTTTTTCACCGCTCCAGGAATGCTCCAGCAAAGTTTGGGCGGTGTGACCAGGCCCTTAGCAACACACCAACACTGAGTGCAGAAACACTTAAATAGAGCTCCAACAAATGAACCTGAAGTGCAGTCTGCTGTGTGCCAATCCATGGAGAGTCACCGGAGAGAGGGCAGAGCCCTGCAGAATCCACAACCAACCTGCACAGAAAAACACAAGAATGAGGAAAACAAAACACAGAATGCATCAAAGAGTTGATTGATCAATCACTGAACTTTTACAGTAGCTGTGGCCTGAAGCTTAAAGAAATATCTTTTGTTGGAAGACATTGCCATGCAAAATAAATTCAGGTTGAAAAAATGAACAAATGTCATCATCCAATCAGTGATCTTTATTGATGTTTCATAACACCTACCTTTTCCACTTTCTTATGTTGTTTCATTTTTAACATTTCATTTTGATTTCTGGAAATCACCTTTTTTTTTTTTTTACAAAACATTTCATTTTTGTTTTGTTTCGTTTTTTGGGGGAATTGTGTTTTGGTTTCTGGAATTTTCTTTTTAAATTAAAAAATGTACGGTTTCTTTTTTCTTGTTTTCTCCGATCAACTTTTGATCTATTTTCAAAGCATTCCCTGTGGTCTTTCAATTATGATTATACCATTTTTAGTCAATCAAAAAACCTGTGTTGTTGTCTAGGACATTGTTTCTGCAGAGCGGCAGTAGTTCAGAAGAAATTCGCTTCTCTTGGTTGTCCCCTCCTCGGTGAGGGTAGCTGGCCCCAGCTGTGCTCTCTCCTGGATCTCCTGTGGGGTGGGTGAGCATTTGCCTGGAGCTTGGTGGCGGGTCTCCCTTCAGGTGGCCCTTACTCATACCTGCGGCTGGGTGGGGGGGAGTGCTCGGTACTCCTTGATGGTGGTGGTTGGTTTTTCTAAGGTGGGGAGGGCTCTTGGGTGATGGAGCCCCACGCAGGCCCCCTGGCGTGGTGGGAAGGCTTCTCTTTTGGGTGGGCTAGGGCTTGCATTCCCCTGTGCCTCACTGCTTTAAGGAGTTGGGGGCCCATGTTGCGGTCCTGTGGGCCCTGATCTGAGTGCTTACTATGATTGCCCGGCAGGCGGATTTCCTCCATTGGCCCTACAGTGCCGGGGGCCCTGGCCGCTGCTGCTGCTAAGGTGGAGGTCTTGGTGTGGGGATGGACGGGAACTCTCCCTCCTTTTATCTTTTTTTACATTCCATCATCCACCTCAGCAAAACACTCACCTGAACACAGGTGTCAGCTCACCTTTGTACAAACAGTATACCTGACAGAATGAAATGCTTTACGTGTTGATTTGTATGCATAAGTGTTATTGTGAACTATAGTTGTGTTGAGTACATGTTGACAAACTTGTATTTGAAGACTCTTGGGGTTTGTAACATCTGAGTGTGTGGACAGGCCCCCACCCATTTTAGACTAACATTCACACCTGACTGTAATGATTATAAACTTCCAACATCTTGTAGCCTGTTGTTTTATGATTCTAACCCCCTCCCCCTGTAATCATCCTCCAGTTTCTTTAACCCACCTTTTTCCCCCTTTCTTTTGTGCCATTACCCCCCCTAACAACCTTCTCTCTTCTTCTTTTCCATCTGTCACCGTCACCATTGCTTCCTGAAACGTCATTTTTAATCTAGTCAACAGTGATTGTCTGAGTCACGTTTTTAGTAGAACTACAGTCGACCATCATAAGTGAACTTGTTCGAAGTCCACACCCCTTCCACTGAAAGTGGACTCAGGAGAAGCTGTCAATCAAAAGTTTAAGGTGGGGCCAGCAAGTACCACATGCTTTTGCTGATTGGTCAGTTTAAAACTTAAATAACTTGCAATAAAGAAAAAAATAGCATGAAAAAAAGGTGTTAAGAAAAATGTATCAGGGCAAGAATGGTTATCCTGAGAAAGAGAATGACTGTAATAACTGTCAATGTTTCAATAGAAGTTGATGGCGTTTTGGCTTCCTGAAACCAGATGGTACTTCCTATTTGGAACACGAGAGGAGAGGGGTTGAGCCGTCCAGTGAATATACAGACAATGAACTGAGCAAGAAGCTTGTGGCCCGCAACATATTTTTATACATCACAAATAGTCTTTTTCAAACAACATTCTTTTGTCTGCTCCTGATTCAGAACGATTAGTATAAAGAAATACAAATGCCAATTTAAGCCTAATTTTCTTTATATATGTCCTCCATCATCAAAAAATGGCACAAGACTACATTAAAAACACCAACAACCCAATTTTCAACAGAGTTGGTCTCAAAGATGCTTATTTCATCTAAAAAAAACAAAACCTGCCTCCTAAAGTTTTTTTAAATGATCTGTTATTAACTTATGCTGAAAGAGATTTTTCATTACTATATACTAGAACATTTCTTAATTCACTCTTAAGATTTTCTTTCATTGTTTTGTTTTAGGTTTAGGAGAGACAATATTAAAGAAATCATTAAATTATTAAATAAAAGTGTCATAATTATTTAAAATGGGCATTTATTAAATAAAATTAGAAATCAATAAATACATGTTTAAATATATGTGGTATTGGAATATTAAAATTGACATTAAAAAGCACATTTAAACATTTCATGACATTTATTTATTTCATTGTCCAATGTGGGCTAAAAGAGACTAATTGAAATAAATTTTAATATTTTAAATAATAATCTGTAGTGACCACCTTCACACACATGCACTTTTGGATGAAGTTCTATGTTTTTGCTTCCTCTGGATTTAAGCAGGAATATTGTAGTACAAACATGCAACATAAAAACAGATTATTCATTAAGAAAATGTTTAGAACTCCCTGTATAAAAAGACACCACTGTACTTCCTGTAAACTCCTTAGTATTCTGTTTGAAATTATCATTTATTTGCTTCAAATGTCATGTTATAACACACAAACACCCAGCTGTCTCCCTGTAAAACTCATTTAGTACTATTGGCACCTCGTCCCTGTCATTTCTTTGACCTTCTCTTTAATTTTAAACTTACACTTTAGAATTTTTTTGGTTTTCATGTTTTAATTAAACTATTTGGTTTCTATGCTGTGATTGTATTGATTTTTCTCTGCACACTGGGCTCTTTGCTCAATTTCATCTACATTTCACAATATGAATACATAGATGCCACACATTTCTGAGGATCTGAATTTTTTTCGCATGTTTTTTGTAGGTGAGCCGCTGTGAGAAGTTTGGATATGGTGTGATGGTGACACAGGTGGCATCAACTGCTCCTGGCATTGTAGCTCTACGAGATTCAGGTATCCACAGTCACACAGACATGTTTATGGGTTTGTACTGTAGAAGGAGGATGAGGTAAGATAGCTGTCAAAAAGAAAAGTATTCATAAAGAAAAAATTGTGCACAAATTTGCAGAAACAATATGAATACAGCCTTTAGTTTAATGTTTCACGTCTGTTTCGAATACAATTTGGCTTTGTTTTGAATATGACTTTTCTTTGTCTTGAATACGAATTTCTCCTGTTAAAGCACTGTCAAAACCCAAACCCGCACCCGCCCTTCCTGTCCCGGGTTGCTGCCAGGCTAAGCAGGGATCCCTTATGCCAATATGCCGGCGCTGGCCGGTGTTGTCTCAAGGTACATTCCCCCTGCCAGAACGATGTCTGAGACTGGGGACACAAATTCTGGCAGGGAGACATATCTATGCACACAACGGCAGGCAGAATGGCAGCATCAGAGACAAGGATCCCTCTGCCGACTGCTCGGGCGTTTTTATTTTCTTTAATAATTCTCTTATTAACATCTCTTTTTTTTGCCACCACTTCCGGGTCTGTTTCATTATTTTTATGCTCCGCTGATGTCGCCTGGCAAAAAAAAAAAATTTAAAAAGCGGCAAGATTTGGCTGTTTATATCTTTTTTTCCAGCACAGCAACGGTAACAAGATAATTTGCCTGCCAAGGGATCAATATCATTCTAAAAAGTTTAATTCTATCATGCTCATTTAGTTGAATCGGTGCTCCGGAACTTGATGTTTATGCCTGTGGCCCTGTGACGTATTTTTGACAGTGCTTTAACAGGAGAAATTCGTATTCAAGACAAGCAAGAGTTGTATTCAAAACAGACATGTGAAGCGTAAGACTAAAGGTTGTATTCATATTTTTTCTGCAAAGTTGTGCTTAAAATATACATTTGTGCACAACTTTTTCTTTATGAATATGTTTCTTTTTAACAGTTTCCTTACCCCATAAAGGAGCTATTACACTTTACATTGTACATACATTTTTTTTTTTTGATAAATGTGTTGAATGGTTTTAAAAGGTTTTTTTTTTTTATGAATTATCACTGAATCTTTGGTCTCTCATGTGCTGGATTGTTTCAGGCGCCTCTTTGTATAGTCTGGTGTGATATATCTGAGCCTCTATTTCTCTGGTGCTCAGGGCTTGTTCCTATGCTGCCAGAATGAGCATTTCTGTGCTGTCCTGTAGGCCAGCCCTCTCTATCTTGCCCTCCCAGGATGATCTGTTCTCCAGCACTACGTCCTCTGCTCTGCATTGCCTAAGGCCATGTTTCCCAACCCTTGTACTAGGGGCACACTGTCGTGCAGATTTTCCCTGTTGCCCTAATTCACAATGCCTGATTCAGATGCCATCAAGTTCTGCAGAAGCCTGTTAATGGCAGTCATCAAAGGCAGGTGTGTTTGAACAGGATAGCATTGAAAAAATACAGGACAGTGTTCCCTGAGGACCAGGGTTGGGAAACACATGTCTAAGACATTCACTGTCAACTGGGGTCTTATGCTTGATGTATTCGTGGATCTTGGAAGTTTCATCCTGCATAGTGGTTTCCACGCTTACTAGTCCTCACCCTCCTTCCTTAGGACAAGTGAACAGTCTCAGGGCGCTGGATTTGGGATGGAACCATCTGTATATGATGAGGAGCTTTTAACATATGTGGTCTGTATCTTTTGTCCTGCAGAGTATATAATCACTGATTTCAGCTTTTTATTTACTGTTTCTTTTGCTTCTCAAGTTATGATAGCAGTTGCTGTTTGCGAACAGAGAGTTACTTTGGGGTTTACCCAGATTTTGGGTTTTCAGATTATCCATTCACTCCACATTGTGAGTTGGATTACTCAAGTTCCAGCATTTCAACAAGAGCCACATTCTTACAGTTTGTCAGTTTCTGCCTTGTTCCAGAAGCCAATTTTAATTTAGCGTGCTCTAGTTTCCCAGGCATTTTCCAAACTTTTATCTAGCCAAAGTTTTATTTAGTTAAGACTTTTTCCATACCTACTTTCAGTGGGCAGTAGAAATCAGAAAATTGCAATGAAAATATCCAAGAACCTTTTATGAGAATCATTGACATCATCTAAATAAATTTCTTGCCAGTCATATTGTAAAAATTCATCTTTCATTGCTTCAATTGCTGAGGGTGTTTTTTTCTCTGAAAATACTATTCTTGTTTCAATTTTAAAAAATTATTTTCAATTATTACACGGTGACACAGTGTCGCAGTGGTTAGCCCTCTTGCCTCACAGCAAGAAGGTTCCCGGTTCAAGTCCTGTCTGGGGGACTTCAAACAGTGTCACCAATGGGGTACCTTTCTGTGTGGAGTTTGCATGTTCTCCCTGTGCATGCGTGGGTTGTCTCCAGGGTTCCTCCCACCGTCCAAAAACATGCTTCACAGGTTAATTGGTTACTCTAAATTGTCCCTAGGTGTGAATGTGAGTGTGCATGGGTGTGTGATTGTGGCCCCTGCAACAGACTGGCGACCAGTCCAGGAGTGTCCCCTGCCTTCACCTATGAGTAGCCGGGTTAGACTCCGGCAACCCAGTGACCCCGAAAGGGATAAAACGGTTTCGAAAATGAATGAATTATTACAAAAATTGGAAGATGATTAGTAATATCAGTCAATAAAATTCCGCTCTTTGTTTTTATGCCAGTTTTGTCCATGAATATGTTATCAATAAGTGTAGCACTATTTACTATCTGTTGTTTTTAAATCATCATTAGTTTTCAACAAATCAATATTGAAATCTCCTCAAACTAAAGTCAGCTTATTACTTCTTCTTTCAAACAACTCACTAATTTTCTTATTAAACTGATCCAAACATCCACCTGGGGTACTATAAATACAACTTATTTGAAGATTTTTCAAGCTTTCCCTTTGAATTTCAATTGTCAAACATTCCATTTCATTTTCAGTTTAGAAGGACATTTGTGGAATAACCTTGCATTTTATACTCACGTGAACAAACAAGGCAACCCAACCTCCTCGTTTGTTTGTTTTACAGAAAAAAAATTATATTTCTCCAGTGTGTTTAATATCACTTTCTCTACATTTAGCTCCGCTTATGAGATGGCAATGACAGAAAATTTCTTGTCAAACTGGTTCAAATAGTCCTTAACTTGAGAAAAGTTGATATAGAGACTCTGACTGTGGGAATGAAGAAGTGAAAACCTTAGTTCCACCTTCAAGGAGGAACCTAAGTCCTCTTCAGAATACTATGCACAGTCACAATGGATGTCATTGTAGAAATGGATTTCTGGTACAGTATCCTGTAACATCCTATTCTTGATCCATTTTTCATCACCAAAAGATGAACTTTGTACTTTTCCAGCTCTTAGATACTCCTGATAGTGACAACTTGTGCTTGTTCTTGTGGTCATTGGAGCTTTATCTTTGTTTTACAGTTCCTTGTCCAAGTGTCCTGTATTTTTTTCACCTTTTTTAGAATTCTTGCTTGATTAAGCAATTTCTGCATTCCTCCTTGTTAGGTGCTCATTTATGAAAACACCAGCGCTCTTAAGCTTTGTGCAACTTAGAGCAGGCCATTTTTGTCTTTTCTGCTGACAAATCTGATTTCAGTGTTTTGTCTTTTTGACAGTTTTTGAAGGATTGTTTGTCTTTGCTGCTGAAAAACTCTATAACTTGTTGCTCAAGTGTAAGCAGTTCACCTGGTGGTGCATCCTCCCCTTCTCTGGATTCTGCGGTGACCCTGGCGAAGGAACTATGTTTGGTCTCCAGTACAGATATCACCACATTGTCCAACTGACTCTGTAACCAGGATTTTGATGCCCTGCAGGTTTTATTCAGGAGCTGCTGGTGCAACTGTGGTCCACTCTTGAGTGCGGCAGGGATGATGTGCAATTAGCTTCTCCCAAACCAACACCCATGGATCCTATTGACAGAAGCTGCCTTAAGGTACAATCTTCCATATGGAACTTTTGTATGTTTGATTTTAGTTTATCTTACATACTTGATACTCACTCTTTAAGAAAAAGGACTTTGTGCAGAAAAAAACATTCATGAATGTAATAAAATATCATTTAAAATAATGGCTTACATGGATAACAGTATATCCTGCATTAATTGAAATATGTCCTCTTGGTTTTCCTTTCAATGACCACTGCCTGGTTGCCAACAGTTGGCTTCAAATAATGACATTAATAAACATTTAATTATCCTTTCAGCTAATTAAAAAGCAAATTTTTTTTTGTTACCTCGATTCTGCTTAAATTCTGGGTTGTAGTCATAGACATAAAAATTAAACAAACTTTGGTCACTTGACCCATTAGTTTGTGTATCATTAAGCCCCTATATTTCCTAAGATAACCAAAGGTCAGAGCACGCACTCCCAATAAGTAGTTAAAACATGGCTGTTGTAACACATAAAATAGAATAGTTGCATGTCACTCAAAGTACCACATTCTCCTTTGGACACCGTTTTACATTCAAACATGAAAGAGATAAATGCAGTTTATAAAAATCCATTACTTTGCACAACATTCTTGGAAAGTAAATTAAAATAAAAAAGATTTAGAAAAGGGGGCTGCACGGTGGCGCAGTGGTTAGCGCTCCTGCCTCACAGCAAGAAGGTTCCCGGTTCAAGTCCTGGCTGGGGGACCTTTCTGTGTGGAGTTTGCATGTTCTCCCCGTGCATGCGTGGGTTTTCTCCGGGTACTCCGGCTTCCTCCCACCGTCCAAAAACATGCTTCACAGGTTAATTGGTCACTCTAAATTGTCCGTAGGTGTGTGAGTGTGCATGGCTGTCTGATTGTGGCCCCTGCAACAGACTGGCAACCAGTCCAGGGGTGTACCCTGCCTTCGCCCATGAGTAGCCGGGTTAAGCTCCAGCAACCCCGTGACCCCGAAAGGGATAAAGCGGATTGGAAAATGAATGAATGAATGAAAGATTAAAAAAAAAGATCTTGTAGGTTGTTTGTGTTTATCAAAGCAAGGCCTGTTTTGCCTTTCAATTCAATTTTATAACAAGCCCCCTAGTGGTTACCCAATAGACTGATCTGGCTCCAGGTACCTTTGTTTTTAAACCAGCTTTAAGGAGAAAGTAAAATTTGTTGTCCCCTGCTGAAAACGAGGATGTAACTCTTGGGCTTTCTACCGGGTCAGTTTATCAGTTAACCACTTGAGGAAGTTTCACAAGTCATTCCATATTTACATCAGGGTAAAATTAGACAGTCTGGCAGAATATATAAATGTACAGTCTGATTTTTTTTTTGTATTTTCTTTGGTCACTAAAGTTTTATTTTACATTTACGATAAATCAACTGAGATTAAATATTTTCCCTTTTTTCAAATGTGGTCTGCAAAATGCTTGTAAAAAGAAAAATGACCTCTATAAAAAATTCTTAAAACAAAGATCAAGAGAAAGTAAACTGAGATACAAGTCTTACAAAAATAAACTAACTGAAATAACACGGCACTGTAAAAAAGTGTATTACAATAATCTACTGAATGAAAATAAAAACAATGTGAAGAGAGTTTGGGAAATATTAAACAGTATCATTAAAAAAGGGCCAAAAAAGCGAACAGACTTACTTTACTGATGAGAAGGGTCAAAGCTATACTATTAATGAAACAGCAAACAGCCTTGAAAACTATTTTGTAAACGTGGGTCCAGAGTTGGCAGCAGAAATTCCAAAGTGCAAAACCAGCAAAGAAAATATTCCACCATCACAAGGATCCCCCACTCAATCTTTCTGTCTGAAGTGAACGAAAATGATCTGATATCAACTGTTAATAAATTCAAGAGTAAAAACTCAGCAGACTGTGATGATATTGATATGACGGTAGTGAAGAAGGTGATTAAGCCTCTGACATACATATGTAACTTATCACTACAAACTGGGAAATTCCCAAACAAAATGAAAATTGCAAAAGTGACTCCTATTTATAAGAGCGGAGACAAACACCTGTTTACAAACTATAGACCTATTTCTCTCCTTCCACAATTCTCAAAAATTTTAGAAAAGATTTTCAATGATAAATTAGCTAAATTTATAGATAAACACAACATTATAAATGAAAACCAATATGGTTTCAGAGAAAACAGATCAACCTCAATGGCTATCATTGATGCTGTTGAGGAAATCACAAATGCTCTGGACAAAAAGAAATTTGCAGCTGGAATTTTCATTGATTTAAAAAAAGCATTTGACACTCTCAATCATGACATCCTACTTGATAAACTGGAAGGGTATGGGATAAGAGGACTAGCGCTAAGGGTCAAAAGCTACTTAACGGGAAGAAAACAATTTGTCCAGATTAATGAATTTACATCAGAGACCAAGGAGATAAGTGGTGGTGTCCCCCCAGGATCAATTCTAGGCCTGCTGCTATTCAATATTTACATAAATGTTTAAAAATTCAATGTTTCAAAACTTTTAAAACTCATTGCATTTGCTGATGACACAAATATATTTTATTCTACAGACAATCAAAGGGACCTTATCCATGTGGTAAACACAGAGTTGAACAAAATAAAATCATGGATGGATTACAATAAACTATCTTTGAACCTTGAAAAATCCAAAGTGATGGTTTTTGGTAATTACAAGGCCAACACAAAGCTCTCATTTAGAATAAGTAATGTCTTAATTTAAAGCCTCACAGAAATCAAATTCTTAGGGATTGTAATTGATAACAAATTACGTTGGAAGCTACACATCAGACACATACAAACTAAAGTTTCAAAAAGTATTTCATTCATAAATAAAACTAAATATATGTTAGAATACAACTGTACATACTGCTGGATTATGAAAACGATGCAAAACTATGAAATGAAGTAACTATTTAGGGGCGGGATTATATAAATTCGCTTCTTCCCACTCCTTTTCAAGCAATTAATCAAGCTCTACTTGATTTCCGTTATTAATCACTATATTTAATGAATGTTACAAATGTGACTTAAGTGCATTGTTTTTGTTTGTTGTTTTTCATTGTTTTTTGTTTTCTTATCTTGCTTTTCTCTCAATCAAGGCATTTCATTGTCTTAGTAATGATTTAATTCTATGTGATTATTTAATTTATTTATTTTATTTATTTAAGTGCATCCGAGGCTAAATGTCTAACTTTAACATTTCCTCCGAGTATGTGCGGCTAAGAATAAAGCACTGGCCGCACATATTTAGAAAACCATGTCCTAACAGTCACTTTAAAATAACAATACTGTCATAAAAATGAAAGCACGCTTAGAAGATCATCTCACTCTACGCTACTGACTATATTTTGAACCTATTTATCTAGTTGTTCTAAAATCCCATAAATAATAGTAATAAAGTTCAGTTGTTGGTTTACAACATTACTTGTCCAATTGACAAAGAGCACAGAAAAAAAAAGAACTTCAAATCAACCCAAATTAAATCTGTGACCACTTCTAACATCTTTAATACAGTCATTGGTTCAAAAAGTTAATAAAAATAAGATTTTCCAATAAAATAGTGACACTAAATGGTAGAATATCATACTGCAACAAAATGCATCTAATTTTTAACCCCTTTATAGATCCCTTGCATGTGACATCACCTGCATGAATGCCCTCCTCTGCCATTTTTGGAGTCAAATTGTGAGAATCAAGCAAAGAGCTTTGCTGCCTTCAATCTTTTGTGTCGATCTTTTGTTGTGTCCTCTTGACTGTCTGTCTTTGATCAATTCCCTTTGTGTTGTCAGCAAGACAAAATAAAGGGCTACACAGTCTGCCACAGATCAGAACCGATGTCTGGTGTCTGTTCTTACAGAGCCCCCCTGCACCCACACACAAACACAAGGCAGAGGAGCGATACTGTGAGAAAAAAGGTCACAGTGTACATCAAAAGACTGGGTTACATTTTACTAAGATATATTTGATATATTGACAAAATACAACAAGCATTCAGATTACAACAATTCAAAGATTAATGCTGTTGGTGTCATCCTAATTCAATGGGGTTCAGGTCAGGACTATGTGTACAGCAAGCAAGTTCATCCACACCAGACTCTGTCCTCCATGTCTTTATGGACCTTGCTGTATGCACTGATGCACAGTCATGTTGGAAGAGGAAGGGGCCCGCTCCAAACTGTTCCCACAAGGTTGGGAGCATGGAATTGTAAAATGTTTTGGTATCCTGAAGTATTCCAAGTTCCTTTCACTGAAACTAAGGGGCCAAGCCCAAGTTCTGAAGAACAACCCCACACCATAATTCTTCCTCCACCAAACTTCACACTTGACACACACAGTTGTGTTTCTAAGTTTTACAATTGTACATTTTATATAAATAGTATTTTCCTAGACATGCTGATTACCTTTTTCTACCTGAATAGCCCTTCCTATCCTTGGTGAACCTTTTATCATCCTCCCAGTCGATGTGGGAGCTTCTCTACCAACAATCTTTACCCAACAAAAGTGAATACTCTCTGCGAGAAATGCCCACCTCCATACCGGTGAGTATGTTTCTATGCTCCCTCCAATGTTCATGATGCCCTGCTGTTGTTTTTCCAGCTACATGAGGGCAGGTTTGTGCTTTGGTTTTGTTATCCGGCATCATCTACGCATTTGTTTTAGTTCTCATGGGCTCTCCATTAAACTCCCATTACTCTGAGGCTGATGCGCGGGTTCCACCTTAC
Organism: Adrianichthys oophorus; assembly: GCA_036245035.1. NCBI lineage: Eukaryota > Metazoa > Chordata > Actinopteri > Beloniformes > Adrianichthyidae > Adrianichthys > Adrianichthys oophorus. The sequence continues at coordinate 13,379,522 of BSAI01000101.1, read as the reverse complement.
ACTTCCTCCCTGTTTTCCTTCTGCACGTTGTTTTTCACAGCCTCTCCTTTTGCTCCGCAGGACTTGATTGACAGGCTGATTGCTGTGAATTCAGACGTGAAGATCCATTCCCTGTTCCACTATGAGCAGTCTCACACTTTTGGTTTGAGGTGAGACTGATTTTTCTTATATTTCTCCGTATTACTTCACTTCAGCTGCAAAGTACTGATTAACAGATTAGCACTTGTTGACTGCACACATGCTCCACCACAGCTCTGGCTTTATCCAACTTACATGCTCCTTTATACTGTGATCATACAGCATTGAAAATGTGATGAATGGATTTCTCTAGATCAGAATAGAAACTGAGAATGTATGATTAGTGGTAGCAAGAACCAAATGAATAAGAGTTTAGCTTTAGTTTTTTTAATTACCAGGACTAAACCTGAATAATCTGAGAAGTATTACACACCAAAAGTTTCATTTTTTAAGGTGTTGCATTTTTCCCTGTGGTGTGCACAAACCTCTCCTGGCTGCATGGCATTCCTTTGCATTTTTTATGAAGCTTTCTGGATCACAAAAGCTGCAGCCTGCTTGTAATCTCGCTGAATCATTGGGTCTATGGCTGTCAGTCAGCCCACTTCCATTAACATCCAAGAGCCAAGTGAAAAGAATAAGATACTGTGTTCGTTTAGCGTTCAGAGTGAAAGATTAACTAACAGACTTGCTCTGTAGCTCCTCAGCTGGAAGCTAAATGTGCTCCGTTTGGCCCTCTACTATCAATAAAGCAAGTCCAACCATGCTCACATTCTGAAGCAGTGCTGCAGCTGCCCACCACTCTGAACCTGGGCAGTAAATCTGATTTGAAAATTTCTTAGCTGTAGCACTGGCAAATAAAAAAGTCAATAAAATAATGTTACATCAACTTTAGAGTTTTAAATTCACTACTGTACTAAGTCCCCAAAAATTAAAATGCGTGGTATAAAAAAAATACATGAGGGCTGTCATAGTTAAAATGTTAACGCACGCAATTAACAACAAAGAAAAAACATAGCGTTAATATTTATTAATGGTAATTAATTACACTCCGCAAAGGAACCATCTTCTGCCGGTTGAAGCTTCCGTGGCGTGCATCAGTTTCTGAATAAATACTTTGCCGGGTACCATCCCGCTTAAAATAAGGTCACTTACAAAATAAATAAATATTCAATCGATATTTATTACTTTATTCTTGTTATTTTTAGGTTTATATCACTTTTTCATAAAAGTCGGACTATTTGATATGTAATTCAGCCCGTTAGGTTCAATAAAACATCAGTTCAGAGAGAAAATTCACCTCTTACTGCTTTTTTTTTGTCCACATCATGAAGGAAAAGTTTGTTTTAATGAAGCTTGCACATTTCTGGAACACCCAGCAGCCAATCAGAATAGAGAATTCACCCGGACCATTTAAAGTGCCGAAACACAATGTTTGTTTCTAATGGCTGCATTTCAACATCTTTGTTTTCTTGGAGTAATTCTGCAGACATAAAAGTCTTTACAATTCTGCTTATTTTTCTGTAATTTGTTTTGTGCACACAAATTAAACTTCATTAACACTATAAATTTAAGCATTTCAGAAAATAGAAATAAAGGAAAACATTTTTTCTCTGGCCTTTTTTTTTTGTTCAAAAGCTGAATTGTTGTATAAAATTTAACTTGGAATACATTATGATTAATCACAATAAATTGTCCGGTGAGTTTATATTTGTCTTCAATTGTGTAATACTGTTGTTATATAACACAATCTGAACTGAGAAAAAAAAACCCATAATAGATATCTCTTAAACTGGAATTTATTTTAAAAAAAAAAAAAAAAAAACATAAAACACAGACACACTTTCACAATCTTTAATGTGATTTTTAGATTAAAAAAAGCAAAACGAAATTCAAACTTTTTAATTTGGTTAATCTGTAATGGTTCATATAAAAACTGAACAAAACAATCAAAACTTGCAGTCCTTTTTGCAACGTCATCCAAACAGATATAGAAACCAAAAATAAAAATCAGGATGATTCAAGAATAATATATATAATATACCTGACAAAAGTTCAAAAATAGACCACTTACTGACGGTGCACCTTTTAACCCAGTGTGCACTATGGTGTAGAAAATACAGTAAGTCAAACTTTATTGACAAGAACTCCAAATGTTTCCGTTGTAACACAAAATACAAAACAATACTCTAGCTTTCATTACCTTAAATATGTTGAAGCACACTGTGAATCAATCCACCAGGAGCGGGAGAATCTGGTGGGGCCAGTATACACCACCTACTTTTATTGAGGGTTCTGATTGGTCAGTTTAGAACTTGAATAACTTGCACTACAGCAAGACAAAAAAATGTTTGGATTATCAAGAACATGTTAAAAAAAGGTTGCATGGCAAGAAAGGTTATTCTGACAAACATAATTACTGACTGAGTAATGACTGTTTGGATAAAGAGTATCCAGACTAACGATGTGGAGATGATCCGGTTCTCTCTGCCTCTGATCTAGTGTTCCGCAGGATTCTTATATGGCCCTTCTTTTATTCCATACAGTGGTGCAGAGTGGAGTGGCCAACCTCTAATTGGAAGGTTGAAGTTTTGGTTCCTATCTTGCCCGCTCATGTTGGTGGGAGTTCTTATTCATCAGGTTGACGTCTTGAAGTTGTTATGGCAGCTGAGTCGAGCCAGTCCTTTGAGCAGTGGTTTCATAATTGATGCATGTATTGTGGCATCATTAATCAGTGTATACTGCATAGTCTAATAAAAATTACAATAGTCAAAGAAGTTTTGTTTTGGCTGGTACTAGGGAACCCAGATTGCCAGAGCAAAAAGTTTTTCACAAAATTCCAAATGGAGTCTGTGGTTGCCTGGTCGTATCCTTCTTTCTGTTATGAACTACATTGTTGTTTGTTCGTGCTGCTGTGCTGTTCCAGCTCCTCTGGCTGCCAGTCCCTCTATGTTAATGTCTTTGTTTATGTTTGTGCTTCTCTGCAGACTGCTTAATGTGCTTTGCTGCAGTCTGGACTCCTTCCTGCTGCTGGAGAACCAGTACAACATCTGCTCCATGCTGCTTCAGAGTCAGAGGGACAACATCACCGACTCTGACATTAATGAAGGGTATAAAGTTTTATTTGTCAAGAACTTGAAGGGAAAAAGTGGTACTGCTTAAAAAAAAAAAAACTTTTTTTTTTACCTTGAAAAATAAAAGAAATTATATAATTATTTTCTGCAGCAGAATATGTTGCTGTATTGTTTGATAATTTTACTAAACATGGCCTGTAGATCTAAATCATAAAGTTGTTGCAGTTTTAAATTTAACTCACACACTCAGAGCCAAACACAATCATCTTGTTTTAATGTGGCACATTTAATGGATTGATGGATGAACATTTTAAATAGGAGAACTCAACAACATATTTTGTTAGCTACAAGGCAGCTTTATAAACCAATGAGGGGTTTCTACTGCTGGGAGTTTACTAGAAAAAAATTGAGTGTCTGCATTTGTTACGTTATGAGATTTTCGTTTATTAATGTTCTAAACTTTCTTTAGACTGAAGATAAACGCAGATGGCTTTAGTTTAATAATAGTGAATAGTAACAGAAACTTTGGGTCTTCAATGTAAAAATTTATTTTTTTTCTTTTTTGTATTCCCACTAATCACGTTCTGCTGGGATAGATAGACTGTGGAATGTAAGACTGACAAACGTCCGTTATCCACCGGTACAGCGACCGCATGACAGTGAACGCAGCACCAATCCGCCTGTTGATATCACGTTCTGATCTTCCTTCACTCGTGAACAAGACCCCAAGATACTTAAACTCCTCCACTAGGGGAAGGAGCACTCCACCCACCCAGAGAGTTCTCGACCAGAGAAAGGTGGTTTACCTTTCTCTGGTCGAGAACCATGCCGTCAGACTTAGCAGTGCTGACCCTCATCCCAGCCGCTTCATACTCGACTGCAACCTGTTCCAATGCATGCTAAAGGTCCTGGTTTGATGAAGCCAACAAGACAACATCCTCTGCAAAGAGCAGAGAGGAAATTCTGTGGTTCCCAAACCAGAGCCCCTCCAGCCCCAGGCTGCGCCTAAAAATTCTGTCCATAAAGACTATGAACAGAACCAGTGACAAAGGGCAGCCCTGCTGGAGTCCAACATGCACTGGGAACAGGTTTGACTTACTGCCAGCTATGTGGACCAAGCTCCTGCTCTGGTCATACAGAGACCAGACAGCCCTGAGTAAGGCTCCCCGGACCCCATACTCCCAGAGCACTCTCCACAGGACACCACAGGACACACGGTCGAACGCCTTCTCCAAATCCACAAACATATATGGACAGAATGAGCGAACTCCCACAAACCCTACAGCACCCTAGACAGGGTGTAGAGCTGATCCACAGTTCCACGACCAGGACAGAAACTGCATTGTTGTTCTTGGATCTTAGGTTCAACTATCGGCTGGACTCTCCTTTCCAGTACCCTGACATAGACTTTTCCAGGGAGGCTGAGGACCGGTACACACACTCCGGTCCCCCTTCTTGAAAAGGGGAACCACCACCCCTGTCTGCCAGTCGAGTGGCATTGCTCCCGACCGCCACGCGATGCTGCAGAGACGTGTTAACCAAGACACTCCCACAGCATCCAGAGACTTGAGGTACTTGGGGCGGATCTCGTCTACTCCCGGTGCCTTGCCACCAAGAAGCTTGTTGACTACCTTGGTGACCACAGCTTGGGTAATGCACAGTCCACCACAAGGCCTCTGCTTCCTCAAGAGAAGGCGTGTCAGCAGGATTGAGGAGATGCTTGAAGTATTCTTCCACCACCCGACAATGTCCCCAGTTGAAGTCAGCAGCTCCCCACCTGCACTAAAAACGGTGCCTGCAGAAAACTGTTTTCCCCTCCTGAGACGCCGGACGGTTTTCCAGAACCTCTTCGAGGCCAACCAGTAGTCCTTCTCCGTGTCTCAAATATGGACTTATTTGACTGTGCATTTTCAGATCATTTGCCTGTTGTGTTTGATGTTGGTTTGTCCTTTGCTTCTGTTAAATCTGGTGCGCCTGCTCAGCACTGTCGAGTTTTTAACTCTTTCACTGCCAGCCAGTTTACTGCTGCTTTTGACCACCTATGTGTGCCCTCTGCCTCATCTGCAGAGGAACTCTGCTCTTGGTTTCACTCCTCTTGCATCAACATTCTAAGAGAGAGGGGTGAGCATGTTGGGTCCTACTCTTCAACTGCTCCACTGTTGTTTGGGGTTCCAAAGGGCTCTATTTTAGGACCACTTTTATTTTCTTTATTCCTCCCTCCTCTGGGCTTCATCCTGAGTTGCCTTTCACTGCTACGCTGATGATAGTCAGATTTATCTACCAATAAAGAAAGGTTGCTCTGTTACACCGCTACTGTCTTGTCTACAAGACATCAAAGACTGGATGGCCCTGAGCTTTTTCAGTTTCAATAATAAAAAAACTGAAGTGCTGGTGTTTGGTCCTAGCAGCTCCTGTGACCCCTCCTCAGTGGAGTTGGGTCCTTTGGCTCCACATCTTAAGCAGTCTGTGTCTAACCTGGGTTTTAAGATGGACAGTGATTTTGAACTTGACGGCATCCCTTACTTCCAGTGTCCACCGATGGGTTCAGGGGTTGCTGCCACGACTGGCACCAGAGACCTTGCGACCACAGCTCCGAACAGCAGCAGAGACAATGGAGGTGGAGAACATGGTCCATTCAGACTCAATGTTACCATCCTCCCTTGGTCCCTGTTTGAAACACTCCCAGATGTGGGAGTTCAAGACTTCCCTGACGGAGGGCTCAGCCAGACGTTCCCAGCAGACCCTCACAGTATGCTTGGGTCTGCCAAGTCTTTTCAGCCTCCTTCCCTGCCAACAAATCCAACTCACCACCAGGTAGTGACCAGTGGACAGCTTTGCCCCTCTCTTTACCCGAATGTCCAAGACACACGGCCAAAAGTCACCTGAAACAACTACAAAGTTGATCATTGAACTCCTGCCGAGGGTGTCCTGATGCCATGTGTATTGATGGACACCCTTGTGTTCAAACATGGTGTTTGTTATGGACAAACTATGACGAGCACAGAAGCCCAACAACAAAACACCGCTCAGGTTCAGATCAGAGAAGCCATTCCTACCAATCACGCCCCTCCAGGTGCTACTGTCGTTGCTCAGGTGGGCGTTGAAGTACTCCATGAGGACGATGGAGTCCCTAGTTGGGGCGCTTTTCAGTACCCCTTCGAGAGACACCTAGAAAGCTAGGTACTCCGAACTTCTGTTCGGCCCATAAGCCAAAACCACAGTCAGAGACCTGTCCCCCACCCAAAGGCAGAGGGATGCAACTCTCTCGTCCACAGAGGTGAACTCCAACTCTTGGTGGCTAAGCTGGGGGCTCACGAGTAAGTCCACCCCAGCCCGTCGCCTCTCACCATGTGCAACTCCAGAATGGTAGAGAGTCCAACCCCTCTCGAGATACTGAGTTTCAGAGCACAGACTATGCATAGATGTGAGCCCAACTATATCTAGCCGGTACCTCTCAACCTCTTGCACAAGCTCAGGCTCACTCCCAGAGAGTTGACTTTCCATGTCCCAAAAGCCAAGTTCCGTGACCGGGGTTTAGGCTGCCGAGGCACTCACCTTCGACTGCCACCCAAACCACATTGTACCGGCCCCTTCTGAGCTCCCTTCCTGGTGGTGAGCCCACTGGGGAGTGATCCCACGTCGACCCTTCGGGTTTTACCCGACCGAGGCCCATTGGAGGAGCCCCGGCCACCAGGCGCTCGCCTGTGAGCCCCTACCCCAGGCCTGGCTTCAGGGTTAGGCCCTGGTAATGCCAATCCAGGCAACGTAACTGAATCTTTGATGGTTTTTCTCATGAAGGGGTTTGTGAACCGCTCCTTGGCTCATCACCCAAGACCTGTCTGCCATGGGAGACCCTGCCAGGAGCCGATGCCCCAGACAGCATAGCTCCTGGGATCACTCGAGCACTCAAACCCCTCCCCCCTGCCTTTAAGGGTGGCAGTTCAAGGTTTTCAAATGACTAAATGTTAAAAAAAGGTAGTATTTGCTTTAAACAAGTTAAAGATTTAAAGTTTAAAACAATTCTTTTTATGACTAACCTTTTCTGCTAAAACATTCATATAATAATTTCGAATCTATCCTTAAATAATCTCAATGTTTTTTTTTTAACTATATTTGCCTTTAAGAATTTTTTTTTAGGTCTCAGTCAGTGAAATATAAAACTACCTAATGTTCATCTTTCACAACTCTTTGGGGCTAGACTCCCCTGTATGTCACATTATGAAGGAAATCGAATGACTTTTTTTCTTGACTTTTCAGGCTGATTATTGTAGACAGTCTGTCTGTGGAGAGGAATCATATCTTGGTTCGCGTTGGCGTCATAGGAGGTCCATCTGAAAGGAGACTCCCGCTTCGATCCCTTCAGGAGGTCAGTTTTGTTTGTGCATCCGTGGGGATCTGGATATTTGGCTCACCTGTCTAAAACAAACACGGGTCACGACTCACGGGGCCGCAAGTTATAACTCACAGGCTTGCGAGTTGCAAACCGTGGCCACGGGTTGACTCTCCATCGTGACTCATGGGTCTGTGGGTTGATCTTCACCAAACAGTAGCTGGTAAAGACTTCAGCATTTCTTTTACCCCAAAAGATATTCAGCCTTTCATGAAATGGATGGATGGCCTTGAATCGAAGTTGCAACTAAAAACTTGACTTGGAATTACCACTAAAGCCTTGATGCTATGTTCACATTGGAAATGTCAAATATGTTCAAGGACAGCCTACACATGAGGTCTTGAACACGCTTTTAGCATATAAAGTTCACTCTGGAAAGCAGAGACTTCTCATTTGTATTGTTTTACTGTTTACCAGTGTTGGGTAAATTACTTCTAAAAAGTAATTGATTGCTTTACTTAGTTACTGGATCAAAATTGTAATTAAATGACTTTACTCATTAGAAAAGGTAATTCACTTCTTGTTACTTTACTTGATTTTTTTCCACTCGTACAAATTCTCAAGGGAAAAACAGTTTCACACAAACAAGATCTTCTTGTCTTATTATTTAACAGAGCTCCTTTGAAACATAGATTTTTAATCTCAATAGGACTTATCTGTTTAAATAAATAAATAAAATAAAATAAATAATAAAAAACTACATTTTTAAAGCAATAACCTTGTGTAAGGTATGAACATGGTTCAAGTCATAACCTGGCTTCATTTGAATTCAGACAACAGTGAGAAAAATTTACAAAAATAAGTTACTGTTACAACAGATGTGGTCTATGCTACAGCTCAACGTCAGATGTGGAACATACTCATTAATTCATTCATTCATTTTCCAATCCGCTTTATCCCTTTCGGGGTCACGGGGTTGCCGGAGCCTAACCCGGCTACTCATGGGCGAAGGCAGGGGACACCCCTGGACTGGTCGCCAGTCTGTCGCAGGGGCCACAATGACACATCCATGCACACTCACATTCACACCTAGGGACAATTTGGAGTAACCAATTAACCTGTGAAGCATGTTTTTGGACAGTGGGAGGAAGCCGGAGTCCCCGGAGAAAACCCACGCATGCACGGGGAGAACATGCAAACTCCACAGCCAGGACTTGAACCGGGAAACTTCTTGCTGTGAGGCAGGAGCGCTAACCACTGCGCCACCGTGCAGCCCTGTGGAACATACTGTTACGTCATATTCATCTCTATCAAATCTGCAACCAAGCCAGTTTTTTTTAAAACACAACGAACTATTAAATGCCTCCATGTTCATTATGGACAACTTTATGTATTCCATGACAATGAGTTGCACCCAATGCAGCAGTCGCTCTCTCTCTTTCTCTCTACATCTGCCTTTTGTGCACAGTTCTACACGGCTGCAGGTCTACCAAACTATTGACCCCCACCCACCCCCGCAGAGCGCATTGAACGCAAACTCATATTGATCAGTCGCGTGTAGATAAAGAAAGAAAGGGTGAATTAATATAGAAAAAATCGGCTTCAAATCCCAGGAAGGAGCGAACTCTTGTCTTTCACACCAAAGAGCAGCTTTGGAGTCGTTTCATTCGTAACAAACATCAGTACACGGGACAGATCTCTGCTCTGCCGCTCACCTGCTGCTCTGTTGAGATGACAGGTCTCCTTTCAGGACAGCCACTCTTTTCGTCTCATCTTTGAGCCAGTTTGCACCTTGACTGCAGCAATAAGTGCATGTCTGTACTTTGACCGATCCCCGCGCATTCGTGCACTTGCATACGTGTATGCGCCAATTACTCTGTTTCGTTTTAAATGAATCTGCGTTTTCCTTTCATCTAACTGAGAAAATGACAGAGCCTACAAAACCTAAGTAATGAAGTAACCAGGGTTTCTATGGTCCAGTAACTGTAATTACCAAATTAATTAATTAATTACCAAAATTTGAACTGTAATTCGTTACGTTACTTTGTTACTGATAAAAGTAACTAAATTACAGTAATTGCTTACTTTGTAATCCATTACCCCCAACACTGCTGTTTACTAGTGCATGTCCACCATCTACAGAAGAGGTTTGGTCTGGAAAATCAAAGAGATTGAAAATCTTGTAAATCTTTCTTCAGCCTTTTTCGTTACAGCTCTTTTCTGATACATGAAAGACTTCGTGTCATATAATTCCAGCCGGGCAAAAACCACTATTATTAATTTCTCCTGAACAGTTGGCACTTTTCGTGAAATAAAAAGGATGCCATCCGCATCCCTGATTGGTAAAAGTTCAACCTGGTTTAAATTTCAACATGTTTGATGGCTTCGCATTTTGGACTTAGAGCCTGAAAACGGTCTCATAAACATGTATAGCTACACGTGAATGCGAGAGTTTTGAACGTGGAAGCTCAAAACCCTTATATACATGTTTACATAGTATTTTCATTGGTTGCCAAGTGGTTGCCAAGGGTGATGTGAACATAGCTTGAGACTTCATTAGAAGAGAGGCTTTGGACTTGAATAGGAGTACATAAAAAAACTGAACAAAGAAAATGTTGCTTAGAATAGGGGCTATCTTAATAATTAAAATTTTCATATGTTTTTATGTTTCTTAAATCCTTCTGACTTCTAGCACTGCAATTTGTTCTCTCTATACCTTTCGGTAGACATTTCTAAACCTGAATATCTCCCCACCACTGCATAATACTGAATTATCTCTTTTTGGTATCTACAGAGAACATTTTGGGGCTTTTCAATGAAGCCAAAAATGAAGAGGTGGAGCTCTGGGAATTGTAGTTTTTGGTGGTTTAAAAAAGTTGATTTGATTGGACAAACTTTTTTTCTCTGTTAGTCAGGTAATTAAGGACTTGTCTTTGCTCTATTAAGGGAGAGCAGCCATACCCCTGGCCCATGGTCTTAGCCTACCCTGTGCCCAACTTCTACAACTTGGACCTGCTAGAGATTCCCCACACCTCACAAAGTGAGAATAATAGTAGAGTTGTCACTTTGGCTCATTTTTGCTTTTTGACTGTGAGTTTTTCATGTCTTTGTATAGGTTGTGAGATAAAAAATATTCTGAGTTCATCCAAAGACTCAGAGAGTGAAGAGAGCTGGTTAAAAAAGTGTCAGAAAGTGTTCTGCAAAACCATGATGTCCGAACCCCACAACCTCACCGGGAACGGTAACCCTCAATACTCTTTCCATAGTAATGGAGTGTTAATGGTAGGAGGTATCATTTCTGAGTCTTTTGACTGTTAGTCAATTCAGTAGAAACCAGAAGCAACTCTGAAGTAAAACTCTCAGATGTTCTATCGTTTGTTTTAAAATTTTCTTTGTATATTGTTTTTAGATACAAAGTGTATTTAGTATTTGTTTTGGTATCTTGTTGGCACTGTGTAACTTATGTGATTCTTTTAGATCCTATCTGGATTTTATTTTTCAATTTTGTTACAGTGGCTTGCAAAAATATTCATACCCCTTGAACTTCTCCACATTTTCTCACAGTATGACCACAAACATAAATATATTTTATTGGAATTTTATGTGAAAGATCAACACAAAGTGGTACACACTTGTGAAGTGGAAAGAACATTATACAATAGTTCTTTTTTTTTTTTACAAATAAAAACTGAAAAGTGCAGTGTGCAAACGTATTCAGCCCCCCTGAGTCAATACTTTGTGGAACCCCCTTTTGCTGCAATTACAGCTGCAAGACTTTAGGGGTTTGTCTCTACCAGCTTTAAACATCTAGAGACTGAAATCTTTTCCCATTCTTCTTTACAAAACAATTCAAGCTGATTCAGATTAGATGGAGAGCGTTTGTGAACAGCAGTTTTCAGGTCTTTCCACAGATTCTGGATTGGTCTTTGACTGGACCATTCCAACACATGAATACGTTTCATTTTAAACCATTCCATTGTAGCTTTGGCTTTATGTTTAGGGTGGTTGTCCTGTTGGAAGGTGAATCTCCGCTCCAGTCTCAAGTGTGACGTCAACAGGTTTTCCTCCAATATTGCTCTGTATTTGGCTCCATCCATCTTCCCATTCCCAGTCATCATGGACTCCTGGCTGCATCTCTGATCTGTGCTCTCCTTGTTCAGCCTGTTAGTTTAGGTGGATGATCATGTCTATGTAGGTTGACAGTTGTGTCAGACTCTTTCCATTTGTGGATGATGAACTGAACAGTGGTTTGTAGGATGTTCAAAGTTTGGGAAATCTTTTTCTAGCCTAACCCTGCTTTAAATTTCTCCACAACTTTATCCTGACCTGTCTGGTGTGTTCCTTACACTTCATGATGATGTTTTCTCCCCAATATTCTCTTAAGAGACTGTCACAAAATGGCTGTGTTTGTATACTCAGATTAAATTTACACACAGATGGACTCTTAAGTCATTAAGTCAACATTTGATCAGTCACCAATCATCAAGAAACTTCTGAAGGCAATTTGATGCACTCAGAGAAAAGGGGGCTGAATACTTTTGCACACTGCACGTTTCAGTTTTTTATTTGTAAAAAAAAATGTACTCTTGTATAGTTTTCTTTCCACTTCACAATTGTGTTGGACTTTCACATAAAATTCCAAAAAAGGTATTTATATTTGTGGTCAAAATGTGAGAAAATGTGGTGACGTTCAAGAGGTATTAAATAGTTTTGCAAGCCACTGTAGGTAGGGCAGGTAATTCATGTATACTGTAGTTCACATATAGTATAGCTACATTAGAATTTACTGTGGATCAAGAAAAATGTGCAAAATAAGTCACTTTTTACAAAACTTAAAAAAAAAACATACTTATTTTATAGCTTGGGTTTTCTTTTGTAACAGGATATTTTTAGCTCTTAAATGGTTAGAAAGTGGTTTATCTGAGATCACTTTCATGTTCACTTCCTTTTCCATTGTTAGCTGGTGGTTTTGTCACGGAAATATGAAGAAATAGAGTCAGTGCTTACTCAGGGTGATTAAGTACTGAAGTTCCAAAGTGCTGAAGGGTGGACGCTAGCTCTCTGCGTTTTTACAGCTGCAGATTTCCACATATGAACAGTTACATAGGAGTGTTGCTGAATATACTCTTGACTAATTTTTTAATTAACGTAAATATTGAACTTCCTACAAATCCAGTATCTGGCTGCAACTAGACTAGTGCTTTTATTTCTTTACAGTGCTGGCTGACCTTCTGGAGAGTGTCGTGGTCCATCTATCAAACTCTGCCACAGGGTGCTTCTTCTGCTCAGATCAGTACAAAGGTCAGCAGAAAATGCACTCATTATTTTGTTTCGTTTTGACAATGTTGTCAAAGGAAAACAACAAAAGGCCACTGGGTGGATCAGCAAAGTTAACAAAGTCAGTTAAAGGGTAACTTCACAGTAAATCAACTTTTTATGGCTATTTACCTGTAGAAATGGGGATTTAAAAATGCTGACTGTTGATCCTTGCCACATTTTTGACAAATTAAAATAAACTTGTTTAATTCTTGAAATATTTGTCAAAAACCGTCTGTGTGCTGCTGCCCCCTAGTGGTTGAAATTAGGTAGTAAAGCTTCGTGATTGGTCAGCTGGTGTAAGTCCCACTTCATTTCAGATATTTTACATCATCATGTTCTGCAGCTCCAGTAAATGCCTCCACACATCTTACAACGCTCCTAAGAGTGGCAGCGCTAGTTGCTCCCGAGAACGGCGGCGGAGCTCTCTCTAATACCGAGAGTAGTGGCTGAGCTTGACTCGTGATGCCAAGAGCAACCTCTGAGCTCGCCCTGCGATGCTAAGAGCGGCCACAGAGCTCGCTCTGCTCCCATGAGCGGTGGAGCTCGCTGTCTTACTAAACTGACCCTGAGTGGCTGGCTGGAAAGCCGCTGGGGGATGTGGAGGCAGCCGCTCAGGCCTCTTGAACCTAATCATTTTCTACTTACTTCCATAGTATTGTGTCTGCTGCTGATGTTATCCATCCCCTGCCATTCTGCTCCTCCAGCAGGTGGGATCAATGTCCCTGATTGACACCTGTTGGCTATTTTAACAGAGAAGGCCCTCAACCAAGGAGGCATGTTTCTTTGTTTTTATTTGCTAGATTTGGTAGGCAGTCCTTAGCAGGGAACTGCTGACTCAGGTCACCTTGGCTGGTTCAGCAGTATCCCTGATTTATTTTATTTTTTGCCAAGGTTCCAATCCTTTTGTTTTTGAACCAGCACACTAATCATTTCATTTTTTTAAAGCTCAGTTTTCCATCGAAATGTCGAGTCTTGAAATTAAAGACACCGAAATAAAGAAATTCAGAAAGAAAATTTAGAATCTGATGGAACAGAAAAACTTCCATATTTCTCCATACCTGGTAGAGAAAGATGCACACCTATCAATGATAAACTGGAAGTGCTTTGTGTTTCATGCTTCTGTTGTGCACTTCATATTCTGGTTTCGTTCTCACATTTTTCTTTTAACATGCCTGTTTTACAGCTGCGGTAAAAGATGTAAGGAGTGAAGAATTGTCCTCTGTGGAACAGCTGGGAGTCGACATCTGTCTCAGGTGTGCAAAACAATTTCTTGTTGGTCATTAACTCCAGGTTCTGGAGTTTTCTAAAAGTTTGAGGTGGTTCTGTGTCAAAAACAGAAGATGAGGAAGAGGAAAAAAAACACAAGGATGTACTCCAACCAATTCATACTAAATTGTATGCAAACAAAAATTCATGTACATGTACAGCAGTACAATGCGTCATGGTTCCTGAAAGCACAACAAGAAAATGAAGAGCTTCAAACCTGTTTCATCATAGTTTGTGTTGAAAAACTACAGCTGACTTCTTGCTGCTGTTTGAACATTTCCTCCAAAGTTTTTTTTTTTTACTTTTGAAGCATCCTTCCAAGAATCTCTTTTTAAAGAGCTTCATTTTAGCACTACCAGCACATGTCCTTGGAAAAGTTGTTAAATCTTCATATTTTTGTTAGATTACAGAGACAGAGTGCAGTCTAGAAGAATGAAAAATACACATTGGAGCAGTTTTTAAAACCTACACACAGTGGATCATTTGACTCACTTCATTATGGATTAGTGATGGAATTTATAAGTGGAAATGTAAAAGACTAATGAAAAGAAACAGAATGGAGGAATAAGATGAATTTAATGGGCTTCTATTCAAGAAGAATGTACGTTTTCTCTTTAACCTGCAGATATGGCAGCTACCTTAAGTTACTTGGAGGAGAAGCCAGAAATCTTCTGATTCTGCTACTGAAGCAAATGAAGAGCTTCTTGTCCAAACAACGTAGGAACGAATCTTCAGGACTTCGTATCCGTCAGACAAACTGCTGCCTCTCATTTGATCAGGGTTGGGAGTAACTTGTTAGATAGTATTTTTTTTTTTTTGCTAAAACAAAGTGCTAAAGAAAATGTTGGTAATATTTTACTTTTTAAATGGTAACTGTTGTACTACAAAAGTTTAGCCCCCCAAAACTTTATCTGAAAATGTGACAGATAAAATCAATGTTCTGCTTGTGTTCAGTCACATGAGCTTTTGTTTAATTGAATTTAATGAATTGTGTTTATATAAGTTTCTTAAACCTAAACTATCAGGTACACTAAAAAATATTTCATTTTCTCAAAATTCAGTAATGCAATAATGCTTCATACACTGAACAAAAATAGAAATGCAGCACTTTTTTTTTTTGCTTCTATATGTTATGAGATTAACTCCAACATTTGAAACATTTTCTATAAACACAAAGTAACTATTTCTCTGAAATATTGTTCACAAAACTGTCTAAATCTGTGATAGTGAGCACTTCTCCTTTGTAGACAATACACCTCACAGGTAAGCCACATCAAAATGCTGATTAGACAGCATGGTTATTGCACAGGTGTGCAATATACTGACCACAATGAAAGTCCTCTCTTAAATGTGTCGTTTTTTTTTTTGTTTTTTTTTTTGGGGGGGGGTCGGTCGGTCTGGAGACTCAGTACACTGGTCAGCCTGGTGTGACTCAAAATGTACTCGGTCCCACCCAATCTGCCATTCCTCAGGTTCTTTAACTCTGCACTTCAGTAACTCAGCAGGAGAGTTACCCAGGTTACGACTGGCTGGCGTCCACAGTCTTCCTCATTATGGGCGGAGATATGGAGCGCTCTTTGGGTTTGTTGCTCCGCCTCTCCTCCCTTCTTGCATCTGCATTCATCTGGCCTGCAAGGATACACGTTTGTGTGAGTAACGCATGCAGTGCAGGAGTTTGGTTTAAGTGCAGACACTGCTTTTTAATACAGACTCCCCAACCCCTAAAAGATTATGAAATGCCCTTGTTTTTAATGCAATTCGGTCACATGCTCTCCATTTTTTTAATGTTGAGTATGATGTCACCCATTTGCTGAAGTAAAAACCTCATACATGTGAACATTTTACAAAGACTATTTATAAATCCACTGAATTCTGATGATGAAAACTTAGATGATTCATAACAATAGATTTCAATACATATTTTTTTCAAATATTAAATCGTTGAAACGCCATCCATTGTGGTCTATATTTGACAATCTACTGAGCATTGTTGCATTCTAGTTTTTTGCAGAGACCTCTGTGAAATTTCTAGTTTTGAATATTGTAATTGTAAAGTCGAACACCCTTACAAAATGTCGAACACTCTATATAGGCCACTAACTAGTGAGCAGTGAGAAAATTCAGACATAACCTCTGTTATATTAATGAGTTTGAAAGTGAAGGGAAAGAAAATTCATTTTAAAGCCAATTGTTTGAACTTCTTTAAAAACCTGATCACAGCCATAATCATTGGTACTCTTGAGCCTTACTGACATCATGAAACTGATTTCATTTGTCATATTTTCCTTCTTTGTGAAGTCTTGCAACAAACAAGCTCTTAGATCTTTGGTTTCTTAACAGAACTATCTCGCAGTGATCACTGCAGTTTCACACTTAAAAAAATGATAGTAAGCACATTGAATAATAATATATATAATATAATTAAGTTTAATGAATTGACTGAAATTTATTGGAAAATTTGAGTTCTATAAAACCCACAAACAATTCTTTGGGAAGTTAATATTTCATAAGAACATTGAACAGTACCAAAGAGAATAAAGCAAAAAAGAAAGCTAGATGAAGTTCCTAAAACTGAGGTATCATAAACTAACACAAACAGGGACCATATTCTTTATTTTCAGTTTCAACTTGAACTACATTT
Organism: Adrianichthys oophorus; assembly: GCA_036245035.1. Taxonomy (NCBI): domain Eukaryota; kingdom Metazoa; phylum Chordata; class Actinopteri; order Beloniformes; family Adrianichthyidae; genus Adrianichthys; species Adrianichthys oophorus. The sequence goes on along the minus strand of BSAI01000101.1, from coordinate 13,362,877 downwards.
TTCTCAGTTTGAATGAAAAATGTATTTTGTTTTATTTTTGCAGGACCATTTACCTCAAGAGGTAGCTGAATCAGGAATCCCTCCAGTCTACTGGTGTACAGCCCACTATGTGGAGAAGCTGCTAAAGGTTGAACTTCCTCTAGTCCATTCTGCCTTCAGGATGTCTGGATTTACACCTTCACAGGTAACGTTAGCAGCAGACCTCTGCAGGGTTCCTGTGGTAGTCATAATGAAATATGCAAAAAAAAAAAAAAAAAACTTTTTTAAAAGAATCACCATTTATTAGTTTGATATTTATTGCCTCGTGTATTTAACACTGATATTGGTTGATATTGTTTACAGTCTAATTTATCTTTGCCTTCTTTTGGTATCACTACAATTATAGCAGCAGGTTCCCCTTTGTAAGACCGAGTTACATATGTGACATATTTTTGGGGTTAACTGGGTCCTAAAACACTTGTACCATTCAGCCGGGAAGCCATCCGGGCCTGGACTCTTCTGTGGTTTAAGCCTGGATATCGCGGCCTTCACCTCGTTCTCCATTATTTCTGCCACCAAAGTTTTATTTTGTTCCTGTGTGATCTTAGGTAAATCTAGAGATTCAAGAAAATTTTCTATTTTATTTACGTTATCTAGTTTTGGTTGTGGGTATAAATTCTTATAGTATTCCTCAAAACTTTTTTGGATATCTTCTGGTTTAGACTGTATTTGCTCTGTTCAGGAGCATCTTATTTTAGTGATATTTTCTTTTTGCCGTTTTCTCAATTTGTATGCTAATAGTTTTATTGCTTTACTTCCTGCTTCATAATATTCCTGTTTCAGAAATACCAATTTCTTTTTAACTTCCTCTGAGTATATCTCTTCTATCTCGTTTTGAAGTTTTTTAATCGCCATTCTGTTATCGGGTTTCGCTCCATTTTTATGTTGTTTGTGTAAGTCTTTGAGTTGGTTGTTTAATTGATTAAGTCTCTCTTGTTTGCTCTTCTTTAATAATGAGGAGAACGAGATTACTTTTCCTCTCAGTACTGCTTTGTATGCATCCCATACCATAGATGGGGAAACTTACCCACTTTCATTTTCTTCAAAATACATTTCTATTTCTTTACCTGATTCTTCTTTTCTTGAGCATGATTTAGTACATTTAAGTTCAATTTCCACATTGTAGATTTTGGCTTGTCGTTATTTATTAGCATTTTTACTGGTGCATGGTCAGATATATCTATTGTTCCTATGTCACATGACTGAATTCGATACTGATCTTTTTTGAACACGAAGAAATAATCTATTCTGGAGTAGGTAGATTGTGGTGCTGAATAATAAGTGTAATCTCGACTAGTTGGGTTCAGTTCCCTCCAAACATCAGTAATACCCATTTCTTCAATAACTGAGTTAATTTTGTTAACTAAGGGTTTTTTTTGTGATATAGACTAGAACCAGATGTGTAAATCTTATATTCATATCACCTCTGCTTATAAGTATCCCGCGTGATTCTGTAGCCATAATATGGAATAATTTTTTTAAAAAATTCCCAGTTGCTTCCTGGGGGGGCTTATATATTGAAAAATGTTACCAAGAACCTGTCAATCCATCCTATGATCACTACATATCGACCTTCCTTGTCTTTGGATTCTGAAATATGTTCATATTGGACCTGGTTTGATATTAGAATAGCTGATCCCCTTCTATGCCCTGACTTGTAGGACATATAGAAAATGGGTTTAAACCCCCTCTTCTCAGTTTTACATGTTCAGTTTCTGTCAAATGTGTTTCTTGTAGGAATATTACTTGTGCCCATTTCCTTTTTAATTTAGAAAATATCTTACTTCTCTTAAAAGGATTCAGTATACCATTTACATTATAAGAAATTATTATGGTACTATCCACCATTACTTTTGTGATGTTTTATCTGGATCTTTGTGGATAGTGTTGGTATGTCAGCTCTCAGGCTGCTCTGAACTGCAGCGAACAAAAAACAAACTAAATAATTAGTTAAAATCATTACTTTTAAGTACTGATTATCTGAACTTCCAAAGGTGGGGTTCCTTGTGGAACCCTGTTGTTGTTGTAGTGCTGCCATCCCGAGAGATAACATGTCTTTAAGAGTGTAGCACTTCTCAAATATTACAAAAAAATGAATCATTGTTACTATTAATAGTATATTGAAAAAATGTTGTGTCAGAAAACTACTCCAGAAATATTCTTTGGAAACATAAATTGCCTCTGCTACAACCTAATATAACTCCTGTGTAATTTTTTTGCCTCAGTCACAAATCAAGTTTTTTTGTCCTTATCACAACTTCCTTTACTTTAACAAAAACGACTTATCATTTTCAAATAAGTAGTCACAACACATGATCCTAATAGTATAAACTTCCAACTTGTTCTTGCACATCAAATGTTAGTGATCGGACACATATTTCTGAAAATGGAAACTTGACTTTCAAAACTTCCTTTATTGCAGTCATTTAACCTGAACTGTGGTTCTTCGCTGTCCTCGGCATCCAGATCACCTCTGACTTGACTGTCAGCATGGAGTCACAAGTTATTCACATGTCAGAGGCACATTTTGTTTGACGCTGCTCATTCTTTGTAACATCATAAATTGTTTGGTGGTTGAAGGAGTGAAAGGAAAACAAACAGCCTGCTGGTGGGCTTTTCTATACTCGCTGTGTGTTGCTCTTCATATGTACTTTTATTCCAAACCATATAGCTACTGGGAAAAAAAAACACCCACAATATTGCATCGTGTTTGAGCTCACAGCCAGTTTCATCAACAACCACCAAACACACACTTGATTTCAAACTCATTTTGAAGCTCTTTATTAGCGTCCATGCTCCTGTTAGTTGTACAAATGTTCATTTCTCAATACAGAATTTTTGTCTTTTGAATGTTTTGCATTTTTTAATCTGAAAAGGCTAAGGGGAAAGCGGGTTTCCGTTACAGCTGTGCCTCCACTGGCTGACTCAGTGCTTTTGGAACTACCTGGACTGGAGTGAAATCTGCCTCTACCTCTGCACCTGCGTGCTCTTCAGCCCTGACTACCAGGTGTACCTGTGCTTGGCAATATTCCGACACCTGCAGCCAGACATCCTGCAGCGCACACAGTCCCAGGAGCTGCAGATCTTCCTGAAGGTCAGCTGCAGCTTCACCTCCACTGAAAATAAAAAAAAACATTGACAAGCTAGAATTTCAAAATAAAATAACCTGCTTTGAAAAACACAATTGGTTTAAAATCCTAATAGGAATAAAGTCAAATTCCAGAAATAACAAAATATTACGACACAACCCTCTGCTTACATTTGGGTCTAAATTAATTAAGTCTCGACAGGCTTTTTTTATTTACGTCAAACACAACTATTCACAGTTAAGTGTCAAGCAGCTGGAATGAGAATTTGCCTCTCTAAGTTGAAGTTGCCCTCTCCAGGTAGAGAAGATCTTCTGTTTAAGTAACCAGGGATCCTGCTAACAAGTGATGGGAGGATAAGTAATATGAGCCACGCTGACAATTTCTGTGAATAAAACATCAGTTTTCTCTTTGTATAAAGAAGCTTCTCTAATGAGTTGTACCATTAGACACTGCTGCAAGAAGTTCACTTTAAAACTGAATTATTCCTGTCCTCAGATGAGCTGCTAAAAGTTGTTTTTGTTCACCCATTTTCTGTTTACACTTCTCTCCTACAAAAGGGGTTGCAGACAGATGTGGTTTTAGATCAGCAGCAAGCGCTTGTACGTATATTTAATTAATTTTAAACTTTGAAAGCTGGTGGACTTGTTAAAATGGAGTCCAGCAGACCTCTGACTGTGCTGAGGCTGAAAGGTGGTTTGACAGAAATGTGACACAATACACTTTTTTTTTTTTTCCCAGCGGAGTGCTGTCCAGTGAAACACTAAACTGCAACCTGTTTGTCAGTGGTTAGGACTTTTTCCTCACAGCAGGAAGGCCCTGGTTCAAATCCAGACTGTGACCATTCTGTGTGGAGCTTGCATGCTCTCCTTGAACTTAAATGGGTTTTCTATGGGCATTTTGGCTTCCTTCCACAATCCAAAACCATAAACTAAATTACTGTTAAGTTCCACAGATTGAAATGTTACTCTCCAAAAATAGAGGACCCCAAAAAACCGATTTTAACAGTCCACAAACGTATTGGTTACTTCCTTTTTACTGTCTTGCAGGAGGAGCCAATTCAAGGTTTTAAGATGAGCGACCACCTGAACTTTATGCTGGGACTGGAACGCAGCTACAGGAGTGATGTTCTGACTGCTATGAAAGGGTTTTTAAAACCCTGAATAGCAAAACGCTTTTTTTTCGTTCATTTAAAAGAATTTTGAATAATTCGACTGTTTTTTTTGTACAGTATTAATCGTGTATCCCTGTTTTCCACCATAAAGGGAACATGAACCTTCTGAGTATTTCTTTATTCAAATTTCTTTGGATCAGTAAACTGGATGCTAGAAAAAGCTCAGACTAATAATGCAGTTACTAACTGAGTGTTCCAAAGTCTCTCTCTTGCTATTCCACCCCCTTGCACGCAATAATTTTCATTGTCCTAGCTGGCCTCTGGCTCAAAACTGTATGGCTGGATTGATCCAATATTGCTTGCCATTATTTTTGCGCCACTAATGCTAGCTTGGGGCTATAAGCTTGATAGTAAGCACACACAGAGCTCCCAGGGAGGGGGAAGGGCTACCAATCCGGAACAGTCACCACTCTTTCTCCCTTCAATACCACACCGGCACCAGACCCCTTTCGTCCAATCCAGTGCAGCCACAAGTCCTTATTCCTCCAATCCACATCTCCTGAGGGAAAACATACAGAACCTTCAAACCCACAAAAAAGGAATGACGACGTTGCTCAAGACTGTTTCCGGTGTGGGTCCTTCCAAGGGAGCTGTGTTCTTTTCTTTTTTATCTTTATTTAGCCCTCTTTTTTTTTTTTTCCCTCTTCAAGCCGCACGTGAATGGTCCATACATGTCTGCGCGAAGCAAACATGTATGGGAGAGGGGATTACACTGAGTGCACGCACCAGCAAGACATACCAAGTATGAGAGACAGAGAGAGCGCCAGGTGAAACAAGAAAATACATCAATACAAAACTATAAAGAAACTGAAACCTTTTCCCTTTTATTGATAAATATTGATTTGGGTTTCTGTGGTGGCTTCCACCATTGCAGTACCAACAGGGCAGTAAAATGCATGCACCACACTACATATTTATCCTTTTTGTTGTTTGAGTTTGTTCATATATCGGTTCTCTGAGTTACCGGTGCTAGGAGACCAATATTGTTACTGGTGATGCTGCCCCTGCTGGAGGAAAGACATCAGGCCTGACATAACATGAGCAGTGGCAGAAAACATACGTCAGCAACAAGTTCATTGCACTTTTCATGGCCAGGAGGAGAGGAGAAGATTACTTTATTTTGTGTTGGTTAATATTATTTGCTTTAATTTCTAGTTCTTCTTAATTTCTTAATGGCAACTGCATGTTAAAATTTGTTTATTTGTAAAAGATAATGTAACAAAGGCGCTGAAACCCGTGGGTCCATTTGCAACGGTTTAATATAAGGACTAGACAAAAGTGAAGTCAGGAGACAGGCCAGGGTAAAACATAGGACCAAGGCAGAGGGCGAGTAAACGGGCAAAAGGGAATGAAAAACGCTTAGATTGCAACACAGGGTGTGAATAAAAGACTATGCAATGACTGAGTAGCAGAACAGGACTTAAATAGGAGGTGAGTAATGACATCATGACACACAGCTGGGTGGACCATGGACTGTATGCAGTGCATGCTGGGGATTGGAGTGAGGAAACCGGAAGACAGTCAATATTCAGGAGAGGACTCCCTCTGGTGGCTGGACGGGGAAGTAGATGGTTGACTCCTGACACCCTGCGAGGGGCTCCAAAAGCGAGACGATGTCCGACGCCGGGGGCCTTCCACAAGTCTGAGGTGCTGGTCTGTCCGGGTGGTCTTGGTGGAAGTCTGCGAACAGGGAGGGGGTCGAGAATGTCATCAGAAGCGACCCAGGAACGTTCCTCGGGTCCATACCCTTCCCAATCCACCAGGTATTTGAGACAACTGCCCTGACGTCGGGAATCCAGGATCTCATTGACGATGTAACCCTCCTCCTCGTCTAATGTGAGCAGAGGCGAACCGCCATCAGGAGGTGACAACCGCACTCCCTCATTCTCCCTAGTCATGGGCTTCAGCAGAGAGATATGGAAGGTGGGTGAGATACAGTAGTCGGATGGTAGTTGGAGGCAAAAGGAGAGTGGCGTGACCTGTTTGATGATTTTGAAGGGACCTACAAACTGCGGATTTAGCTTTTTACAGGTAGTCTCAGTCGCAGGTCCCAAGTTGAGAGCCACACCCACTGTCCTGGGACCCTCTCGTTGACGTTTATCAGCTTGCCTCTAAAATCAGTGGACGGCACGACCCATTTTGATAAGGGCCGCCTCCCATGTCTCTTCACACCTTTGGAACCAGGTATCTACAGTAGGCAGGTTAGAAGGCTCATCAGACCAGGGAAAGAAGGGAGGTTGATATCCCAGCACACACTGAAATGGTGTTAGGTCAGTGGCTGCTTTCCGAAAATAATTCTGGGCGTACTCTGTCCAAACCAGGATCCTGCTCCAGTTCTCTTGACATCAGTGACAGTAAGTTCTCAAGAAGCGAGTGACCTCTTGATTAAGCCGTTTGACTTGTCCTTTGATTGGGGATGATAGACAGAGGTGAGACTTACATTGATGTTGAGACCTTTGCATAGTTCCTTCCAGACCTATGAGGTGAATTGACGTCCTCGGTCTGACACGATATCTTCAGGCAAATCCTAATGACTGAAGACGTGGGTCATGAGTTGGTCTGCCATCTCCATGGCGGTGGGTAACTTGGGTAATGGCAGTTGACGGCAGGTTTTTAAAAAAATGATCAATCACAGATAGAATGACCGCTTTACCTTGAGATCTTGGCAGGTCTATGATGAAATCAATGGCAATATGGGGACACAGGCATTGAGTGGCAAAGGCTTGAATAGGCAAAGGCTGTAGTTCGCCAGCAGGTAACTGACAGGGAGTCTTGGCCATCTGACATGAGGTGCAGTTGGTCACGAACTGTGCCACATCCGTCTGCAAGGCAGGCCACCAGAAGGTGTTCTGCATGAGGGTTTGCATAGTGGCCATTCCTGGATGTCCTGTTGCAGGGGAGTCATGGATGAAATGGAGCACCTGATCATTGTAAAAGGGTGGAACGTAAGTGCGGTCTGCAGGACAAGACGGCGGTGGTGGATCAGCTGCGTTGACCTCGGTCAGTTCCGTTATGGCATCTCATTGTATGGGAACGAGAGTCTCTGGGATGACAGTTTCAGGCACTTTAGGTTCCTCGATAGGGAGCTCGTGCTGGCATGACAGAGCGTAGGCTTTACCATTTTTGGAGTCGAGTCAAGAGGGGATCTGAAAGTTAAAGCAAGAGAAAAACAGAGACCACATGGCCTGGCGAGCATTTAACCTCTGGGAGGTTTTGATGTATTCCAGGTTCTTGTGGTCAGTTAGCATGATGAACAGCTCCCTCCAGCCAGTGATGCCACTCTGAGAAGGCGTCCTTCATCGCCAACAACTCACGACCCCCCACATCGTTGTTCCGCTCAGCCTCTGACAGCTTTTATGCACAAGGAAATAGTTTGGAGGGCTGACCGTGACGTTGGGACAAGACGGCCCCCACACCAGAACTGGATGCGTCCACCTCAACCACAAAATGGAGTGAGGAATCAGGGTGATGAAGAATGGGTGCCAGTGAGAAGGCTATTGTAGAGCTCAGAAATACAGGTGGTTTTCGATAAGGTGTTGAAGGACTTGACGGACATGTGAGACATGCTCCTCTAAGGTGTTCGAGTAGATCAGGATATCATCAATGTACACAATGACAAATTTTTGGAGCATGTCTCGGAAAACCCTTCTCCAACTCTTCTTGGATGTAGTTTTGCATGGCCTCGGTTTCAGGCTGTGACAGTGGAAATACCCAGCCCCGTGGGGGTACAACCCCTGGAGTGAGTTCAATAGCACAGTCATATGGTCTGTGGGGTGGAAGATGTGTGACATGTTATTTATAGAAGGCCTCCTGTAGATCGTGGTATTGAGAGGGCAGAAAGTTAATCAAAAGCAGTCATGCTGAGCTGTGTGGATGTGATCTGGTTGTGTGGTGGAAGGTGAACAGGCGAACCCCGGGGAAGACCACTTTGGAGGAAGTGAAGGCGACAGCAAGCAGAAGTGAAAGAGAGTTCTTTGGTAGACCAGCATATGGTGGGGTCATGTCTTTCAAGCCAGGGGAGCCCCAAGATGACAACGTGATACGATGATTCGATGGTGAGGAGGCAGATGGTTTCCTGATGATTCTGCTGAATACAGAGTTGGATGTACTGAGTTAGGTACTTTATCTACCCCGGACCCACTGGTCGACCATCTACAGTGAAAACTGCCACCCGTGAAGGACAGGGTAGCAGAGGAATGTGTTTAGCGTTCACGAACTCCAGATCTATGAAATTTCCTGCTGCCCCTGAATCTATCATGACTTTTGTTGAAAAAGGCTTCCCCTGAATCACCAAAGTCACAGGAATTTAAAAAGATAACGAATCATCATTTACCATCCTACCTGACCGTCGGGATGGAGGGTTGGGACAGGCAGCGCGCAGATGACCAGGCTGGCTGCAGTAAAGACAAGTTGTGGTGTAACCGGTGTTCTCTTTCTTCGGGGGTAAGACGGGTGGAACCCAATTGCATGGGTTCCGGAGTAGCACTCCCTCTGGAGAGGACTCCCTCTGGTTGCCGGAAGGGGCAGTAGATGGTTGACTCCTGACAGATTAATTTAATGTCTTTTCCAGTCCCTCTGGCTGTTTTTGGCTGCTTGGTCCACCACAGTTTTACAGTTCGGTTTATGTTCAATGAAAGCACAAAAATGTTGTATGTGGTGAACAGTGCAAAATTTTTCTAATGTACATGTCACATTAAGAAGAGTTGGAATATGAGAATGTGAAGTTTATGTCATAATTTACATTTTTGAGGTGCTTTAAATACATACACATAACATAAAAAACTCTGCATCTTGTGTTGCAACTTTTCACAAAAACTGCTGCAAAATCAGAAGTTTTAAGCCGCAACAATCCTAAATATATGCCACGAAATCCTGGAGGGTCTGCTCAGCTCTCATCTGATCATCATAAGATTTGTCTCAAGATCCATCAGAGATTTAATCTTTAAATCTGTAAAAAAACTCCTTCCTTAAAGAGAACAACCTCAGATTCACAGAGGACTTTCGTCCAGCAGACAGGGAGGCTGGAGCCGCACTATGGCCATTGATTCAGACAACAAGGAGAGAAGGAAAAACAGCACACTATGTTGGAGCCCGACATTGTGGAAGGCAAAGAAATACTCCACCTCAAGACTTAGTCTAAAGTGTCTGTAGTTGACACTTTCAGGTACATCTGTGACATCCATCTGTTTCATGACACTGACTTAAGAAGATACTGTAGACTGGGTTTCTAACAGAGTTTTTCTTTCTTATTCCCTTACTGTTTGTTCGGTAAGTTAAATTGATAAAAAAAAAATCTTCGATACACATCCTAAACCCGAATATTTGTGGTCATGGTCATTTATTCATTCATTTTTTCAGAAGTCAACTTTGTGCAAATTTATGAATGATTTTTTTTCAATGTAAAGCAGAAGAGTAACTATTTAAACTAGTGAATAACAATTAAAATAATGACTCGTTTTTTTTTCAAAAATGTCATGTTTAGAAAAAACATGCATATATTGAAATATGTGCAACATTTTACATTATTGTGTGTGTTCTTACAAATTGTGTTGTAGTTGTGAGTCTTAGTCATTACAAAGTAACAATAACATGGAGCAACATGTAACTGTGTGTTTGTGTTGGCTGAGGTCCACTTGAGCAAATCATAGAATTTACCAGCACACCTCTTAATCAAAGCACCTAAGTGCGGGAATTCCATCCAGCCCCTGAATGCACCATGTGCTGCAGAATATTTGACTAAAATCTGAGCAAAAAAGTCAGAATTAAATGTTTGAACCAACTCTGGGATGCTGTCAACTCTGAGATGTGTGTGATAGCCAAGTGGGGGGGCAGACACCTAAAAGTCATGGTTGTGAGTTTGAGCCCACTGTCAGAGATGAGGAACAATATCTTACCTGCCAACGTGGCTATTTAAATAGTTTTTCTACCCGCAGAACTAGTTTTACATACATTTGACAGGTGAACTGGTGCTAATTTAAAGTACTGGTTGCAAGTTTGGTGCCTTCCAGCACTCGCCAAGAGCGAACAATTTTCTCTGAGCTCCCTTATCTATCTCTCAACCAAGGCTCTTTGTCTCGTCTCCCCCGTATCCTGGGACCACTCTCTGTTTTTCTCACTTTCAAGAAATATGGATCTGATCTGTTGGGCTGCAAATGCGATCAATCAAACCTTCCACCACCATGAGAAGTGTGAGAGCAGACGCCACTTGCCCAGGAGGTACGTTTGCGGCTGGATATTTGAAAGACCCATGGGGCAAATGGAGAATTTTCTGCCTGTTACAATGCTCTCTGGAAGACGTTGAAGATGTTTACATCATTGGATTAATGATCTCCTGCTTTCTGCTGATTGGAACTAGCAGAATCTGGATGTATCGGAACCTGGCGAAGTGGCTTAGATAAAGGCGGGCTGGGAGTGCTTTGTGATGGGACACTTGGAGCAGTAAAGACTCAAACTGATAAACTGAATGGATTGGAGGCCAATGTGGATGCATTGTATGCCCACGTCTATCGCATCAAAGTCTCCCTGGGAAGAATGGAAACTGTCATGTAGCGTATTGTGGCTCAACTTGGAGGAAACTTGGAAAATTGACCCAAGATCAGTGGATATTCTGCCACATGCAGCCTGGACATTCAGGAGGCAGGCAGAAGCTTCGTCTGCCTACAGCTAAACAATCATTTCTAAATCAGACGTTCCCCAAGCCAAGGACATTCTCCCTTGAGCGAACCAAAACAGATCAGCTGAAGTGCAAGAAGAAGAACCAGTTGTCATGGAAACCTACATTCCTGCCCTCTCCACAACCTTTTCCCTAGATTTCAACGCCTTGGTGATTCTCTGTGCAATGACGCATGGCAGCCACAATGCTGGTCAAGTAGGACCTTGTGTTAGGACCTTTTGTCGATGTGAAATCATTATGCTTATATGTAGATGAATTTTTGCTTGTAAGTAATTATTTTCATGCTTTCAGAGATCTTTATTTATTGATTTTTTTCAGCTCTTCCCTTCAGGGTTCACCACAGCAAATCAACTTCCTCCATCTAACCCTGTGTTCTGCATTCTCTACTTTAACACCAGCTACCTGGGCGGCTGTGGTGCAGTGGAAAGGGCAGGCAGCCTCTGATCGGAGGATCGCAGGTTTGATTCCCGCCTTGCCTGCCCATGTGTAGAAGTGTCCTTGTGCAAGACACTGAACCCCACATTGCCTCTGATGGAAGGTTGGCGCCAGTGCTCGGCAGCAGAGCCACCATCAGTGTGTGAATGTGTGTGTGAATGTGTGAATGGGACCGTGACTGTAAAGCTCTTTGGGCCTTCAATGAAGGTAAAATAGTGCTATATAAGTATAAGCCATTTACCTTCATGTCTTTGTTCACAGCATCCATAAACCTCCTCTTTGATCTTCCTCTAGACCTCTTGCCTGGCAGCTCTAGACTCAGCATCCTTGTACCAATATGTTTACCGTCTCTCCTCTGGACATGTCCGAACCATCTCAGTCTGGCCTCTCTGACTTTATCTCCAAAACCTCTAACATGTGCTGTCCCTCTGATGTACTCATTCCTGATCATATCCATCCTGGTCGCTCCCATAGAGAACCTCAGCCTCTTCATCTCTGCTACCTCTGGTTGGTGTCACCACAGTTTTGTACATTTTTCCTTTCCTCAGCCACTGCTTGCTAAGGCTACAATTGCAACAGACTTCAACAGCAGCTACTGGAGCTCCTGTATTTCAATTACGTGCAGCTCAGTCCACCCCAATATTACAACCTCAACCTGGACCTAGTTCATCTCCTAGCATGCACCCACCAGAACTAGTGTGGCTCACACCATTGTCACAGCTACAAGAGAGAAAATCAACAGGGGTCCATTACCATCAATCTCAGAGTTCACAAGAGGTAATCCAAGGCAGTTTATAGAACAAAACTTGCTCCCAGTTGATGCAACAGAGAGATGCTGAGTGACCATCTTAGATTTGAGGAATCTCTACTTGTTCCTGACTCATACAGCAACTCACTTTGTCCCTATTCTGACATGATGGCTTCTCTCACTAAATTGAAGTAGGTCTGTCAACTCTCACACATTGACTGTACATACAAACTTGATTGATTTCTCACTCTCTCACGCCACACCACTATTTCTCATGGTGAAATACACTTTAAGCAACTTTTTTCCCTGTTTAATTTTTTTTAAGTATCTATTGACGCTAAATAACTCTTGGATCTATAAAAAAACCTGCAGAGACCGTGGGGAGTCAATTACAATAGGTGGATGTGGTGTCTTTAATGACGAGGCGTGAAATCTGGTTTACTCTTTATTCCGCCATTTTGACAGGACAGGAAAACTTGCAGAAATCAGATGCGCATATTGCTTTAGATTATGTTACTATCGTTGAACTTTGGAGTTATGAACAATAATCTGTCAATATGCCACATTACCTCCCCATTTAACTGGGAAAAATGAACAACATAGGTGGTTACTTTAACGGCACCTAAAGTAAAGGCTAAATAACTAACACATTTACAAACATGCTTAACAAAGCCAAGTACTTCAAAATGAGACGGGTAAGGCTTCTCACAGTCTGTACTATTTTTATCGATCTCAAATACGAATATTTACAATATAATTACCGGAAACAGATGGGAAGTTTAATTTCCCGGTTTGAGTGTCTCAAAACCACGGGTTCAGGTTTGAGAGGCTCAGGCAACTGTTTTGGGAAATCTTCATTTTCAAGAGAACTGCTGAAACTCTTCTCTGCTTCTGGGCTGACTTCTTTTGTTGACACAACCGGGTCTGCCGCTGGTGCAGTTTGCACTTGGCTGGTCGCCATGCCATCTGTGCACTGTGCCAGAATCTTGCTCTCGGACTTTGTAAGACACTGGACCAGTCTGTTGCACCACTATTCAAGGAATCCAGTTGTGACCCCCACCCACAGTGCTTTGCAGATACACTCCATCCTCCACTCCAAAAAAGCGATCTGCTGCACTGTAATCGAGGCAGTCTTTCTGGTGATACTGTCTCTTTCTTACCATCTTTTTGATGCACAACTTCAGAAAATCGAACCTGGTACGAATGTGTCTGTGCAGAAACAGATCAGCAGGGGACTGTCCTGTTGGACAGTAGATCTGCGAAGTAGATCTGTCCTACAACAAAAACATTGAAATTTTATCATCAATGTTCAGGTGGGTGTGAGCCAGCCTTTTCGTTCCTGTCTTAAATGTCTGGACATATTGATCCGCAAGACCATTTAATGCTGGGTGTCCAGGGGTACTTGTGGTGTGATGAATGCTACTCTTTTTGACAAAAGTTTTGAACTCCGCTCATGTGAAGGCAGTAGCATTGTCGGTCACAATTTGCTCTGGCAGACCAAAAGAAGAAAACAATCTCCTTAGTCTTGTGATGATGTCTTGGGTAGTGACTTGTGACATACAAAATACTTCCAACCACTTTTTGTGGGTGTCGACCACTATCATGAACATGGCACTCATGGAAGGTCCAGCAAAATCTATATGCGGACTTTTCCATGGTTCTCCAGGGAACTCCCACAGATGTAGGGCAACTTGAGGAGGTGTTGTTTGTCCAGCTAGCAAATCTCACATTCTCTGCAGATTTGCTCCACATCTAAGTGAAGTCTGGGAGACCATACATATTTACGGGCAAAGGATTTGTTTTGAGGCTCCAGCTATTCCATGATCGCTAGTTTCGGGTAAGGGAACACAGGAAAGGCCATCCGTGTTACTATTTTCTTGTGACTTGCGATAAACAATGTGGTAGTCATAAGCAGAAAAAATAATTGCCCATCACTGGATGCGTGCAGCTGCTAAAGTTGGCAGACCTTTATGTTGTCCTAACAGTGTCACCAGGGGGCAGTGGTCAGTCACCAGTTTAAAGTGCCGACCCCACAATTATTGGTGAAATCTTTTCACTCCATAAACCAGTCCCAACACTTCTTATTCTATCTGAGAATTTTTTTTTTCAGCTGGGCTCAATGTCCGAGAAGCGGAGGCAACAGGACGTTCCTCTCCACTTGGTATTGTGTGCTAGATGACTGCTCCGATCCCATCTACTGAAGCATCACAGGCTAGAGTGAGTGGTAGATTCATTCATTCATTCATTTTCCAATCCGCTTTATCCCTTTCGGGGTCACGGGGTTGCCGGAGCCTAACCCGGCTACTCATGGGCGAAGGCAGGGTACACCCCTGGACTGGTCGCCAGTCTGTCGCAGGGGCCACAATCACACACCCATACACACTCACATCCACACCTAGGGACAATTGAGAGTGACCAATTAACCTATGAAGCATGTTTTTGGACAGTGGGAGGAAGCCGGAGTACCCGGAGAAAACCCACGCATGCACGGGGAGAACATGCAAACTCCACACAGAAAGGTCCCCCAGCCAGGACTTGAACCAGGAACCTTCTTGCTGTGAGGCAGGAGCGCTAACCACTGCGCCACCGTGCAGCCCTGAGTGGTAGATTTAAATCATAATAGGCTTGGACTTGTTGATTTGGTAGTAATTCCTTGCATTTAAGGAAAGTAGTGTTTTGCTCCTCAGTCAATTTCCATGGTAGATTTGCAGTCAGCAGTTTGCATAAAGGTGCTAACACCGTACTTTGTTGTTATAAAAACCTTCCAAAATAATTGTACAATCCCAAAAAGGCCTGTAACTCACTGACAATGATAGAAGCTGGAGCTTCTTGGATGGCTCTCACCTTCTCTTTTGAGGGTCTCAATGGTATTCCACCATGCCGAACTCCCACTGTGAGCGTTTCTCATGCAGTCCATTCTCCAGTAAGTGTTGTAGGACTTTTTGCAGATTTGACAGATGAGCCCCCTCTGTATTTCCAGTGACAAGCAGATCATCAAGGTAAACTACAACAGGTAAATCCTTCATCAGATTTTCCATGATAACGCTGGATAATGGAGGGTACTGAGCTGAACCCAAAAGGAAGTAGATTGTACACAGTTGTAACCCACCTGTATTCATGTATGATTCCTTTAAATCATTAGGTGTGTTTGAGATGACCCAGTGCCTCGCCTGGATCGTCGGTGAGACCAGGGGGCTGTAGGCGGGGAAAGGCGCCTGAGATGAAGACAAACAGTGATCTGCAGCGAGAATGATATATAATAAGGAGAGGTTTAGGATTGTCCTTAACATTCAATTTAATTTTAATGTTTCTCCCACTTAGTTATTTTGGATTACTTTTAATTTTTGTGATGTATGTATTTTTTATCAACAGATATTTCAATTGATCGTCTAACATTTGTGGGGGTTTTTTAAAATATATTTTTAGCTTTTTAGATAGACAATTTTCAGGAAAACAGATGAAAAATAGCTCTGGGCTCATTTAATGTGCACTGCCCCAGAGAAATAAATACAATCGAAATGGAAGTGAACATTTAAAGGTAACAATAAACACAAAATCACTGATGACTTGTGATTCCTGTACTTATGAGTTTATTTTGTTGCATAAAGGCAAATGTCTGCCTGATGTTTCACATAAACCAAAATAATTATCAGTACAAAAAAAAAAACAGTGATGAAATGTTTTAGGTTAAACATTTCTTAATGATAAAGTTATCTGAGTAATGTTGATTTCAAGTATTACAACCATAAATAAAGAGGAATATTTTAATATTTTTTTCATCAGTGATTCACTATTTGCAGAAATGGTTACAAAATACACAGATTTCCCTCATTTAGCGCCAGTCATTTCTGTTCAGTATCACACGAACTACAAGAACTGACACAACACTGTTTCCCACAATGCACAGTTTTGTAGTCATCAATGCGGCTTGCAGTAAGCGCAGTACCTATTTTCTGGCTGCGCTGGCTTAGGCAGGCAGCTTTCTCCCACCCGTTTCTCGAGATACTTTTGTGACGGCGCACATGTGCACGGCTGTGTCAGAATTCATGCTCTACTCCCCAACTACTAAGAAACTGTATAGTACGGCATTATATTACACGGGACTGCATATAGTGCCATAGAATATAATTGCATACATTTTTGTGGCGATATTTAATGTTTCTGTTCAGAAATAAACTGTCAAGTGACTAGTCCATCGCAATGTTAATTTTTATTTTCGCACCACAGAACCATTTACGGGCTCATGCGAGTAGACATTTTTTTTCCTGTACTTTTTTCGTGTAGCTTACTAAAAATGCCTTCAAATATTAATCTTTCCGTGTTCCTGCTCGCAATAATTCAACTGTTTGTAAAAAGATCAAACCGAAAACAGGCTGTAATGAGGCACAGGGAGGCAAGGAGGAGAAGCAGACATCTTAGAAGATTTATTCTGGCTGCCCTAGCCAGAGATGGACAACTTGTAAGTTAAATTTGAGCATTTTTCACTAATTATGTACAGGGTTACTCCATCTGCGGGGCAAAATAGTTTAACATTCTTGTCCAACACTGGATTATGAGTTATATTTTATAAATAAGTGCAACACTCCTGAGTTCAGAGAAAGTGTAGTGTTTTCTCTTCAATCAAACCATATTAGCATTCCAAACAAAGTGCTTTTCATCAGTGTATTTACAAAAATACTTAAAACACGCTTGATTTAAACAAAAAAAAAAAAAAAAAACTTTCATATTTAAAAAAAGGAATAAGAAAATCCAAAAACTCAGCCAAACAAATAAAAAACATGAGATTTTCCAGCATTACTAATTAATTAATAAAATGAAATGTAAGCCATCATAATAAACATACACATTCAAAAATTCAACATAAATGAAATAATTAATGTTACATTTTACATGATCGTCCATGTTTTTACTGCTTTGCCAACCTTAAGGCTCCTGTCCTGGCCCTCTATGCTTACGGTCAGTCTGACACAAGACCAGATTTTCGGTTGACTCGCAGGACCATAGTGCGTCTGGTGGAGCAGCTTCGGGTTCCTCATGCTTTGGGGTGGGCACAGGAGACTGAGGTCCTGGTGTTCCTTTTCTGGCTGGCGTCTGGCACATCTTACCGTGTGTTAGCCAGGACCTTTGATATGCCACGCTCCACTGTGAGTGTTATTGTCCACAGAACAGCAGACCACATCCTCCAGCTGATATGCACGGTCATCTTGGTCCCCAGTGTGCATGAATTGCCATTAGTCGCTACTGATTTTGAGCAGCTCGCTGGGTCTGCTGCCTTCCTAAAGGTCATGGGGAGCATCGACGGCTGCCACATAAGAATAAAGGCCCCAAAAGAAAATGCAGCTTATTTTAACAGTAAAATCTTTTATTCAATCTAAATGCAGGCTTTATGTGACCAATGTCAAATTGAAGATTCCAATTAAAGATGTTGATCAGATTAACTATGTGCATTATAATGCACAGAGGCTTAGTAATTATACACAAGCAGGTTTTGAAGCTATGAAAGAACAACTTGAAGCAGACTCCATGATGACCTTCCAGAACAGAACTGC
The DNA here is from genome assembly GCA_036245035.1 of Adrianichthys oophorus. NCBI lineage: Eukaryota > Metazoa > Chordata > Actinopteri > Beloniformes > Adrianichthyidae > Adrianichthys > Adrianichthys oophorus. Next base: position 13,345,173 of record BSAI01000101.1, on the reverse strand, counting down.
TTCAGACATACTCTTGGCAGAAAAAGATGGTGTATAGGGTATTTTTGGCGACAAATGCTGTACAGTCATTCCTAACAATATACATTCAGGTGGCAGTTTGGCCATGGTGATTGATGGCTTAAGATCTCTCAGTAAAAAGATGAAAGAGCATTCAGGGGTGGACATTTCCATCTGGGACCCATTTTTGGGATATTGTGGAAGGTTTTTATATTACTCGAGTATTTTAATAATTTGCTTACATTATTATTTACCTTTTGTGTTGTGTCATTGCATTTGTTGTTGAAATCAGCTTCCTTCTACAGCATGGTGTGGCCTCTTTTAGAGCCCAAGAGGGGGAATGAAGAAGAGAAGCAGTTTCCAGTTCAATACAACACAATCTGATAGTTTGAATAAATTTGTAGTTTGCATAGCATATGGTATGACCCTGATTTTTCCACAGAGGCTGAAATTATTTTATAGGCCTCACCTGCTCTTTGGAGCTGCATTCCAGCTGCTGCAGAGGAGCAGATGTGTCAACAGGAATGTGGAGGTCGTAAACCTTGAAAGGACAGGAACCACAAGGAGCTTCTTTTCTTTAGGGCATGCTGACCAGTGGGGAAAAAAAACAGAAGAGCAAAAGGACCAGCAGAGATGTGGGGGTAGTTGGGAGGCCAGTTCATCTGGGGACAGAATCCACAAGCACCTCCAAGTGTGGAAGGAAGTGCAAAAGACCAATTGGAGATGAAGACTAGGCACCTAGTGTAAGGACGAGGCTGAGGCATGTGGATCCATATGCAAACAGAGTTTAATGAACAGCACAGGAGGAGAGTGAGTGAGTGAGTGAGTGAGTGAGTGAGTGAGTGAGTGTGTGTGTGTGTGTGTGTGTGTGTGTGTGTGTGTGTGTGTGTGTG
>BSAI01000101.1:13287169-13332156 GCA_036245035.1 Adrianichthys oophorus | reverse complement strand
ATATTGATATGACGGTAGTGAAGAAGGTGATTAACAGTATCTCAAAGCCTCTGACATACATATGTAACTTATCACTACAAACTGGGAAATTTTCAAACAAAATGAAGAAATGTTGTGGGAGAGATTCCTGATTCCAGGTGGATCATCTGGGCTCCTGTCTTTGACTGTGACCTCGCCTTTGGCTCTTCCAGCAACCCCAGCTGTTCCACAGCTTCATCTAGATAAAGCCCATCTGCTACACTATTCAAACATGTTGTTGTTTATTTAAACGTTTAGCTGTTATTTTAACATGTAGCTGTTTATCTAAACATGTGGTTGTTTATTAGACACATACTTGTTATTCAACCATGTAGTTGTAGAATTAATTAAGCTCATTTTTCTTTAATAGTTCTTCATGTGGGCAACCCTGAGGTTTACTATCCAATTTATGTTTGAAATTAACCACTCAACAAATCAAACCTTGGAGCCACTGAAGGCAGAGTCTGGCTGAGGCTGGGCTGCAACCTCAGTGTGCATGCATGTGCACAGCTCGTGGGTGCCTGGGAGCCAATCCTAATTTGATTTAGAAATTAAAAAAATTCTAATCTTCTCAGTTTTTAAAATGTTATTTTATAGATAGAAAATAAGATGAAAAAGGACCCTCGTGTAAACAAGTTTAAAACTTCCTCTGTTAGATCCCTTCTTTGGTTGTAGATTTGTATGGAACATGTACTGTACTTTTAACTGTACTGCATTATTAACTGTTTTCTGTACAAAATTATTAATAAAACTCTCAATCAACATATACATACACAAATTAAAAATCATCAAGTCGTAAATCAGTAATAAATGTCAGTTTTCTGTTTATTTAGTCTTCTAAATCTGCTGTATTCAGATTTAAACGTCCTCATTAAGACACTCATTTGAACTGCTTAAACACAAAATAAAACAAACAAAAGAAACTAAACTAAAGAAAAAAAAACTTTTTCTTTAACCTCCATCAGTGGGTTATTCTGAAAATGGCTTCTCTTGCTCCTTACTGCTGGAGACTTAGCAGAGCTTCCGCTCCATAGTTGAGCCACATTTGGTTTGAGGGAGGAAGCAGCTCAGACCCTCAGGATGACTTCAAGATGATTGTCAGTAAGTCTGAACCTGCAGTTGGACTTATTGAAGTTCAAGGTGGAGAAGAGCTTTTGGCACAAGTCTGGGCTCCTGGATTGAGTCACGTGGACTGTGCCCTGAAAGCCCTGGAGTTCATGTGACAGCAATACCCTGGCACAGGACTCAAGCGCTGAACAGAAGGTGGGCCAGACACTCAGGAGACCTTCAAGCTGCCTTCATTTCTGTCCTACTATGAACTCTGTTGGAGATAGTTGAGTCCAGATTTGCTTAGGTCATCCATTGATGATTGGATTTGTTCAGTTCCTTCTCTCAAGCCTTTGGTCTGAACCTTCAACAGTATGTCATGGTCAATGAACATGAAAAATACAAATTTTTTTTGGTTAATCAAGTGTAAAATGAAACAGGACAAATACTTTTGGCGAATGAAAATGTTAATTAACTATGTACAACAATCTGAACTGAAATAACATCAAATATAGAACATTTATATTAACAACAAATATATTAATTATTATTACAATTATAAGAAAACAGCAACTAGTACAACATAAAAAAAGGAAAAATGTAAGTATAACAGGACCACAAACTTATATTTTAAAATAAATAAAGGCAGTAATAACATGTCAAAGTCACTAGTGAAAAAAGCAAACAAAAGCATCTCTAAGAAAAATACAAATATAAACAACATAACAAAAACCTACTATTGGTGCAAATATGTGGCTCTCACACTTGGCTGAGAAGCCTCAGTTTTGATAGGCTTCTTCCTGCTATCACACTTTGGAAAATAACATTATTTAAATTGTAAACATTATAAAATACAGATATTTGTATAATTTGTGAACAACATTTGTCCTAAATTTTAGATCTCAAACTATTTCCATCATGTCTCGATGAAGAAAATGTAAATACAGCTTATATGTGTTTATAAAACAAAAAGAGAACTTGGCTTGATTGAAATGATCTGGACTGAGTGGGTTTCTAACATTCATAATGATTTAAGCTTGCTTCAAAATCACCCCGATAACGCCAACCTGTTTACAGGTCCTTTTAAATAAAGTCATTTTGAACTTTCTCATGTTTGGTTAAAGTCCGAGCTAGATGGATGTCTAAATTTAAAATAGCATCTAACCTCATTGTGGGATCTGCTTAGAGAAAAGACCGCCAGACCCAGGAAGCCAGCACACAAGGGACACAGCCGCCGCCATTGAGGGCCTTGTTCCCTATTCCAGGGAAGGGGTAAAGTACACAAGATCGCATGCCCAGCCTTCATCGTGTAATATGTGTGTATAGTGTGGTGGGGTTAGGGAGGTGTGTAATAAAAGTGCAGTTCAAGAATGGAGGGAAGGGCACTGAGAGGACTCCTCCTACTTGTTGGCTGTGACGCCCAAGCATCCTCCACCAAGAGCCTACATCTCTTAGTACTGTTTGCAAATGTATTTTTTTTTTTTAAACTAAAGACTAGATCTATGTAATAAGTTATTTGTTGTTAGGTAAATGCACCACGTGACCCAGATATAGACGTTTACAAAAAAGGTGACAATTGTGGACCTTGTAATGGCACATTAAGCACAGCAGGGGGCGGTGCTAGCATGGAAAATCTGCTGCTCAGATGTTTTTCCCATTTTTAAAAAATCTTATTTAAAAAAAAGTGAACATTATTTTTTTAATGGTCACCCTTTTTGCTGTATTATAATTTTTCTCAAAGTCATAGATGGTTATATGGGAAAATTGTGATCTCTTTTTCTACTTTTACAAACATTTGATTGTTATAATTAGACTGAAGACCAAAAAGTCATTTAGATTTAAAAGACAGATACATTTTTGGTGCACCATCTGCAAATTGAAGATCTGGTAAAATTTGGTGTGAAAATGTTCCTTTAATAAAAGGAAGGTGCAGATGGGAAGAGTGCACCTTCCTTTTATTTATTGCAAACTTTATAGTCACAGAATTGCTGGCTTAATTTATAGGCCAATACGAGGATAAATGTATAGTTCATGTAGTAAAGCAACTGACTGAACACACAAAAAAGTCTGTTGAAAGAGTTAAACATTGTTATAATCAGCAGTCAACTGCTTCAGAGAAAATGTATGTTTTCTTTTGAATTCAAATATGTATGTATGTCTGTCTGTATGTATGTTTATGTGTGTATGTATGTATGTATGTATTAAGCAAAAACAAATTAAATGTTTTTTTTTTCTTGCAACACCAGACGGAGTATTTTTGAAATTCTGATGATAAATTGCGGTGCTCACTCCCACTTGGGGTGCTAATGAGCAACAAGTAATGTTTCATATTTCATTTTTTAAACAAACTATATATTTTTTTCCTGGTGCTATTTTTTTTCATTACGAACATAACGTAGCGCCTAAATGACGTAATTTTTTTTTTTTTTTTAGTGAACAGATACGACTTCAGTGAGACCTGAAGCCGTCTTCCGGTTTTCCTTCCAGTCGCAGGTCATTCCTTCCTCCGTGCTGTCAGCAGCTGAATACGCCTTTCAAATTTGGTACTCTTAAGTAGTACTGTCATCTCTGTGTACTTTTTTCCACACCTACTGTTTTATTTGATTTTTTAAAAAAGTTTTTATTCACACGTTGATGTGTGCGTCGGGACGTATTTCCAGCGGGAAGTTCGTTCGTTGTTTGTAGCCTTCTGCTGAAAAAAAAAAAAAAAACAGCGGGGAAGAAATGTCGAGCTGAGGACTGTTGGAAACTAGCCGGCCTGTTTTGGAATGACTGATCAATGCTGTCACTATGGCGTTTAAGGTAGGCCCGCCGACCTTTGTTGGCTTTTTAAGAACTCTTTTTCTCTCCAGTATGTGTCACGTACGTTTGTTTGTTTTAGCACTAGTAACACCAGCGGACTCGTAATGTCAGAAGTTGTAGTTTCATAGTTTTTCGCGTCACACGGTTAACTTCGCTCAAACGGCCCACTATTTGAACAGTAAAGTAAAGTAAAGGAGAAGGGTCACGGTCGTTTGTGGTACAAGTATTTGAGCAAAATATAAAGCCACTTAATGGGTTATCCGTGGAAAATACTCATTAAAAAGGTATCTTGTGACATTTTACTACCTCCCTCTGAGGGTCATAGATTCACCTGTGGAATTCTGGGTAGTGTAGTCGATTTGTGCGTTGGCCGAAAATGGCAAACCTGTCGCGCTTCGTTTTGTAAACAACTCTAACCGAAAGTATTTAACAATTTTTTAAACACTTCCGTAATATTGAACTTTCAGTACACATTAACATTTTATAATATCGGAATACAAATTTTCTTAATTATTTTCATCCATTGTGGCCTAAATAAAAATAGCATTTCTATCATCTTAAGTATCCAATTGCGCAATTTTCAGTGGGCAATTGTTAGGAGGAAAATGTTATCAACGGTTAAATAAATGAAAGATACAGTTAAACTAAAATATTTTCCCATCATATATATATATTTTAATAAATCCCACAACCTCATATTTATGCAAAAAAAAAAAATGTTGTCCACAGTTGCCATATTTCACTTTAAGTTGTGATTAACAACTTTTGAATTTCTATAATATTCTGTAATATATTAACTGTACTTCACTTGGTATAGGAATTACAACTACTAAAATAACTATACTATTTTTATCATTGTTATTAGTGTCAAAACCTTCAATTATAACAGGTAAATGGAAGTTATTCCTATTGTCATATCTAAATACTGCATTCAGTGTATTTAAACGAGAAATAGTAGATTACTTATTTGTTTTTATAAACAAAATTATACACATATGTATGCACGCAAACATTCTGTTGGGGGAGTAAAGTTATTTAAGCATTACTTAATTACAATTCTTCAGGTAAGATATTTTTTTTAAAGTTCCTTGCATAGAATGCATGCTAATTTTCTCATGTTTCAAGCTGTCCGCAGAAAAAATACCTGAGTCAGCAAATGTTTTAACACCAACGGTAACTCTCGTCTCTCCACTTACTTATAGCAAGTAGTATAATCATAACAAACGGCCTATTTACTCAGTTTGCTGAGACGACTTTCACCTCCTCTCATTTCACACCCACATTTGCACAAGCTAAAAACATTCGGTTTACATCTCATCTTTGGTCAGATCTTCATTCAGAGTCGGCTAAACAGAAAAACAAGTCTGACTTGTTACACGTTGCCCTTATTTCTCTTTACAACAGTTGGATGATCACAGAGGTCATTGTTTTCTTCATTGATGTGTTTGTAAGAAACGTTGTACAGGAACAGCCTAGTCAACCTGATTTTTGCTTTTTGACGGCAGGCACAAGTTTTATACGACTTCACAGCGGAGCCTGGAAACAATGAGCTGACAGTGAAGGAGGGCGAGACGATCACTGTCACAAATCAGGTAATAGCTTATAGTCTAGCATCTCTTTCTGCCTTTCACCTTGTTTTTACAAAGTTTTGTTGTGATTAAGTATTCACACTAACTTTATCCTCTATCTGGAAAATGTTGAGTATGCCTCACACTAACAAAAACCTGTGTGATGTTATTATATGTTTACAAATACTTTCCTTTAGTGTGGTTTCTGAAACTAACCAAAACAAAAACAAAACAACACAGCTGTCATTTTAATTTGGAAATCGTCTCATGAATGCTGAGAAGAGAGATGGAAACAAAGGCAGAGCAAACATGATGTCATCTCTGTCTGTTATCAGCAGTTCAAAGACCACTGACGGTTGACCCACATAGTTTACTAATCTGCTTCCATTTACTCACTCACAAATGTATCAGGAAAGCAGGATTTTTATGTCAACAGTCTGCTGAGCAACAAGCACTCATTGATTATTTCACCAGCTCGATGTATAACTTCAACCATTTCATGATTGTCTTTTATGTTAGAAAGAATAAAAAAAGAGCTAAATGTAGATACAGACAAACCAAATATTTCCTCTAAAATCTAAATGACTCTTTCCTTTGTTCTTGGCTTTCTCAGTTCCCATCTTTCATATTTCAGCCTCTGATATTTCAGGATAGTCATGCTTGTGTTTTCATGTTTCAGAATATTGGAGGTGGCTGGACTGAAGCTCAGAACTCCCGAGGGGAAATTGGATTGGTGCCTGAGGATTACATTGAGGTAATTCTGACATTTCGGTTGCTAATGTAGTAGATTTCTGTTTAACACATATTTCAGGCACTCTCTTTGCCGTTAAACTTCGTCAAACTTTGTATTAAACAACTTTATATTAAAAAAAATTTATAAACACAATGAAATTCACCCTATTATACTTTTTTTGGAAAAAAATAATGATATTATAGTTAAGTTATAGTTAAAAGTTAAGTTGGAAGCTACACATCAGACACATACAAACTAAAGTTTCAAAAAGTATTTCAATCATAAATAAATAAATCTAAATATATGTTAGAATACAACTGTAGATACTTATACTGCTCCCTAAAGAAGGACTATCACCATCCAACAAAAAAAAATCTCATTAAACATTGATTAGTACTAGCTGAGATCATGCTATTATTTTGTTGATTCATTCATGACATTTGCTATATAAAAATATTTTAGAATCTCCCGCAACAGTCATGGAAGCCGCCATTTTCCTGCAATTAGTAGCCGATGACGTAGTACACATACGTCATTTGGGGACAGCAGCCTGGACTGCTCACTCTTTACTGTGTACGATAAACGAGGAATGCTACCAGTTGTGTTGGACTAGAAAGGTAATTGTTCATTTTGGAGTACTGTTAGCCTTATTTGACATCAAACACAATTTAAAAGTGTTAGCAGGAAGTACACCTAAGCTGCTGTGGTAAGAACAATATTATGTTTTGAGCTTGTCAATGACGGTCCAAAGAAGGTCCAAGACGACGCGCTGATTGTAACACATTTAAAGAGATAGCGGTAATAGCTGAATTGAAATTGTTGAGCGTTCTAAGTGAACTGCAACACTTTGTATGAATTCTCGCATCTTTTTTTTTTTTCTTTTGGTTGGTGATGGATGCTATGAAGATTCTTAACCCCGTTTTCTCTTTTTTCTTCTAAAACAATGGCTCTCACGACCGGTCGGCATTAGTCCACACATGCCGCATGAGCACCATTCAGTCTGTCCGATCCTCCAGGCATCATCATCACTTTGATTGTCACTTTCACTTTCTTCTCCCTCTGAATATTCCGGTTCATACAAATATGGTTGAACCCCAAACGCTTCAATATCATTGAAAAACTCCTCTTCTTCTTCGAAAAATTGACTCCTGTCTTCTTCTGTGGCACCCGTTATTGCTAATACTTTGTCCCAGAGTGGCGTCACGCATTAATGACACAAATGTGCGCATTCTGACCGCTAGGTGTGCTGAACGCGAACATGGCGGCTTCCACGATTGTTGCGGGAAATTTAAAATTATTTTTATATTGCAAATGTCATGAATGAATCAACAAAATAATGGCATGATCTCAGCTAGTAATAGTCAATGTTTAATGGGATTGGTTTTGTTGGATGGTGATAGTCCTCCTTTAATATTACCACATTTCACCTATTGTATAGAAATTTGGGGTAATAATTCTAAAAGTTCACTACATCCTCTCTTTTTACTTCAAAAAAGAGCCATCAGAATAGTACATAAAGCCGGCTTTCTTGATCACACAATTTATTTTATCAATCCAGACTTTTAAAACTGTATGACCTTGTTGATTTTTGCACCGCCCAAATTCTATACAGAACTAGTGGAAAACAATACCATTGAATATCCAAAAACAGTTCTTCGAAAACGAACGAGGACACAAACTGAGGGGATGTAGGAACTTCAAGATCAAATTGATAAGAACCACAAAAAAAAAAGGTTTTTGTGTGTCTGTGTGCGGCTCTAAACTTTGGAACAGGTTTAGTAATGAACTCAAACAATGTTCAAACATCCCAAAATTCAGGAAAATGTTTAAAGAAACTCTAATTTCACAATATGAAGATGAGAAGAGTTAAAGATCAACTGGTGTTTGAATAACTTCAAATATGTGGACATGTGAACATGAATGTGCTGAAATAAAAAAAAAAATGTTTTTCTTTTTTCACAACCAATAAGTATTAAATTGTGTAATGTGCAATAATGATTGCACACAGTAACTGAAATGTTACTTGAAACGTGACTAAAATCTATTGATTAACTATTGATTTTCTTTGCTTGATCTGAAATATGTACCAATGATTACTAGATCAATGTAATGATGTGTTCTAATGATAATCAATGTTTATTACATATTAGTTACCTAAAGTGTTAATCAATAATGTTCACGGAAAATATTAGAATTCTCTCAAATGATAAACAAATTTTTTGTTACTTGAAAACTTGATTTCTAATGTGTAAGGATGATTTCTGGATTAATATAAAATAGTTTTCAAATGATCATCAATGAGTATTACATAACTGTTACATGATGTGTGATTCATGTTACTGTTTACTGAAATCATGAAATAATGTTTTTTTGAGAATAATTAAGAAGCACTCAGTTTTGTTACATGAAAGATCTGCACTGTTTGTTTGTTTTTCATTGTTTGTTTTTTCTTTTTTTTCTTTTCTCTCAATCAATACATTTCATTGTCTCAGTAATGAGTTTGATAATTCTGTGTGATTATTTTTGTGTACTGTCCAATTTATGCTTGAAATAAACCAATCAATCTATTAATGGGACGTAAACATTTTGGCATTTCATGACCTTAATGAAAGTTTACTTTAAGAATACCAACCAAGATTATTTTAAAAAGTCAATACATTTTATATCGATCTAAAACTTTTGCTGAAAATGTTTTTTTTCTTCATAATTAACATTTAAATATTTATTAAAGTCATTATGTTGTTGTCCCAGAGTAACGCCCCAATCCTGTAACCAATGATCCCCTAAGCTAAATCTAATGGTTTGATCCAAAATTGCATATAAATCAGTAAGTACCAACAGTGGGGTCTTTTGGACCACTGTTGATTGCAATTCCTTAATTAAGTCTTTTTTTTTCATGAAAATGACTAGTGTGCTTTCACCAAATAGTTTCATTCTAGGATTGAAGTAAGCAAAATATCTTATTTATTGTCAATTTTATGTTTGTAATAATTTGATAAGAACATGGCACATCTGATTAATATGAAAATATTCAAAGAGCTTTCATAGTATACTAACAATATTGAAAAAATTATGTAGCCACATGTAGATCAATAGTAAAAGAAAACTAATGCCTGAGATAGGAAAATGTTTTTTTTTTGTGATAGATTAACATATCCCAAATGACTTAAAAATATACCGTATGTAAAAATAAAAACCTTTTGGCAATGAATTACAAAAGATCCAATTGGAGTATTTTTTGTGGAATGACTACTTTACAGCTAGTACAACTTTCTGGCTATTATTTTGTTCAGGTCAAGGATATGTGCTATACATAACAGCCTAAACAATCTTTTAACATTTCATGTTTATCAGTACCTCAGTGAATCTCAGGTTTGTTGTGTTAAAGAAGGACACGTCTGCACTCTGCTGCTGTGTCTAGCTTGAGAATGAAAAAAAAAAACCTCGACAGGATGTTCCTTCTTCATGGATTTGCTGATCAGAGTTGTTTTTTGTGTGTGTCCGAAAACATGACTTCACCATGTGGGCATGATTCACTCGTAAAACATTCAGAAAGAGTCTGGTCTAAAGTGGAGCCTGTGATGTTCTCGGGTCAGATTCTGTCTTTCATCAGAAACAGACATTAAAGTGTCTGTTTTTACACCTCATACACACTTTTGGCTAACCGTCTACTGGGAATGTGTTTGGTCTCAAATCAGCTTGTGTTCAACCTGTGAAAGCGCATAGGTTTGTTGATAATGAAATGAAAGAAATTGTACAGATGTAGATGTTTGTCTCTGTACTGTTTATCAAAATGCAGACAAAAACGCAGCAGTATTCTACTTAAAGACAGAAAGGATCTGTTGAGCAGATGTTCACTTTACTACTGAAATATAAGCCATAAGAAATCAATAAATTATTGTAGAATATCTGATCGTGTTTTAAACTGGCTCTGTTCTCTTTGCTTTATCCTGCAGTTCTCTGGAACAGCTGGAAACACTGCACCTCCTGCAAATGTGGGAAATCCTGCAGCCCCGGACCTATCTTTCTTCGATGCGTTTGCACCTGCATCAGCATCTGTACCAAGCCAGGTATCATACCGAAGTGTTAAGTAAAGCTTTAAACTTCAGATTGAAAGTAGGAAAAAATGAAGGAATAAATGTCATGGTACAGCTTACAATGAAGGTCAGAGCTTCATACAAAAGTTTTCCTTCATTTATCGCGAGGGAAACGTTTAAAAAATAACCCATGACGAAATTTGCAAAGTAATATTACAGATGTTTTTGGATGTAAAAAAAAAAAGCTGCACATGCCACATCTCTGTGGGAGACACGGCACGGAAGAGATTGTTTGGCAAGATCAAGAGCCAATCAGGACACACAACACAATGCACTGTTAAAACAAAAAGGCGTGCAAAGTTGTGCTGAAAAACAATCTGCGAGACCACAAAAGTAAACTGCGAGGGACACAACACAGTAAAAGCATAGTAGTAAAATAGATGATATTTTTCATTCATATTTGCAATGGCAGTTTAGCAAAGTTACATATTTTAATTTGCACATTGAAGATATTTTTCTGTCTTTTTGGTCATCTTGACCTGATGGCCTTGTGCAATCTGCCTGATGCTACGAGTTCAAACAGACTATGTCCTGGTTGTGTTGGGTCCTTTATGGTGCTGTGTAGCTTTGTCATCCAACAGAAGTGGTCTAGTTCTTCCTGTGTTTGGAGGGGGCAGCTAATGATCTTTGATGCACAGTTGACTGACTGCCTTATTCTGAGCTGCTCTACAGCTGGGGAATCACACAGACATGCAGTAGGTCAGGAGTCTCTCTACTGAGAAGAACACCAGCAATTTCTGGGAGAGATAGCCCTTAACAAGACACACACGCTGCTTTGTCTTTCAAAGTTCACAAGCTGAAAGCCTCCTCGGAGATCAGCACAGATCATCCGTAAGGTTTCGATTAATCTTCTCCCAAATTAAGCTGCAACACTATAAAAAGAGAAAAGCAGAAGTGTGCAACAAGACTTGTGCATTTGTGTAAGGCACAGATGAAGAAGTGAGAGCAGCATCTGCAGAAGATATTCGCAGAAGTTGCGTCATGTATAAATGCTATAGAAGTGTGAAAATAAAACTGGAAAAAACTTTTTTAGTGAACAGGGAGCTCCACAGAAGTGAGTGTGCTGCTGGATCAGTAGATAATTGAGGGGCAGTCCCTTTTGTGTCGTTCCACATGACCTCTCCATCTCATTCATCTGTGTTCAGTCTTCATCCCTGTAACCCGCCCACTGCTCATTATTTACCTGCACTGCTGCTGTGGCTTTGTGATGATGTCACCTCTTTTTCCTCAAAAGGTAGATGCTGGGGGCTTGAGCCCCCAGCTGGACTCCACTGACACCCCAGTCCCCCCCATTCTTTCAGCCCCTGAGGAGGTAACTGCCACTTCGAGGTGGTGGGCTGATCAAACGCATGAACCAAAGGCTTTCCCACCGCACTTGTTTTGGTCATAAACTGTGAACCCCCCCCAACCCCTTCTGCTCTTCACATCACCTGCAGACAGCATGATCTCACATTGCACTACTATAACAAGCAGATCACAGCAATCACCACGATAAACAATCAACACCGTCATCAAAACAGTCAATGATTATTGACAAATCTAAAATCCTTGCAACTGAACATCAGAGCATTACAGTATATACAGTGGAGCAAAAAAGGATGTAGTCAGCCACCAATTGTGTAAGTTCTCGTGTCTTTTTAAGTGGGAGAACTTGCACAATTGGTGGCTGACTACATACTTTTTGCCCCAGTGTAATACATGCAGCTAAATTTATGTTTCAGTTTGTTTCTGAACAACACAACAGCAATTTACTGTAAAACCACTAATTCTGTGTAAGCAGCTCGTGCTGTTAAGCCAGTTTGAACCCATTGAAGGAGCACTTTCTCTGCATGTCTGTGTCTGTAGCTCCACAAGCATGTCGTGTCACTTCCCCTAAGCTCATTAGACCGTGAAGCAGCAGCATCCGTGTGTTAGCATGTGCCTCTTATTCTAAATGTACGCTATCTTAGTTTTCCCTATGTATTGTGTGCCACAAAGCAGAATTTCCCCTTTTCCATCAAGCTGATTTATCTTACTGGATGGCAGCTCTGTACCTCGTGATGGAAAAAGCATGTTTGTAAAGCTATGTCACATTTCCACCCTTTATCCTTCAGTTTTCCTTACGTCTCTTCCAGGCTAGTAACGGTAATGATCCGTGGTCGGTGTGGAACACAGACCCCTCAAAGGGCTCCAACAATAACTGGCCATCCAATTTTGAGGGCAACCAGACAGGAAGGAATGCTGCAGACCCCTGGGGCCCTGCGTCACACAGCCACCCTCAAGCTTACCAAGGCCCAGGTACAAACTTTCTGCATCCAAAAGCTTTGAAAAAGAAAACATGACATTTTACAACTTTTTTTCTTTTTTTAAACAGTGAGTTCTTCAGTAACTAAACCTTAAATGCAAGTTACAAAGGAAATATGCTGCAATATTAAGCATTAGAGAGAAACTTTTCACTGATATTTTCCAACATTTATGAAGAACCATGATGTACTATGTTTTTTATAATAATGAAAAGTAATAAAACTCATTTTAATATTTCTTGAAAGAGTAACAATTCCTGTCTTTTTTCTTTTTTTTTTTGACAAAGACATCTACCCATACCTTATTGATTACACAGGTATCAGTTTGTTGCCTGCTGATGGTTTTGTAGTTTTGTAGTTTTTGTAGCAATAAAATGCTTTTGACTAAGTCAAGTTTTGCTTCAAAGTTTACCTTTTTTTCATGCATGAGTGTGAACTGGGACTTTAACAGTGTTGTAACTGTGTGTTTATTGGTGAAAGTGTGTATTAGATATCTACTTTTTAATCATTTGAAAGAGAAGGTGTATCGTCAGACCTTTCTGAGTGGTTCTGCTTAAAAGCCCTGACAGTGTCCAGCAACATTTTATAATAAATATATATATATATATATATATTTGTTTTCAGCTCTAAAAGGTATTGTGTAACAAAAAAGTCAAGAGTTCATGTGACTCGTTTTCATTTCAAATCTAACAAAATAGCTGAGTTAAAAATATACTCAAAGGCATAAAGAAAGAGTTTTTTCTTCATTGTAAGGCCTCGTGTGTGTTTTGCTGTCATATTTGTTAAATTTGCATTATTATCTTAAGTCACTGCTGCATGGTTCAAGCAGTTGCGAAATAATTCAAAGCATAAGATTTAAACTTTGAATATTAAAAATTGAGCATAATTGTACTTTAAAGCATTAGTGGATAGTCAAATTTAACTTTTTCTTTGATCATATTGCAGTGTTGTCCCAGTTGATACTGATGGTTTGAAGCAAAAGCTCAAAAGCAAAACCAATGTTATGACCCTCACGTCTCCAGATCCTAATACTGGGTTGGGACAGTTTTCCTGAGAGACTGAGCTGCTTCTTTAACCTTTTCGCTACTTCAACTTGCAAAATGACCCTGTTTGATTTTGCTGAAACATTTAGCACTGTATCCATAATATGAATAAAGAATACAAATAAAAATGATCTTTTATCAAGCAGAAACGCAACTTTTAATAGAGATGCAACTAGATCCAAACTGCTACTGCGATTTCTTTAATATTAAACCTTCACAATATGCATGTGAAATTGGATACATGTCTGGCTATCAGACTTGCATGCAAATATTTCTTACAATGGATATGATATTGCCTGCAGAGCTGCATACAGATGGTTTTGTGCCTTTTACCAGAGCTGCTTCAGATATTTTTATTTCTCTTAATACAGAATATATTGGAAGGTATAGGGATTCAAACTTTTTATTTACTCTTGTCTTCTTTAAAGCTTCAACCATTCTTGCCTGATCAAAAAAAGAACAAGAGGTTTAGCAAAAACCTTTTTGTAATTATCAGATATAGTGTTATGCATGTTAGGAATGACCAATAACACTTTTTGTTGATAAACTAAATTATTTTCTCTTCATGATGATGATTCAAAACAACATTTTCATCCTAGGGGCAGAAGATGATGAGTGGGACGACGACTGGGATGACATGAAGTCCACCAGCAGTTATTCAGAAGCTGGAGAAGGTGGAGCTATTCAGAGGGGTGGAACACACGCCTCTTCAATGAAAATATCTCTCAACAAGTAGGACATCTGCCTTTATTGTTTTTTTAAATTGAAAAAGTAAAAAGAAAAACTCACAACTCTGGAAAAGTTGGAGAATTTAAGTAGGAGTTTTTTGGGGTTTTTGAGCAGGTTTCCAGGGTTCTCCAAATCTGGTCCAGAGCTCTACCTCCTTTGCAAGCAATCTGCCAAAGGCAAAGAGAAAATTTCAATTTATGTAAGTTTTTTAACTTTTTATAAATGTTTTATTTTTTATTTTTTTGCTTTTTAACGAAACAGAAGACATCATTAGGAAATACTTAAAGCAGTCCATCTCATCCACTGTGTAACAGAATGCAGAGTCGCAGGTCTGTAATCTTTTGTATTTCCTGTTCAGTTAGGAGAGGTTGGTCCCGTCTGGTTTTATCCAGAATCCCAGCTCGACTGTATTGTAGCTGATCCCAAGAAAGGTTCAAAGATGTACGGTCTCAAGAGCTACATCGAGTACCAAATAACACCAAATGTAAGTACAGAGAAGCTTTTCCACCATGTCAGGTGAAGCTGCACACATTCAGGAGGAGTTTGACTCTTATCTAAGCTGGGAAACTGCAAGAAAGGCAAATGGGAAAATTTGTTTTCTTATTTTTAATACTTTTAGACAAAGTTATAATCCCTGATTTGGTTCACAGACCACAAACCGGCCAGTCAATCACAGATACAAGCACTTTGATTGGCTCTACGAGAGGCTCCTGGATAAATTTGGCTCTGCCATCCCAATCCCTTCTTTACCAGACAAGCAAGTAACAGGTGAGCTCTGAATTTTACACCACAAAATTGACTTTGAGTTTCTCTGCTTATAATTTGAAAACCATGGGGTTTTTCTGCCATCTTTTCATGAATTTCAGGCCGTTTTGAGGAAGAGTTCATCAAAATGCGAATGGAGCGGTTGCAGGGATGGATGACCAGAATGTGCAGACATCCCGTTATATCCAGCAGTGAAGTGTTCCAGCTCTTTCTCTCCTACAAAGATGAGAAGGTATGATGAAGCTCACCCATTTAAATGCGTGGTTCCACCAAAACGTACTCTAAAGCAGAGCCTGGTCTTTGGGTCTGAGAGATTGATAAGATAAGGAGAATCCCGTTTTGATCAGTCTGTGTGCCAATGCCCATTGGCACACAGACTGATCAAAACTGCTTCTAAATAATTCTTTTTATCAGACTTAAAAAAGCTGCACCTCTCACAAAAACTGTACCAACAAAAAAAAAAAAAAGTTATAATAATAAAATTTCATAGTGATATAATAGTCAATATAATGTAATATTAATAATAAAAATATATTTTTAAAAAGCGCTTCAGCTGGACTGAATGATGCCAAAATAGCCCTGACTTTTAATTAAACATTGAAGTCTTGAAATGCCTATAATAATGTTCTGCTGCAGCAGTTAGATTGAGACTGTTTAAGTTGGCAACAACTAAAACTTTGGATTAGTGCTCAGTGAAATTATGTATTTGGCACAGGACTGGAAGATGGGGAAGAGAAAAGCAGAAAAGGATGAGACTGTCGGAGTGATGATCTTTACCACAATAGAGGCTGAAGCTCCAGACCTGGATCTTGTAGAGGTGTAAGTCAAGTTGAGCCTCGACTCCTTTAAAGTTGAAGAGGCTGCAGTGATGTTTATAAGAAACGGATTTACTCTGACAGGGAACAGAAATGTGAGCAGTTCAGCAGGTTTACCAAAGCCATGGATGATGGCGTAAAGGAGATCCTCACAGTGGGAAACGAGCACTGGAAAAGATGTACAGGACGTAAGTGCACAATGCCCTGAAACTTTAATATATGTTTACATGCACATCCCACTTCTTTACTTTGTGCTATAACTACTGTTTTGGTTGGCATTGGACCTCAATGTTGTGTCAACTTGGACAGTCTCTTCTGTCTCTTCTTTATTTACTTAATAATTCCTTCTCTTCAACAGCTCTGCCAAAAGAGTACCAGAGAATTGGAAAAGCCTTCCAAAACCTCTCCTCTGTCTTCACCAGCAGTGGGTACCAAGGTATGGGCCACCAACGGGCAAGCATTTCTGACTGACACGTGGCCCTAATGAACAGAGCTGAAGGACATGCTATCAAATCTAAGAAATTGTAATGTACTTTTTTTTTTTTTTTTTTTTTTTTACTGTAGGTGAGGCAACTCTGACTGATGCCATGACAGCAGCAGGGAAAACATATGAGGACATTGCTCAGATCGTGGCAGAGCAGGTGGGCTCTGAAGCTTTTGAAGTTTTGCCAACGGAATTTGAAATTTGTTTAGGATTCAGTCTAGGACTGCAACAGAACAGTCATTACAGTCAATAATGTTGGCATTGTTTATTTTTTATCAGTGGATAGTGTTGTAAAAGCTACTAATGTAATGACTGCAGGTGTGGCATACAGGCAAGAGCATAGCTAGAATTTAATGTTTTCAGCTTGCCCATTTTTTGGTTACTCTATTGATTGTAAATGAGAACTGGCCGAGTATTTGTGACATCATCATAAAAAATGCCTTACTTTAGGCTCAAACGACATGAAGTCAATTCAGTTTGTTTGTTTTCATGATATGGATGGCGCCAAGCTGAAACCAGACGTCATCGGTAAACAGTGATTGGTCCAAGGTGGTCTGAGTCAGTGTTTCGATGCCAACTACTCTCACCAATCAAGAGTGAGCCTGTTGGAAGTTGACTCCCCTTCCACTTGGATAAAAGCGAGTTACACAAAATCTTAGACGTTTTAAATGTTCGACGTGGAGGCCAGCTGGCGCCACATACTTTCATTGAGGTATCTGATTGGCCAGTTTATTCATTCATTCATTTTCCAATCCGCTTTATCCCTTTCGGGGTCACGGGGTTGCCGGAGCCTAACCCGGCTACTCATGGGCGAAGGCAGGGGACACCCCTGGACTGGTCGCCAGTCTGTCGCAGGGGTCACAATCACACACCCACACACACTCACATCCACACCTAGGGACAATTTACAGTGACCAATTAACCTATGAAGCATGTTTTTGGACGGTGGGAGGAAGCCAGAGTACCCAGAGAAAACCCACGCATGCACGGGGAGAACATGCAAACTCCACACAGAAAGGTCCCCCAGCCAGGACTTGAACCGGGAACCTTCTTGCTGTGAGGCAGGAGCGCTAACCACTGCCCCACCGTGCAGCCCCTGGCCAGTTTATAAATTAGATAATTTAAACTACATAAAAAATATAATGAAAAAAACAGAATTCTCAAGAACATGTTAAAAAATGTATCAGAGCAAGAATGATTATTCTGACAGATAGAATGTCTGAGTATAAGCTGTTTATTTCTCTGTAGAAGTCTATGGGATTTTGGCTTCTTGGAGCCAGCAGTTATTTCCTGTTTGGAATGTCAGGGGGTAAGAGTCACTCAGTCCAGTTCTCATCTACAGTCATTGGGTTGCACAGATGCCTGCTACATGTTTGGAAGTGTTACGTTTGTGGCTCGTAAGTGAATAATGATGGTAATTTACACTACCCAGATTTCTACTATTGTACGTCCTGAAGGTTTGTAGGGTTTAAACGAGTTAAACAGCAGCTGGGGTGTGACATATCATTGCTGGTATGTTAACATGATGCTAGCAGGATTTATGTGTTCTTGCCAACAGTCTGACTAGCGCGCCTGTGAGTTCACTGAAATGTAAGGAAACATTTTCTTTCTACAGCACACATGCATTCATATTTATAAACAAATGCATACAAGAATGTGAGGCGTGGCGTTCGAGGAATTGTTAATTTTAATAGAAGAAAGTTTGAGAATTGAAAAAATACTAAGAGGATGCACCCCTGCTCCTGGATTTTATTGCCACAATCAAAAATCCCCTTTGTCATTCATCAACTTTATTCTTTAAATAAATAAAAGGGATGTGATCTATTATTTTTATTCTTGTTTGGTTATTTTGAATCATTACACAGGATGTGACATGTCTGATGTCTGGGGGCTGAAGGTCTTTCAGCATTTTCTTTAGGTTGTAGTGTTATCTGTCAGTGAAAAGCATCTCCACACTCCCTGATCATGTTTAGCATTTATGTAATCATTTTGGTCTTTTATGGACCTTTTGAACCCAGCCTTTGCTTTAAATAAAACAAAAAAGTTTAATAAAATACCATTTAAAGTACAGTAAAGCCTTCCTTTGTGATAATGAAATGAGGTAGAAATTGTCCTGAATTGTGCTCACACAGTTCATGTCTGTAAATGCTAAGCCCACCGACAAAGGTGACAGTGGAACTTTATAAGTTTAGATTTTCTGAGCCTGATGTTTGTAAAATTGACAATTCTTGGCATCTTTGGTTTCTCAGCAGCTTTCAGAGGGATGGTTCATCGGGTAAGCTCGTGCTACTCTTTGTCATCAGTCCTCATAGATATATTGGCTGCAATTTAGTGAAAGATGCAGTTTAGTTTTGGAAACAGTGGTCAGACATGGGTTCACCTGAGTAACCAAAGGAGCAAAATATTTGTTTCAATAAAAAAAGACGAGTACAAGGGTTTTTTTAAGCTAAATAGTTTGTTTTTATCCTTGTAAATGAACTATTCTCAGTAGTTCAAACGTTTATCTGAAGACAATCATCTTGTCACAGGGACAAGTCACTCTGTGTGCCTCGACTTATCAAGATGCTTCTGTTGCTTCCTGTTTGGAAGTTAACTGAAGCATTTCACTTCTTATTTTTACTTCCTTGCAGGATATTGTGGTTTTCCTTTTCATCATTTTTGTCTTGTTTGTGTTTGCTTGCTTCATTTGTAGCCCAAAAAGGATCTGCACTTCCTAATGGAAACCAACAATGAGTATAAGGGTCTTCTTGGATGTTTTCCAGATACTATCGGAGTCCATAAGGTAGATCTTGTTCTGCTTTGTTGCAGCAGCAAAAAATATCCAATATTGAGACAAGCTTATGACACCGTCTGCTCAAATACAGCTTACTATATGAAAGGAAGGTGACAAAGATGGGTTGCAGATTTAGGTTTTATAAATGGCTCCACCAGGGACTGAAACAGCGAATAACCGGCTGCACCTCTGGCTACCAGGAAAATTTAAGACTTAAGACACACAAGAAAGCAGAAAAGTTTGAAGATTAAACAGAGACTATGGGATTAAATGTCAAAGTTGTGTGTATTTGTCATGTTCTCCAAAATCAATCTCTGCAAATTAAATTTAAAATGAAAATAAGAGTTTTGTTGTCAAAACTTTGTGATTTGAATTATGATTCTTTTAAACATGAAAATAGGCTTTAACTTTTGCTGCATAACCACAAATGTGAAAGAACTACAAGTTAGAGGAAATGCTGAGGCTTTGTTTGCACTTAAGCACAATGAGGTCTGAAATGCACGCTCAAAGAACTGATGCGCTTTGTAAAATGCATGTTTTGCTCCTCAGTTTTTATTATGTCTATTAATTTTGCAGGCAGCCATTGACAAAGTTAAAGAGGCTGACAAGCTGGTGAACACCAATAAAATCACAGCTCAGGACAAAGTAACCATGGCTAAACGGGCCAGCAACATGTCTTATGCTTTGCAAGGTATCTAGCTGTCTCAGCTGAGATCACATTAGTGAGGTGGATTGTCTCTCACTTTCTTTGTGTTTGTGTCACAGCTGAGATGAACCACTTCCACAGCAACCGCATCTACGACTACAACAGGGTCATGCAGCAGTATCTGGAGGAGCAAGTCAAGTTTTATGAGACGGTAGAGTATTTTTGGAGAAGTAGTCTGTTTGTGCTTTTAAAAAAGTTAATTAAGCTCATTTTCTGAACCCTCAGATTGCTGCAAAGCTGAGGCATGCACACAGTCAGTTCACTACCATGTGAAGGCGCACTACAAGGCAGGAAGTTCAAGCAAGTTTGTCATCTGCAAAAGTTTTGCATGGATTGCATTCTTTACTCCCCTCCTTTAATTTAAACTTGTTCCATCAGCAGTTGCAGCTCCTCAGGCTGGGTTGCAGGATGTGACACATGAATTTTGTGTATGCTTTTCTCTGTCCAACATCCACAACTTGTGAAACTTGACGTTTACACCCTCTGAGCGGCTCCATCCTATGAAGTGAACCACAGTTTATCACCACAATAAAACATTACATCTGACTTTTATCTGGCAACATACTGTTTTAACTACCAAAGGAGGGATGTTATCACTGGTAGCTTCACTCAAAAACCAAATCCGTCCTTTTGTAGTGGGGAACAGTTGGAGGTTTGATTCCCATAGGAAGCCTTAACTGCATATAAAAGCTTTACTGTATGTTTCTTTGAGCTGCTTCTGTGAATTCGTGTTCAGAAGCAGAGGTGCCTTTCTCTGACTGAACAAAGTCCATGCGTTTCCTCTGCATGTCCACTGCTGGCAGTGCCTCACCCCCTTTCAGCCCCGCACTTCCTCAAAGGCTAACAGGAAGCTCCACCTTTTTCCTGCCCCAACCACATGTCCTGCTCCTCAGAAAAAGTCTGTTTCAAATTTGGTTTAATGTTGTGCAATTTACATTTTAGGTGACAACAAAAAAAGAGCCCAAATTGGGGGATATTTTCTTTAGATTTAAGGATTTTCAAAATAAACTTCCTATTATCCCCCAAAAATTCAGATCTTATTTTTTTCTGCAGGTTGTGGTGGTTATTTGTGAAGATAAGTGATTACTCGTATATTTTGTCACTCGAGAAGTTTTTTTTGCCCTGCAGCACCCAGTTTCCAATCAGCCTCTAATCCTGTTCACTCGTTCTGCACTTATCACAGACATGCTTTTTTACCTGTTAAAGTGCTTCTTATCAATAAGATATTTTATATATAGAAGTACTTGCTATTCGGGGGCTTGTCACCGACAGGAAAAGCTAATTTTGTTTGATTTATTAAAGAATGATTTGTATTCACAGGGCTGTCGTTTGTTTTTCTTTTTGTGTGAAGCAGTGACTCCATCGAACTGAGGCCTTCATTCACCGGCGCAGGCCTGCTAGATGTGGTTGGGAATGAAAATGAGTTCACAGATTGACATTTTAAAGTGCGTTCTGTGTGGGCCTGCAGTCAGAAGTGAAAGAGGCCATTTACCACACACACTGCTGTCGTCAAATGCAGCTGGATGTGTTGTGCACAGACGAGGAAATGTAATCAAACTGAAAGGCCCAGCATTCTCCAGTCGCTGTTTATCTTCAAACACATGGTGTGTGTGGTTTCTGCTTCACTGTAGCTGAAAGGTTTCTGCCAACAAATTCACACCTCTGTGAACGTCCTAACGTCTCCTGTTTTGCTCAAAATTGCCCTACAAACATGAAGATCTTGGAAAGACTTGGAAAGTAATTTGAAGTTAAACAGCACTTACTGGATGCTGCTGTAAGAGGCAACATCTTGACTTCCAGATTAAAGTTCGCCTAAAAATGAAAGCAGCTGGCACCAAGTTCAGTTACCTTAAACAAAAGGTGGCATCTTACTGTATACAGCAAGTCATCCAGCATTGATTTCAAAATAAAGCAAAGAAACATTACCACAGGAAAACGTATGCATGGAGTTGCTGTTTTTTATTGCAGTTAGAATACAATATGTACATATTTCCCACTTTCTAAAAATACTTAAATATGGTCATTTTTGAAATTAGATTTTGCATTTACAATAGTCACTTTTTCCTGTAAAAAAGATTTTTGGACTATAAAAATAATTTTACTAAATGTAAGCCAATTGTTTTCAAATTAAGATTAAATTCCTTGTTAAAAAAACACAGTTTTTAAAAATAGAAAACACAACTTTCTAGTTGCAAAGCTTTTTGTTTTTTTGCTTAAACAAAGCCACTCCAGCCAATCGGCATACTGCCTCCATCAATCCAATCAGATTGCATAAAGTCCTCCTGTTCTGTTGAAACTGTTTTCCACTGCACCAAATTTGGCTCATGCAAACGTTATGTATGTATAATATATAAATAATATATATATATATAACTGTATGTGTACATATCCTGTTACAACTGCAAACATCATATAATCCTTAAAATACAACAGTTTTTATCTCTTCTCTATAATTTATTCCAAACTGCACTGAATTCTAGAAACCTTTTTAACACCAAATTGTGCAAAAGCATGTTTTTGATTGGCAGGAACCTTTCGAATCCCGAATTGTTAAAGTTCTGGGTTCAGAGAAGTCATATCAGGCCACAAGAAGGATTAATACATTGCTAAAAGAATGGCTTAAAGACGCACTAAGCAACTATATATGTTCTAGTTTTCCAGTTATGAGTTGTGTTTTTAGATATATGTAGATTAACAAAAATGTTCATTTTTCAGAACCTTTTTTTTTATCTGTTTAATTGCACAGTAAGTTTATGTCAAGTATATACAATCTTAAAACAACAAAACCTTTGCTTGACACTTTTCAAAGACAATGACATGTTTAATTTAGTCTTTTAATGATAATACATAGACATAAATAAGAGAGCAAATGGGTTTCACTGTTTAGTTTGTTTTTTAATACATTCCTAAGCAGAATGAACACTTCATTTTTGTGAGTTTTTATATTCGTGACAAAGGTTTTGGCAACATTAAGAGCTAAAAACTGTAGTTTCTTGGAAAATAACATAAATAGTGTTTTGCTCAAACATTTAGTTGCAAATGTCTGTTGTCAAGTTTGGAAAAAGAAAGTCCAAATACAAAACTCCATGACACCACCACCACCGTGTTGAAAAGTTAAGGATCAACATCAAATGTTTGATTGGTCCTCAAGCGCATCTTCTGTCTTCCTGGGGTTTTCTGCAGCCTTTAATCCACAAATGACAAACATTATATTACTGTAGTACAGATGAGTATATTAGTTCATCCAAATAGCTTTCAAGTTTCAAGTTTTTACAATTTCAAGTAGTTTACTGGATCTAAAAAAGGAACTGGTTTGATCGACTCCAAAATGTTTGCGTTATTGTTTTTTTTAGCTCATTGGTTTGTTGAAATCTATAACACAAATATTTCAAAAACACCATTAAAAATATACAAAAATAACACAGTTTCAATAACTTTGTGGAAAAACAGATTTTCTGTGTTTTAAAAGAGAACTTGAAGTGATCTGTCTTTAGCAATGTTACCTTCAGTTAAATTTATGAATGAATAATATTTACGAGTCATAAAGAAACGTGTGAGTTTCAGGTGAGGAGCTTTTTCCTTGTAGTGTACAAAAATCAAGTCACTGCAAAAAAAGAAAAGAAAAAAAAAAAAGCAACAATAATTTCTACCAAGTCAAAGAGTGGAGTAAGTACAAAATTAAGATTTATTTTTTTCATAACTGGAGAAAGAAATTTCCAAAAAGTCTTTTAATGCAAAGTGCATGTCTTGCAAAGTCAGTAAAAGCTTATAGGACCACACTTATGGCAAGAAAAAAGCTGCACACTACTGCACAGTTGTACCCTTTTTTACCCTTGATGCTGCGATAAATGCAGATGCATTTCAGCTGTTGTCAGGGCGACAGGCGTGTTTGGAAGCTGCGTGGTCGAATCATCATGCTGACTTTGCGCAGAGAATAATAATCAGAGTCTTTCCAGGAGTACCAAACGATCCCGTCAGGACCAAGCGGGCCCCGGCCCTTTGGAGTGTAATGGCCCCCCTGGAGGATGAATGAGACGGAGAAAGGAAGTTTTAAAGTGTTGGTTTAAAGACCCATTCCAATGAAAACCATGTTTTTAACATATTTTTGTGGCATTTTCTGATCTTTATTCAAATTGTTGTGAATCAGGAGCAGATAAAAAAAAGATGTTTGAAGAAGAGCTTGTTTTATTGGGCCAAATGCTTCCTGCTCCACTCCATTCTGATTCATCCACAAATAGATCATGAACGTCTTTGGTTTCCTTGTCTGAGCTGAAATCTGGATCAAAACTGTACGGCTGGATAGATTCAATGTTGCCCGTCATTTTTGTTGCACTGCTAATGTTAACTTGGGGGGTGTGAGGGGCTGTAAGCTAGTGGGACAGTGTGTAAACAGATTTCCCAGCCACTGGGAGGGGAAGTCTCTGCAGAAATGTGTCCTAGAAAACAACAGGTTTGTTTGGCTAAAAGCAGCATAATCATGATTAAAAGACCACTGGGAACGCTTTCACAAAAGAGCAAAGGATGATTGGCGTGGGTCTTCAACTGTGGCATACCCTACCCTGTAGTAGACTCCATTTAGGTTGGCATAGAAGCACTGGTTGTACCACCAGCCCCCATGTGAGATCTCAGCACAGATGTTTCCACTGTCTGGTGTGCTGAAGCTCTGCTTGTCATGGTACCAGCTAAAGGAGTCCTGCACAGTACCGCTGAAGCCGGACACATGAAGACGGTACTGATGCTCCTCATCCTCCACCCTGCACAGCCAAAAAATTGTTGCTGAAATTCTTAAGGAGTTTTCCCAAAACGTCTTATGACATAAACTTTTAATTACAGAGTTTCTGTGAGAACCTGAAGCTCTGGTAGAGGGCGTATTTGTGGTGGATGTTCCAGTCCTCCAGGTCAATGCGGAGGCTGTACTCTCCCTGGGCTGTCAGTTCATGTATGTGGTTGTTCCCCAGCCAGAACTCAGAGTGCAGGTCACCAAATCCATCCCTGTAATCCCTCCAGTTACGGTTAAAGCTCACGGAGCCGTCAACTCGCCGCTGGATCACCGTCCAACCTCCACCTGTGGAAAGGACAAGACACACTGAATGTAGCACAGATTCTTTTTAAAAATCTGGGGACTCTCATTAAACCTTGTGAAGAACTTGTTTATGAACAGCTTTGTTCACCTCACCTTCCATGTCCATGTCACAGTAAACGTCTACAGGCATGCCTGACAACGATGGAACCACAGTGTAGAGACCCGATCTCCTCACCCCGCTGAAGTAGATGGAGGCACAGTCAATAGGACAGTCTCCCACATGCTGGATCTCTGAGACAAGAGCAAAAGACACTCAGATGGACTGACATATTTGGCGCCCTCTGCTGAAACGTGATCACGTGAGTCCACACCTGGGTGCAGGGCATCTTGGGTATTCAGAAGAGGATTTGGGCGGACAATGTTGATAGAACATCCGGGGTTTCTTCTTAACTTATCCAGAACAAGGGTTAGGTTGTGAAGTTGGTTCTAGACAGGTTAAAAACCAGTTATAAACTGTCTTAGCTCTCATCTGAGAAGTCAGTACCCACCTGCAGGTCCAGGATGAGGGTCCCCTGCAGGTGCAGTAGGGAGGTGGCCTCTGCATAACGCACCTCCAACTCATGGAGACGCTGCTCCAGTGAGATGTTCAGATGGAGGCGCTCTTCACTCTGACAAAATAGGAATAAAAGAAAACGTTTGTCCTGACTTTGATCTCAAAGTATTTTACTTTTTTTTTTTTTAGATTTTTGTAAAAAAAATAGTTAAATAAAAACAAAAATATTTCTTTCAATTTTTTTGTTAAATAAAAAAAAAACTCAGACACCAGGCTTTATAGAATAACATTAAGAAAATGTATAATAAAATAAATATATTTTATTTATAATTTAAAAAAGCGAAGTCCTGTTCAAGATGAAATGCAAACATGTACATAATTTACAAGTACAAAGACAGTCATATTTAAAATTTGGTTTGAATTTGGTAGAAATTGAACCTTTTTACCTCAAAGGTCAAGAAGAGTATCTTGTGCTGCACAAAAGAAACCTCCAAATGGAATTTTGTGTTTGTCTCTGATATACAATTACAACCAAAAGGAAATAAGAACATTTGTTCTTGTTTTTTTTTCTCTTTAGCAAAAATGACCTAAATGATTTAACTAGCATTTGAAGAGTTCTGTCACACAAGGTTGGTGATCTGAAAGTGGGAGGTTATTTCAGATAACAATAAAAAATACAGTAATTGTGTTGAGCGTTTATATTGATTCATTTACAATTTTTGATTTGTATGCAAATTTACCCCACAATGACAGCAGAATCCTAGAAAAAAAAACATTCGAAGAAAACTCCAATTTAAACATGATCATCTACGTCTATTTTTTAATAAAAGTATAGAAGTACATAGGCTCATCAGAGAGTAGAGACTTCAAACATATATAAGTTTTAACTGGCTAAAAATAATGATTCAGTTTGACATAATTAACAAGTTTACAATCTTTGATAAATATTTGTCAAATAAATAGTTGGGAAAAAAGTCTGTCTTGATACATGTTTAAATAAGTAACTTGCTACTCCTACTTTGAGTAATCTTTAACAGGATTCCATTCTACTTTTACTTAATTACCTTTTCCCACAAATGGTACTTTAACTTGTTATTGAGTATTTAATTGTCAATCTTGCAGTAGTTTTACATGAGTACCGTTTTTTGAATTTTTTTTAACCCACAGTGCATTGTCATTCAGTAATGATGCTACAAATGGGGCTCATCAGGAAACTGGTTACTAAACTGTAGCAGAAGAAAGACTTTAAAACATCAAAGTTATTTAGAAAAATGCCCTTAAAACATTTTGCTTCAAACTTGTGTGGAAATATACATATATTTAAAATCTTAAATTATGACTGATCCAGTAATTATTTTTTAAAGTGGATTTAGGATATGACACAGGCTTAAAGAGACTAGAGAAACTGAATTACTTGTTGCACACAACTTTCTGTCCATCCACAAGCATCTTTTGTTATACTTTGTGTATGACACAGAAATGCATAGCTTTTTTTCTATGTGAGCACACATGTAGTCTAGCTAATTCTTTCTGCATCGGCCAACTGCCCGAGTCACACGAGGAAACACGTGGAAGAGAGGATGTTAATCCTGTTAGTGACTGAGGTCAAGGACGCACTAGGATGGAAGCCAGCTTGATGAGCAAGCAGCTCATCAGAGCACATGATAGTTCAGGTTGTGTCTTTCCTGCTCTGGCTCTCTTAAAAATAAATAAATAAACCTGGTGTCAGAGTCACCTGAAGTTCCAGGACGTTGATGCGATGCCGGTGGTTCCTCAGATCCTCCTGCAGCTCAGAGATGGTCTCCTTGAGCGCCACAATCTGCTCTTTCCTCTCTTTGTTCTCGTGGAGCCAGTAGGAAACCTCATCTGTGCAGCGAAACATATCAGGGCACCTCCTCTCATCCAGCTGAGGCAGGGTGGCCTCCAGGCGACACATCCCATCCTCTGTCAACTGTCAGAAAAGAAAAATTGATCAAACAAGCTCTGAAGGTCTAACTGAAGCTTCTTTAGGATTTAGAAACACTTAAAAAAATCTGATTTTTTGAGAAAAATAGAATAGAAATAGAAAAATAGAATATGAAATACACAGTCAGGGAAATGTCTGATGTTTTTTTATTCTTATAAAAAAGCAACCTAAGAGAGCTTTCATTAGGCTTTTTGACAACTGCACCTTTTCAAACTTTTGATCAAAAATACAATTTTTCAAGTAATTTACCTAAACCTAGATTTTTTAAAAGTCATTTTTGTCATTGTCACAAACAGGCAGACGGCTGGTTCCACGGGCAGCAGGTTTTATTGACTCAGACAGAGACAGGAGTAAAGCTCAGCTAAAAGTCCACAGAGCGAAATCAGGGTCAGAGTCCAGGCAAAGGTCGGCGCAGGCAGAAACAGGAAACAGGGCCAGGTAAACAGGTGATCAGATCAGGATGAAACACTCGGTATGCAGGATGAATGGCACAAGCAATACTTCACATTGAGCGTGGCTCTGAGCAGTGCTCGATGGCGCTTACGCACCGAACGCGATTCACGCGGCGGATGTAGCCAGTTTCAATGGTTTAGACCAGATCTGAGGTTCTGCGGCGTGAATCGAGCAGCGGGTGCTGCGAGCCAGAGTGGAAAAAAATCTAAACATGGGGAGGTCGCCACGTCGAGTCAACCAATCAAGGACTCAACTTTGAGCACATGACGTTTTCAGAATCAGTGTCTTCCATGCATTGTAAATGAGATAAACACAGACAGGCTTCATGTAGTCATCCGCCTATAAACGTTAACTGGCAGCTTCTCCCATACGCGGCCGGGGGGGGGGGCGAGCTGAGGAAACAGGTTTTTGGCCACGCTGCGAGGGGGCGAGACGAACTATTAAGAGTCCTGTGGCTGATTAGCAGATGAGAGTCAGGTGGGAGGCATACAGAGACTGTGTGCTGGGGTTGATGGGAGATGAAGTGTCAGTATTCAGGAGATGGCTCCCGCCGGTGACCAGAGGGGGAGACAGCTCAGACTGCTGACAGTGATGCAGCTCACATGATTTTTGAGGAATTAATTTAGGTTTTTACTTAAAGTGCTCTGTGTAGTCCTCAATAATCCCAAACCCATTCACATGCACATTTACAGTATGGTGGATGCAGAGCTGTTCTACAAGGCCATGAGCAGACCACCAAGAGCAGCGAAAGGTCCGGTGTCTCGTTCAAGGACACTTTGACTCATGGGCAACCCAACATGCATCGTTCTAATGACTCTACCTCTGTACCACTGCTGCTGAACTGAGAATAATGCTCAATTAGTAAT
Organism: Adrianichthys oophorus; assembly: GCA_036245035.1. NCBI lineage: Eukaryota > Metazoa > Chordata > Actinopteri > Beloniformes > Adrianichthyidae > Adrianichthys > Adrianichthys oophorus. Next base: position 13,303,433 of record BSAI01000101.1, on the reverse strand, counting down.
AAAAAAAAAAAAGCAAACCTGTCATGTATTTTTATGGTTTATAGTTAGAGTAATTAGGACCATTAAAAAACAATGAGTTAAGTAAGATGCTTTGACCTTCATCCAAAACTGAAAGTCGCTCTACCATATAAGGTGAGGCGTGACACTGTCTAACATCTGGAGCTTCAACTTTCTTTTTAAAAGTGGGCTTTATTGGGCAAATTGGAGAAATCCTTTGTGGTTTAACAAGTCACTTTGTTCTCTGTCATGCATGGTTGGATGACACATTTAGCAGTCGTGGTGATGCTCCTGCACCCCAGATATTCCTCTAAAAATGGAGGCTTTTATGCTTTTAAACATAACAAGATGACACTTGTGTTTTTTGAAGCTACAGCTTCATTCCTGTATCTTGCCTGGTTGCAGTGATTCTCAGTAGGCTTGAGACACAAAATTGCAAGAAATTTTAAAAATGAGGAACAGTTTTTGTTTAAAATCCCGCTGAAAGTGCACAGTTAGACAAAAGTCTATCAACCCCCACAAAACAAAATTAAATGCAAGAAGATTGATTGTCACATTTTTAAATGGTAAAATGGTGTATACTTATGTAGTGCTTTTCTACCAACATTGAAGGCCCAAAGCGCTTTACAGTCGTGGTCCTATTCACACATTCGGACACTGATGGTTGCTCCGCTGCCAAAAACTGGCGCCAACCTTCCATCAGAGGCAATGTGAGTTAACACATGGACGGGCAAGGTGGGAATTGAGCCTGCAATCTTCCAATCAGAGGATGACCACCCTACCACTGCACCACGGCCGCCCGTAAAGTTTAAATATGTACAATGGTAAGACTGTCACACAGGAAGTTGATAAGCAACCAATATGTTTTGTTTCATTTTGCAGACTCAGATGGAACCCACTGACAGAATAATGTTAACACTTCAAACCCCCAAACACAGCCAGCCAGCGTGGTGAGATGCCTGCTTGATGTTGGGAACTCAGGATGGAAACTGCCCTGACCAAGGAAGTCTAAGCTACTCAACCAGTTGGGGAAACAAAGATGCAGTTGGTTCCAGGCTCTACTGCAGATTCTACTTTTTTTAGTTTTTATCAACAAACAAAAAAAAATCTGTTCTGGCTGCACTCACTCCCGGTAATCCTCACAGTGTTACTGTATGTTTGCCTCCAAACTACAGTGCGTGTGCCTTCCATGATTGTTCAACTCCCTGCTATAATGTGAGCAACGCAGAGGCTGTTCGCCGCTTTTCAATGGACTGTGGTTTGGTACGGTTCAGGTGTGATGGCTAAATGTGCTGGAGCACGATTCTCCAAAACTCTTGACGATTCTTACAGCCTGTCACTCAAACCAGCTTCTCATAAAACAACAGAAACCAAACCACAAAATAAATAATAATAATACATAATTTGACAGACAATGTCAAATATTAAATACACTTATAGTTTTATGATAAGGGCGTTATTTTTACATGTTTACTAATGAATTATTGATGTGATGAATTGTTTATGTGGGTGGATAACTGTCGTACAGCCATCACAAGTCTGTGATGAATTGGTGCTAAATCAAATACATACAAATTTGATTTACATTCTTTTGTTTTTTCCCTGAGGGTTGCCTGGTAAGATGTGAGCCTAAAAAAAGCAACATTGATTTAAGAAAAGTCATGAATTGATTCCTATTAAAAAAACACACAGAAACACACACATGTGTTTGAGGCAAAAAAAAAGCAACTTTTCTGTTGGGATTTAATGAAAAAAAAAAATATATAATTTTAAAAATAAAATATTTGCTTTGCTTTGTCCAAATCACTAGGGATATGAAAACCTTTTCAAGTTCAAGCAAATAAATAAATTTGTTGAGTCAAAAACTCCAGAGTGTAACTCACAGTGAAGCAGGACTGTCCAGCATCTTTCCTTTTAAAGCTTTAGTCAGTTATTAAGTTTTGGAACCCAAATCAAAGTAAATAGCAACTTCTCTCACTCGTGGAGCCCCTATGTGACAGTTTAAAAGTTGTACCTGGTTTGTGTACTCTCCACACTGGGAGCCCCCACCATTAAGTGTGGTGGAAGCGTCCTGGACGTCCGCTTTGGCCTCTTGGAACAGCAGGAAGAGGATGCAGAGAGCTGAGCTCCAGCTGTGCGGGTTGGTTGAGGTCAGAAAGCCCATTGCTGTCATGAAGGTTAGGCTGTCCTGGCCTTGTTATCAAGAGGGGGAGGGAGACTCAGGAATGAGTGTTTCACAGTGTGAGGCTCTGCTGGCTTTGACTGCAAAGAGCAAAGTTGAAGCAAAACAAAAAAAAAAGACATTTTCTTGTAACTTTTTTTAAGTACTTCAAGGGTTTCCAGGTTTAGCTTGATTTTGTTCTCATCTAAAATGTAATGAAAATCAGTTTTGCTATATTTCTTGTATTTCCAACCTTTAAAGCCAATAACACAAACAGGTGTCCACATCTGAATGAGCAGCACTCACCCCAGCTCTTGCTCTCCATTGTCCTGCTGTCCTCGTTCGTCTCAGCTTTCCCTCGCTGCGTCTCTGCACTTCTCAGTCTCAGCGGAGACATCTTAGTCTAATAATCCAATCGTAAGAGGATTCCACTCAGAAAAGGAGGGGAGCACCAACAGAAAGAAGGATGGATGTATGGAGAAGCTATGTGATTAAGTTAATGTCAGCCTTGTTTCAAAAACACAAATGTCAGAAGAACTTCATTTTTAGCTTCCATGTTAAACTTCTGTGCTTTCACACTTACTTTCCAGCTTTTAATGAGCATGCTATTTATATAAAAAAAAATAAGACAAAGCACAATTTCCTTTAAGATTAGGAGGAATTGCAGCTTTGCATCAGTGCTCACAGCAAAACGTCCCTATCAGCTCGTACAGAAAAGAAACATCACCAGCAGCCACAGTAATCCAGCTATAAGCTCGGGGTAATGAAGGCTGATGTAAATGGGAGATTGAGGGGTGCTGATCCTATTTCAACATGCAAGCTGTGCTTTGCATTTTACAGAACGCCTGTGGCAGAACATGCCGGTTCCAACAGGGTCATGTATAAAAAAAATGCACAGGATTGTCACCTCAATTTCTGCTGCTCATGTTGGTTAATTTTTGTAAAGCATCTTCTGAAAGTTTCTCAACAAAGTGAACACAAAGGACATTTGTTAGACAAGCCCTGGAGGAAAAAGGAGCTGCTGCATTCACAGGAAAAAGTGTGAAAATATCTTTGAAGAGGAATCGCCAGATTGATCCAAATTATGGCAATTAAATGTGTTTTGGAATCAGCTTGAGGATTCATTTAGCAAAAATGAAAAAATAAGGCCCAGAGGACAATGTTTAGATGACGCATTCAATCCAGACATCATTCTTATTGTTAATGTGTGGGACTTTTTTGTGTTAGCAAAGACAAAGATTTATACATTATTTTGAAATGACCTTTGACTCCTATAGAGAAAATCCAAATATGTGACTGCAGTCAAACTGAATGCTGTCAGGAGGACATGTTTGTGTGAACCAGTAAAGCCACATGATGGTGCCATTCGACAGCAAAACAGACGTCAGCATCATTCCTCTTTCACCTGCTGTATTGTTAGTTTAAGATCTGCTTGCTGGATGCATGTGACCAGGCAAGTATCACATTATCATTCAAAATTACACTGAGATGAATCAGAGCAACGCTGAGCCCTTCGGGTTCTGCATTCCAAAAAAGAATAATAGAAATTAGAAAAATCAAAAGTTAAAGTAGTAGGATCAATCCTTTCAACTTTCTTTAAAGCCTTCAAAATGTAACATTTTTTATTAGTTTAACATTAATGCAATATCTGTCACATAAATAAAAAACCAAAAAAATGATTTAAAGTATTTTTAGAAGTTTATTAATTAGATTTATTTTACCTTTATTTTACCAGGAAGTTCCTTGAGAAAGATCACTACTTTTTACAGTATTTTTGTTATTTTGTTAAATTTCAGCTTTATGAACCCGTGATTTTTCAGTAACAAAATGTTAAACCTCTAATAAAAATTTGGTTCATTTTGCTACAAGTTATTTAAAGATTTTATTTCAAATTTGAAGAATTGTTTACTCATTTCTAGGGGTCCTGTTTTTGCACTGCAAAAGGAACTGTTTTATTGAAGGCAAAGTGAAAATCTTGTGTGCACAGTAGAGAATAGATGGGAATGTTGGAATGTTGCATCATTGTCACAGTGCACAGTGGAAGCTTCCATCACTTTGACAAGCAGCTAAAGGGAGCAGAGGCAGAGCGATGTGACAGTTTGACAGGAGTGAGGAATGGAGGTGAAGGAGCGAGCATGTCAGTGGGAAGTGTGTCATGAGTAACACCAGGAGATTTCAATGCAAAAACATTTTTTTTGCAAAGGTTTCAGTTCTTTTCTGTTTATTGACTAAAACTGAATATCAAACTTGGTAAGTGAGCCTGAGGTGCTTTCACACCTGGAGTTTGGTGGATAACTGAGTAGAAAATGTCAAATCTTTGTTTGGTTTAGTCTGTTTTCACACTGCAGTGGATGGGAAGAACCAAATATCTGGAAATATCACAAAGTTGCAACCACTGCTGATTTAAACTGAGAATGACAACAAAAACAGCTCATCCTGTTGGTCCTCTGACAGTACCTTCACCTCCTCATCACTAAACTACCAAGGAGACATTCTCCAACAACATTTCTCTCCCACTGTACTGAAATGCACCAAAGTTCACTTTCAGGTAAACAGAAGGCCTTTTTCTGAAATGGCTTTAGACAACCTAGTTTTGTTTGTACATAAGAAAATCCTGGACCTGGAGTTAAAAAAATGCATCATTCATGTGTATAAATGTGTAATCCAGGTGAATTTGATTTTACTGGAAGTTTTTTGTTCTAATGCGACAAGTTCAGTGTAAATTCCATCTAATGTCAGCTACGTATTAACCTAGCTGAGTCAAACAGAAGCCTCAGGAATATTTTGGTTCATTTTAGTTTGTTTTTTAAGCTAAGATTTTTCATTTTGTCTTTAAATGTATTTATTTAGAAACCAAACTAAATATAAAAGGTGCCAAACTTCACTGGAACTTTCAAATATTTATTTAGATTCTAAATCTTAAATGTCCCCCAAAAATGTATGTTGTACTCTAATAAGCTGTAAAGAAAAGCTTGAGGGGGGCTGGTGATGGGTCCCGAGGGGTGGGGTCTGCACTGAGGCAATCGTGGGAAACTGAGCCCTGACTGGTCGGGCTGCCTCGGTCCTGTGGTTCTGGTCCTTGTCCTTGAGTACAGGCCTCTCAAAAAGATCTTGGTGTGGGGGTGACTGGGCTCTCTCTCTCTTTTTACAATCCATCTTCCACCTCAGCAGAACATAAACACTCACCTGAACAGGAAAAGCATGCTGTCTGTTGAGGTAGGTTATTCTAAAGGTCACTTCACTGAACGGTGTGACTGGAGTGAAAAGGATGTGAAGCTGGATGTTATGATCCTCGCAGCTGTTCACAGGGCTCCTGTGCCAATTAAAATGTAAAAATAGAGGCCGCCGGGTTATTGTTGGTGTGAAAATCTGTGCTTTGTTGCATGTACCGGATGTTTTTCTTCCTTCCTGATTTTTTGTAAGCATTAATATTTTTACCCCCCCCTCCAAGAGTTCCGAAACTTAGAAAGCAAACTCATTCAAACATTTATTTAAATAAAATGTAAAAAGCCCACTTCACCATTTTCTTGAAAACTTTAAGTTAACTTGGTGGCTCCTGCCAGCACTCGAGTCAGAAGTGTGTATTTTATTTAACACACACTATGACCTCGTTGTTGTTAACGAGCCAAAATAACCTGATCTGAATACGACCAGCTGATATCTGCAGGATGCAATGAATAGACGTTTCTCTGAGCTGCAGTAAAGATCAATCAATTAATGCAAAGGAATTAGAAAAAATAAAATGAAAACAAGAGACGAAATACATAGAAAATTACTTAAAAAGTTAAAAGTATTTTAAATGAAATTATTAAAATGACTAAAGGGGATCCACATAGACAAAAAAGTTATAAAGTTACACAAAATCAGCCGAGATAAGGTATTTGTAGAACCCAAAACACCCCTTATATTCTGATGACACAGTGCGACAAATAAGTATTTGAACCGCTTGTGATTTTGCAAGTTCTCCCACTTAGAAATTGTCAAGTCTCAGTCACCCATGGCCACCTCCAACCACCAGAGGGAGCCCTTGCCCGAGTTTTGACTGCTCACGCCCTCCTTTCCTCATCTGCCTGCTTGCACTGTATCTGCTTCCTTTCTGCCCAGCTGGTCCTCATTGCTCGTCATTACCATGCTATTAAGCCAGTTCAACTCTCTCTTTTGTGTGTAGTCTTGTATTTACTTCTGTTATACAGTCTAAGTGGGTTTCTCCTTGTGACTTTTTGACTTTTTCTTGTTCATTCGCCTCACTCCTGTGTCTCTGACCCTGGCCTGTTTTTTGACTTCACCTTTGTCTTGCTCTTTGCTTATTAAAATTGTTGCAAATGGATCCACACGCCTCAGCGTCTATGTTACAGAAATCACAGAGGGATTTTGGCCCACTCCTCCACACAGATCTTCTCTACATCACTGTTTTCTGGGCTGTTGCTGAGAAACACAGAGTTTGAGCTCCCTCTAAAGATTTTTTTTTTTGGGGGGTATCTGGAGACTGGCTAGACCACTCCAGAACCTTGATATGTTTCTTATTGAGCCACTCCTTGATTTTCCTGCTGTGTGATTTGGGTCATTGTCATGTTGGAAGACCCGACCACGACTCATCTTCAATGCTCTAACTGAGGGAAGGAGGTTGTTGTATTCTTGCAATACATGGCCTTGGTCATCCTCTCTTTGACCCTGTCTGGGCAGGCATTGCAGTGGGGGTGTACAGTTCCATGTGCAGAAAAACCCCACCATAGCATGATGCTACCAACCCCATGCTTCACAGTAGGGATGGTGTTCAGTTCAATTCAATTTTATTTATATAGCCCAATATCACAGCCATAGCCGTCTCATTGGACTGATTATCAATATATTGCAAGAAGCAAAACATTTATTAAATATGTAAAAGTAGACAATTGCTGGTTGTAAAACAGACTAAGCTGAACAAACATCTCTGCCCCTTACACCCTCCTTCACGGTGAGGAAAAACTCATAAAAAAAACCCTATGTTCTTTTTTTTTGGGGGGGGACTAAGAAACCTCATGGTTGCCCACATGAAGGAGAGATCCTCAACCCCGGACGGACAGGTGATGCACTAGAACTATTAAAGAAAAATTAGCTTAATTCATTCTATAACTACATGGTTGAATAACAAGTATAGTTAAGGTAACAGCTAAGTATTCTTGGGAGGGTACTCATCATTCTTCTTCCTCCAAACACGGTGAGTAGAATTAAGACCAAAAAGTCTCATCTGATCACATGACTTCTGCCGTGACTCCTCTGAATCATCCAAAGGGCCGTTGGCAAACTTAAGATAGGCCCGGACATTTAAGCAGTTATTGGTTGGCAGACCTCAAAACTCTAGAATGGCTGCGAACAGCTAAAAACTCAGTTAAGTAAAGTGGGGCAAGACCATGAATAGCTTTAAAAACAAAGAGCACACGTTTAAACTGAATTCTAAAACTGACAATGAGTTAGTAAAGTGAACTGAGTGATGTGTTCTCGTCTGGCTGCTGCATTTTGAACTAACTGGGGACAGTTAAGTGATCACTGAGTGACTCTGATGTACATTGAGTTGCAATAATTTAAACGAGAGGGGATCAGGGCATGGATGGCTATAGATGAAGTTAAAGACCCACTCCGATGAATATTGTGTTTGGTTTTGTAACTTGTTTTTAGGGCATTTTTGGATGTTGAAGGACATATATGCACACATTTAATCTTAAAATTGCATTTTTGAGTATTTTCTTTATTCAAATCATTGTAAATCAAAAGCAGATAAAATATGCTGTTTGAAAAAAATTCTACTTGTAAAGTAGAAAATACACAGTGTGGGACACAAGCTTTCTGCTCTACTCTATTGTGATGCATCGTCTTGTAGACAAATAGATCCATGTACGTCTTTGTTTTCCTCGTCTGAGCTGGAATCTGGATCAGAACTGTACGACATGATATTTCCATTATTGCTTGCCATGTTTGTTGCACTGGTAATGTTAGGTTGGGTTTGTGAGGGGCAGTAAGCTTGCAGGAAAGCACATAAACAGATGGGTAAGGGGAAGCAGGCTTGCACTTCGTCAACAGTCCCATCCAACAGGACAAACTGCGAATTTCTGATGAACTCCTGCCGTTCTGCAGAAACTATGTCCTATGAGTAGAAAGAGTTTTTAAAACGTTGGCTAATAATAGTATAATCATAATTAAAAGACCTCTGGGAACGCTTTTACAATAGATAGAAGGATGATTGGAGTGGGTCTTTAAATCAACATACGTATGAATTATATGTAGATATGTCATCAGAGATGACCAGATATTTTTCACGTGTAAGGTAGAATAAAGTATGTGTATGAATTTGGGAGAACATATTGAAAAGTAAAACCTACAAATGAAAACTGCTCTCAAAATAAGGGCTTTTACACTTCAGTGTCTAAACCTGGGAATAAAAAAAAAAAAAAGAATAAATGTACAATTTGGTATTGAAAAAAGTCCCTTTTGTTGTCATTTGACAAAAAAGTCCATGATAATTCTAAGAATTTGTTGGTTTTTTTTAAATTAAGATATTTTCTCCTGTGAGGTTCCTCTCTAGTGTAAAAACATCAGCTGTCTCTCAAAGCGGATCCAATCATCAAAGCCTTCAGAGGCCTTCAGCGTTCCTACCAGTCAGTTCATGCTGCATCAATCACTGCGTGTCACTTACTCTAATTTCTGGAATGACATATATTGATCAGGGAGCACTATTATGATAAAGTCTTCTATAGGAGCCTTAACCTGATCCAGTTATCACTGTGTTCCCTGTGATCCCATGCAAACCTCATTGTTCCAAGAGATGCAGAGATGTGAACCTTTGGAATTATAGAGGTTCGCTGTATTTAAAATTTTACATCTTTCATGAATTGTTTTAAAAAGCATCCACATGCAAACTAATGTATTTCATTTTAATTGGACTCCCATTAAACCTCACGCTTATTGCTTCCTGTAATCAGTATTTAAATAATGTATGCACTAACAAGCATCTGTCCTCTGCAGGTTCAGCCGGTTTGTTGAGTTTTCAGTCAGTGCAAATATCCATCCTGCTCAGCTTTTTCTCCTTCAAGCTGCTGTGTGTCTCCAGAGGACCTCCACTTCTTGGTAAAGAGAAGACATCTCTCACATGTTTCTGTGCTGAGTAAAAATGTTTCAGAGCTGGATATGTTAAATCAGTTTCATTTACAGGTAAAGGCATCGCTCAAATTAAAACTTCATGAACATGAATTTATTCATAAGAGAAAGGTAGCAGCTGTGGCAAACCATGAGTTCCTGAATAAGAAAAGGCTCTTGAGGTGAACTGAGTGTGATTATTAGAAAAGCAATCAATACTCTTGTTACAATAAAAAAAAAAAAAAACTTACAATATATGACAGTGTTACACCTCTAAACGGAGAGTATCTTCAAATTTGGAAGTTACCGACCCTCAATGACATCATCAATAGTAGCCGGTCATCTACATTAGCTCAGTGCTTAGCCAGTGCTCAGAAATGACAAAACAGCATCAGTTTTATAACTTTAAAAAGTAAGGCTAAAATGAAAAGCATTACTTACATTTAAATGTAAACTTCTGTGCTTCAGAGCACACCCTTGTGAAGAAATGCGTTTCTGCTCTGCAGCACAGCGCAACCCAGAACGCCCTACTGGCGGAGTAATAGTAGCAGCAAGTCCTGCCTCTTTCCCTCAAAAAAGCATGTTCAGACACCACATAAGCTTCAAATGTCCCTGCAATTGGAGGGGTAGGGAAAAGCCATAGAAGTAGGGGAAGAATTTGGCATATGCCTTTTTCTTTTTTATGTTGATAATCCTCCATAATCTAATTGATTTGTGATCTAATGTCTTCGTCACATACAACCATACGGGGATCGACACACACGGGTGGTGCAGGTTTTTTGGTTGTTTGGGCCGTAGAGGGTCGCTGGCAGGTGCGGCAGCATCTTAACAGGTGTGTCTTGTAGGTGCGTTCAAAAATGAACGTGAAATACCCAGTGTGTACATAGCTTTATGCTCAAGTAAAACTTGCATGGAACAACAACATTTATATATAAGAAAATGTTGTTTTTCCATTTTGAAGGGTACTTAGAATAGTATCTTGCATGACGCTCTCTAAAATGTCTCAACATTGGACTGCTCTTGTGTTGCTACAGTAAATGAGTCAGACGCAGGAATCCTTTACGTAGTTAAAAAAGTTCCTTTCCTCCCATTCACTGTGTTTTCTTTCCATTTCCTCCATATTTCTCTGGCTAAAACCACCTCCTCCTCTTCACGTTTGAAGACCAGCTATCAGACATGAAACTCATTTTTTAAATAATTTTAAATAATTAATGACACTTCATGATTTCATGGTGTAGGGTTGATAGTGTTCAAGCATTGTGGCCTTGAATGGTTTATATTGTTTGAATTAATTAAACTAAAGGCATTTTATAATCTGAAATAATTAGACTTTTTCTTTTATGCTTTTCCTGTGCTCTCAGTTGGTTGCTTTGGTCAGCAGTGTTGTAATCTGATGCTTTATAAACTAAAATAAACTGGATGAAAAGGCAACATCAAGGACACCAAGAGAGCTTTGGATCATTGGTCTTTGCTGTTAGACTTTGCGGTGGCTGTAGTTTCATCCCAGAAATGTCATATCTAATAAGCAGTTTGATGTCAAGTGGTTTGTAATGAAAGACGTGGACGTTTAATGCAGCTAAAGGTAAAGTTCAGCGTCAGCACAGCTTTTGTCTTTATATATGCCATTTTCATATTTAGTCACTGAGCTTTATTTATAGATTTGTTAGATGCAGTACTCAGTTCTCAGGCTGTCTCAAAGTCTGTGCTACATTTTAGAAAGAATAATGTTCAAAGCTGAGATGCCTTTTTTGAGTGTTGCTGACATTACAGTGACAAAAACAGACTCTGTGTTGTCGTTGTGTATCAGTACGCCTTTGTTTGAGCTGCACATTAATACCAAGCAGCAGATCTTAGTGACAAAGGAGAGAAAACTTGTAATTCCCTAAACACTAATTATGAGTTTGAAATCTTATTTTATTCCAGAACATTTCCCAACATTTCTGAGTATTTCTTCATTCAAATCGTTGTGAATTAGGAGCAGAAAAAAATGCAGTTGGAAAATGATCATATTTGTTTGAAAATATGCTGGGCTAAGTTCCCTGCTTTTGATGCATCCATTTGTGGACGACTACATCCATGTACGTCTTTGTTTTTCTTGTCTGAGCTGGAATCTGGCTCAAAACTGTACAGCTGGACAGCTCAGATATTGTTCGCTATGTTTGTTGCATCGCTAATGTTAGCTTGGAGTTGTGAGGGCCTGTAAGCTAGTGAGAGAGAGAGAGGAAACAAATGATTTATGGGATATCAGTGCCGGCTTATTCTGGGCCAACATTCCCACCCACAATTCAGAGGTGAATTTCTAATGAACTCCTGCCACTTTGCAGGAAACGTCCTATAGACAACACTGTTTTTTTTAATTTTTGGTAAAAACAAAATCAACATACTTTTTGCTGAAAATGTTGTACCAACAAACATAAAAAGCATTGAGACATGGGAACACTGGGAAGTGGGAAGAAACTAATCAAGTCGGGCAGCTCGGAGTCTAACAGACGACTTGACACCAAAAATCTGCTCATTTCAGTTAAAACTGCGTATGTGCCATTCAGCAACTGGTAGACTAATGAATGAACGAGATGATGGTTGCTAGATCTTGTTGTCTTGGCGCGGTGCAGAGCTTCTGCTGAGGAGGCTTGATGCTGTGCTCTGCCAACTTGTGGTTGAGGGTTTGAGTGCAAAGTGATATGATGAACTTAATGTTTGCTTATAAACAATTAATCCAAAATTGTTTTTGCTGTGTCCAGCACCGGACTGGTGACCTGTCCACGGTGTACCCTGCCTTCACCCAATAGTAGCTTGGACAGGTTCTGGCAGCCTAGTGACCTTCAAAGCGACAAAGCGGGTTTAGAAAATGGATGGATTTGGCAGCATTTGAAATCAAAACCAGTATTGCCACATAAAACATGGCGATATTTCACAGAAAGGATTTTTTCCTACACCCCTGGCAGTTGGAGTGCAGCATCATATGCTGTTTGGAAGGAATTAAAACATGTTTTGCCCTCTTCGTCTGAGGACATTTGGAATCTGAACACATGACACAAGAGCTTTGGTGCTCAAGCATTTGAGCATTTATGACTTGTATCTTCACATTCATCAGCAGACTTCCATTTGTCGTGACAAACATTGTTGTTCTTTACTTTAAGTGCATTTTGCGCAATTTTTGTTCTGTTCTTGATAAATACACCAAACAACTAATTTGAAGATTCAATTCTGGTAAAATTCCACAAAACTTTTCATTTTCCTATGAATACATTGAACAATGAAATAAATTCTTGAGGTTGTGGTTGGCTTTAGCTTTTGAAATTCCATGCAATCAAAATTCAAACAATTATATGTTGGCACTGAAAATGCGTAATCAAACAATACGTGCCTTTAATCACTTTTCAGTGTTTTTCATGTTGAATTACAGCAGTTAAATTAGCATCTGTGGATTCTCTGCAGGATATGATCCTGCCATGCACATTCAGCTCATTAACGCAGCATGGAAAGGCTGAAACTCTGCATGATTTTATACACATTTGAAGCCTCTCAGACTGAACTCTGGGTATTTGAGGGTTTTATAGCATCTTCCTTGTCCTCCTGTCTTTATACACCATCTCTGCAGCAGACATTTAACTTCATTTGCTCTGTAATTGCTGACACTGGGGACTCCGGAGCATTAAAAACCCCTCCAGAAAGTCCCCAGCCGACAGCCTTCTCGCTGTGAGGTGAAGGCACTGAACTCTGCTGCAACGAGCCGAAAAGTGAAAGGTAAAACTCATTTCCTTTATTGCAGCTCTTGAACATACAAAAGCAAACACTCCAAATAACTAACATTAAACAAAATTACTCATTTTGTAATGAAAGAAATTAAACAAAAAGGGAAAGATCTAAGCCACTTGTGAAAATCCTCATTTCAGTGCTGCATCAGCACAAACTGCTGTAGACTGTGCCAAACAGCAATCCTGCAGCTGAACCCTTAGTAGATGCAGAACCTAGACAAGCTAGACAAGTGAGAAAATGTTCTGAAAAAGGCAGGACGCTGATTCCCTGTCACCGTATTCAGTTCCTCTGTTTTCACTCAGTCCCTGCTGTCAGACTGATACACAGATTTATGGACATGAACTGAGCTGAACAACTATGAATCAAGCTGAAAATAAACAAGCAGACTGTCAGCTTGTCTATTCATTGTTTGGTGTGCAAAAGAATGACAAGTAGACAGGGGAAGCCAATTGCTGATGTTCACCGACAACTACCTGGATGCTGCAGCACCAGTGGGGTGATTTTGCCTGCAACTGGAAGGCAAAGGACAGATAAGATTTCCTATTTGAGTTTTAAAAGCCAGATGTTACTATATAAACCCTACATCCATCAAAATGTGCAGATGCTCTAAACTTTTCAAAACCTTTGCATTACACACAGCAAGAAGGTTCCCGGTTCAAGTCCCAGCTGGGGGACCTGAAACAGCGTCATCAATGGGGGACCTTTCTGTGTGGAGTTTGCATGTTCTCTCCGTACATGCGTGGGTTTTCTCCGGGTACTCCGGCTTCCTCCCACCGTCCAAAAACATGCTTCATAGGTTAATTGGTTACTCTAAATTGTCCCTATGTGTGAATGTGCGTGTGCATGTGGGTGTGTGATTGTGGCCCCTGCGACAGACTGGCGACCAGTCCAGGGTTGTACCCTGCGTTTGTCTATGTGTGGCCGAGTTAGGCTCCGGCAACCCTGTGACCTCGAAAGGGATAAAGCGGGTTTGGAAAATGAATGAATGAATGAATGAACCTTTGCATTAAATTTAATTCAATTCATTTCTTACTGTAAACTTCTTAAAGTCCTGCAGCAGATGCAAAAAAAAGTCTTTTTTGTTTAATTTCCAAGAAAGTCAAGAAAGAATAACAAAATTGTAAAAAGGAAAAAAAATTGTATGCACTGCCGCTATTTCTGCTTTTAGCTCTTACTGGCTCGATCGATAAATAATGAAAACACATTTAAATAGAAAAGAGGATTGCTCTTAAATTAGTAAAATTGAATAAAAATATGATTAAAGGAAATATGCTATCAGCTCTTGAATGCTTCCAGGCTTTATCTGATCATTGCAGTCATAAAGTTACCACCAGGAGACAAGCTGTCTTTGTCTTTGCCTGACTACCCACGATGCATTTGTCCAAGCGAGCGCACGACAGACAGACTGTGTGACTGCAGAACATTGGCTGAAGTGTAAACACTGGGGTTCATACATAAATTTGTGGGTCAGACCAGCATTAAGGCTGGAGAACATGACTTTTGATGTCATAAATGCAGGGTGCAGTCACAAATTACATTTCGCTTGACATGATCTGGTAACCATGGCAACTACCCATACATTTATGGGGAAAGAAACTGCAGATTCTGCAGGAACAAGGAAGCTGAGAATAGATGTTTGCATGAGGCTGCAGACTCATGGTGTTTCCTGACTGACAGAGAGTAATGGATCGCCAGAATCCCCCCAACCCTCCTGGCCTCGGTCCATGTAAAAGGACATCCTCCTCCCACTCTGGCTCTTTCATTTAGAGCTGCCGCTGCAACACACAGAAATTTGCTTTCTTTCATGTTTGCATAATGACAGGAGGAATTTGTGATTGTGAACAGCGGGTGTGTTTGAACAATAATGGATTCCATTGCCTCAGACTATTAGACCTTTGCTTTAATTATTAGCTATTCATGTTTGCCATGATAGTAGTTGTTATTACAAAGAAAAATGACCTTTCTATTTCCATTCCAATCTACCTTTCCATTTAGTCATTCTTTGTTCGAATGAACCACAAGTATTTTATAACAGCAGCCTTTTCTTTAAAAAGCCTATATCATGCAAAATCAACTTTTTGAGCTATGAAGTGTATTATAATGTTAATTCCTCATGAAAAACAACCCCAAAGAGTTATTTTGCTCCATTCTGAGTATTCCTCTAAAACCCTGCTCTCTAAGCACCAGCCCCTCCCAATCGAGGGAAACGGTCCTCCCATTGTGACATCACAAAGTAGAGAACAGCCCCTTCCAGGAAGAGTCTGCAGTGCCAGCAGCGCCCCCAGACTAACACACACTCCTACTTTGTCCGTGGAGCTACCGGCGATCAGCAAAACACTTTCATGTTACGCCCACACTTTGCACATCCATCTTTGCAAAAGTTCCGATGTAGTTTGTATTTGTGGGTAAAAAGCAGACATGCTGCCGAGACCGGCTCTAGGATGATGTCATGAATTGGGCAGCACTCACAGAGAGCAAAAGGCGGAGCCTCAGAGATCGAGTCGTCTTACTTCCTGGTAGGAACAGAGCTTGTGAAATTAAAAAAAGAATTATTTTTGTGTGCCAAGGGTAAAATATGATCACATACATGGATATAGTTTACTCTGAAAGGCTTAGGAATAGCATGATATTGGCCCTTTAACTTTTTTTTTTTTTTCTATTTCGGCATTTGTGCACTAATGCACATCTTGTTTTGCAGCATTTGATTAGGGAAGAAGAGCAAAAGCATATTAAGACACTTTTCATAAAAGTAATGGTCATCAAAGAAAAGCTTTGTTTGTGACTCACCAGTTTAATGTTAGGTTCAGAGTTGTGAATGGTAAAAGCTGTGCCATAATCAAAAATAATCTAGCTAAAGATTATTTATTCTTACTTCAATACACTTCTCATTGCAACTGTAAAATATAAGAACGACCAGCTTTCTTTCTCTAAACTTTTGAATTTTAAGATCAAGAAACGGAATAATGTAAAAAAAAAAGTACTCCTGTTTTTCTGTGTTGTGTCTGTCTTTGTGCGAGCGAGTTGTGGTCGGCTACTCCTTGATTGCAGGGCGCTGCTCGTCATCAAGCAATCACCCTGATCTGAGAGCTAGCTGATGCTAGATCACAGCACCGCTGTGTAATGGAGTATGGCTTGCACTTTTCTACTTATCTTCAAAGATTCTTCTTTTTGAACACTCCCACTAACAAAGTGTTAGGTTCAAAACCCAAACATTAGTAAATCTGCAAAGAAACACAA
>BSAI01000101.1:13225945-13282169 GCA_036245035.1 Adrianichthys oophorus | reverse complement strand
GAGTAACTGAAGAAAACAGAATAATAAAAATCATAAAATCTCTAACACAAAGTAAACAAAAAACCTAAGTACAACTCATTCGTTTTCCAATCCGCTTTATCCCTTTCGGGGTCACGGGCTTGCCGGAGCCTAACCCGGCTACTCATGGGCGAAGGCAGGGGACACCCCTGGACTGGTCGCCAGTCTGTCGCAGGGGCCTAAGTACAACTAATGTTCAAAATCTAAACTGTTGGATAGTGTTTTGTGGTTTGAGTCCATTTCACAAAAATACAATAGAAATATTAGAAGTTGCTGCGATGTTTCTGCTACAATGTAAACACAATCTTTAAATAAAATGATAATATTAGGAGTTTAAAAATGTTAATCCATTTTTAAACTTTTATAGGTTTTGTGTTTGTTACATGGTCTGTTTCCTGTGTTGTGTGTATGTTTTTGGTGTGTGTTTCCCGTGTTGTTTGTTGTGTGTTTCCTTTGTTGTTTTTGTGTTTTTCATAGTGTGTTTTTCCAATGTTGCGTGTATTTTGTGCGTTTGTTATGTAAGGTATCTTTTTACTGTTTTGTGTGTATTATGGAGGGTGTGCCTTTCCTGTGTTGTGTGTCTGTTGTCCTGTATCAAATTATGCAATCAGAAAGCTGATTGCATGTTGCATGCTAAAGACAATTGGGGGGAGAGGGGGAGGGGTTACATGCACTTAACAGGGATGGACAAAGCCCCACAGCATGAACAACAACCAAAGAATGCTGCTTTGAGACACCCTCTAACTGCTTCAATAACAACTGCTACAGGACGCATTCCTGCTGCAATAGCAAGCAGGCTGCGTTGAAGGAACCATCTAACATCAGAGGAAGGACTAGCAGGTTCCACCAATACAGAGCTGCACTTGCAAATCATCAGGGTACTGCACCAAGGAGGGTTACTGGTACCCTGCAGGTCCATAACCTTCAAAATAACTAATTTAAGCAGTCCTGATTAAAAAATAAAGAAGTAAAATACACGCATCATCTTGAGGAAACAGAGGCTAATGACTGTCCGTCATCCTAGCTGAAGTCTCTAAGGTAGTTATACAGAAAAGTTACGTTAAGAATACCGATAAGATACTGGATTATTAAGCAGTATCAATAATGCTGCATTCACACCGGACCAGCAAGAGGAGCCAAACTGGCGTCTGCAGCCTCTCTTATAACGCGTGTCAATTTAATGCTCGTCCCCTGCCCTAAAATGTTCTTGACGCCTTAATACTCTGGCTGCAGAGCAACCGCCACAGTTTTCTGGACTTCATTTGTTGCCATATAATGGAAAAAAACAGAAAAAATTTGCCCAACAGTAACCGGGACAGCCCCCGGTAAACACGCAGCCCCAGCGGGATAAGAAAACAGATGTTCAGGTAAAAAAAAACTCCCATGAAGCAACCGTATTAAACATGTTTTTTCAACCCATTGATCAAGTAATGTAAAATGTCACATGCCCAAAGCCGAGTCCCTGATTGGTAAATGAAGCACATCAACTTTTCTGTGCGTCAACCTCGCCCAAATTGCGCCATGCCACACCAATCGCGCAGCTGTGCTGCGCTCGCTGCTGGACGGACTTCAGTTTGCCTCTATACATTGACTCAACACCCCTGCCGCGCAAATTGTTTCCGGTGTTAATGCAGAATAAGAGGAGTAGTATCGATGTGTTGTTTGTATGTTGCATTGTATGGTGTGTTTCTTGTGTTGTAGGAGGCATGATGTGTGTTTCCTGTGTTGTGTGTATGTTGTGTAGTGTGTTTTCTGTGTTGTAGTGATGTGGTATGGTGTGTGTTTCCTGTGTTGTGTGTAAACTTTTAAACTTAACTTTTAAAATGTTATCCATGGAGCTGCCTGGTTCTTCCCTGAGACTAAATCTTATCATGGTCCTCAGCAGGACTGCTGAGGACCAGATTGCTTTCACAATTCCCTTTTCTTACTGCGCCTTTGAGCAAACCTCACCACTTACTCAGAAACGTATCAAAATTTGTACACACCTTGTACCCGGGGAAAATAAATTTTTGGCACAATGACATCAAAATGAGCAAAACCGTCAAAATTCTAATTCTTCTAATTCTTTTCGTCTAATTATTCTAAAAATAACCTGTTCATCACCCCCAGGTGACCGAAGTATAAAATGGTTGCTGGGGAGATAAAACCCACAGAAAAGCCAAGATTTCGAAAAAAATAAGTGTGTTTTTTCTGACCAGGGTGGCATGGGCAGAGAGTAGTAGCCATTACTACTAATATAATATAATATTCACAATATAACTGGTACAGGAAAAGACGTCTACAACTTGCAGAACAGTCTTTGCAGCTACCACCAAAACATCTGCACCGCAGTGCAGTTTTGAAAATGAAAGAGACAGCGACATCACTGCCTTTGTTCAAGCATGGAAGTGTGACTGTGAGTAGATGTCTTCTTCAACAGCTCACCGTGAAGCAGAGGCTTAGAAAAATATCAGTGTGAACAATCTATCTTACAGGCCCACAGCAACATGAAACACTAGAAAAGGTTTGAATTTAAAGAGCCTGGATAAAGAGAGCTCAGGAAGGAAATTAGTTTCTTTACCAGCTGTTTTCATCATTGCAGTACAATACCTCTTATCTCAAAGAATTTTAGTAAAAAGAGAAAATTTTACACTAAAGCAACGTGTCATGATTAAAAGTCTTTTGCTATTCTACTTCTTCTGAAGGACCCTTCCAGGAAAGCAACCGATCAACACGGATCCTCTCGGGATTGATGCTTTAAGTCATTGGAGTGAAGGACAGAGCATTCCCTTTTAAAAATGCATCACAGATGCATTGTACAGAGCTTCCCGACAATTAGACTCAATTCATGCTGTATGTTTTTGCAGCAGCCAGGAGGATTTACAGTCCAGTTGCCCAGCAACCCTTTGGAATGGCAATCGTTGAAGTCTTATTGCTGTGACGCCTTTGTCGGAGGCATTTAGGAGCAAACGCAGGTCGGTGAGTTCCATTCATGTTCAATCTACTTCAAATTTAAAAGCACACGTGAAGCCGGAGTGCTTCTGTAAAAGTCAGGTCAGCTTTACGGAAGCAAAAAATTCCTGCAACAGAATCAAATCTTTCCCTCAGGATTCCCACGTTTCAGTCAGAAATAGCAAAAAAAAGAAAGAAATAGCAAAAACTGTTTTTGGCTTTATTTTGGTCTTTTTTAGAGTGACAACATAATCACACCAACAAACTCTGAATTTAAATGTTGCACCAAAACGCTGAAGGATTTGATTACCGTACAATAGACAAACATATTTAATTCTTCTAATAGTGTGTTTTTTGGATTTTGTTTAATTTGCCTATTTTATTTATTTGTTCTTACTCCATCAACTAATTACAACTAATCTGAAGAAGTAAAGAAGAGTTGAGGATACACCAGGCATGTGATGTGCTGAAAACGCTAAACATCCTAATGTACTAGACGTACTAGCCACGCTAAATGAGCTAAACTCACTAAATGCAGGTTCTTAAAACCGAGTATAGCCCATAGTGTTCACATTGGAAAAGCAGGGAGGGGCTTTTTCTTTTGCTGCTGTTTACTAGTGCATGTCTGCCCTCTACAGTTGGAAGAGGCTTGGTGCAGAAGGACGAAAAAATCTGCAAATCTGGTGAATCCTGTGCCAGGTTTTTTCTTTCACTGCTCTATTCCGTAATTTGAAAAACTTGGTGTTCTATTCCGTCCAGGCACAAACTGCAATTATTACTTTCTCCTTCATGATCAATTTTTAAACGGGTGGCACTTCCATAAATTAAAAGAGACACCCTTCAAACGTCACCAAATCCGATGTCCCTGATTGATCACATTTTAATCGGGTTTAACGTTCAACGTGCATTCAGTGGCTGCGTGTTTTGTACGTAGAGCCCAAAAACGGTTGTAGAAGCTTGCGTATCAGCGCTTGAACGCAGAAGCCCTAAAGGTACCTTTATGTGCGTTGACATAGACGTTTCATCAGAAGTGGGCGCTTGAATGGGCGTTGCGGAGGGTGGTGTGAACATAGCTTCATGTAACTGCTACTTTGTTTGTTTGTTTTTATAAATAAACAGGTTTTTAAAAAATAAAGGAAGCTTAAGCGGATCATAATGTCTGGACTCATATTTTGCTAAATAAAAGCACAAATAACTTTGAACCAAATATGTTTTGTTCTTCTCTGTCTGCACTTTTAATCTCCAAGCAAGTCAAGAATTTTTTTTCTTTGACTTTTTCTTGACCCTGTAGTCTGCCCCCAACAGGAGTCACCACACTGAATCATCCACCTCCATCTAACCCTCTTCTCTTACACCAACCACCCTCATGTCCTCCTTAACTGCATACATGAAATTCCTCTTTGATCTTCCAGACCTCTTTCCCGGTAGCTCCAACCCCAGCATCCTTTTACCAACACCATCACTGTTCCTCCTCTCAACGTGTCATCAAAGTCTGATTCCCTGCATTTATCTCCAAAGCATCTACAATGTGCTGTTCCTCTGATGTACTCATTCCAGATCCTATCCATCCTCGTCAGTCCCAAAAAGAACCTCAGCATCTTCATCTCTGCCACCTCCTTTGCCTCCTGTCTCTTACTCCAAATCACTGTCTTTAAGCCAACAGCCTGGCTGCTCTCACCTCAGTCTTTTACACCTTCCCTTTTGTTCTTGCTGACATTCTTCACATGCTCATGTTGATCACTCCTGACACCTTCCTCCACCTGATAGCACTCTCCTTTTTACCTCTTTCCTGAAATCTCTCTGTTGCTCTGGACAAGTGACCCCAAGAACTTACAGTTTATATGCTTTTCATAGTTAAATAAAGATGTTTGGGGCAAAAACCACAGATAATGAAGAGAACTATTAATGCTGAGCTCAAATATTTGCAACCCATTGGGTTTCCAGCAGCTAAGATGCTGCAAAGAAATTGGATTTTCTTTTCTCATTGATTGAGAACGCTGCTGTGTGAGCAGGAGTAAGGAAACTCCCCAATGACCTGCATGTTACAGAGTATCGTGGGAGTTTTAAACGTGAGGTTCAGGGGCGGAGCCACAGGGTGGCAAGGAGTGCCAGCTGCACTCCCCCTAGCAACGCCCCCATTTTTGAGTCAATATTAGTATAATTACAAACAAAGATTTTTAAAAAATCCTCGATTCACGCTCTTTTAAGCATTATTAATGGCACTTCAGCTAAAAGAACTGCTGGTTTAATATTAATAACAACAATAATTAAACAGTTTGACATTTGATTATTTCATTTGTAATGCCCCTCCACTCTGCTGTTTTCATTTGCCACCCTTCCAAAGACTTCCTCCCATAGTTTTTTTTTTATAATTTCTGCCTCACAACAGCATTTGTAAAATAGGCAGTAGTGTAGGACATTCACATGCATACAAAAGCCAACTTTCAGGAACTGTATATTCCTCAGAGGGCACTTGGGTTCGAGAGATAATGAGCACTGAGGCTGCTGTGGGCTGAAGTCTCCAAAGGGAAATGAGGAAACACAAAGTCAGGTAATTGGAAGCGAGCGTGGACTTCTGAGATGGTTTTCTATTAGAACTCTATACAAAACCCCCAACACGCTGTCTTCAGCAGACAAAAAGATAAACAAAATGCCCCAAAAATTATATGTTTTTTTATCAAAAGGATCTAAGGGCAAAAAAAAATCAGGATTTGCAATAACTTTGTGGTGTCATGTTTACATTGTTGCCTCGATCCATATGTATTGATCGCTTTGTCACCATACGTGACTGTTGTGTTGCTCTGTTAACTATGCAGCAGCAGCTCAATGGAAAACAAAGAGATGAAAAGATCTACGGTTTTAAATGTGTACCCCTTTGTGAGCAAAAGCATCAGTTACCAGTTCAGGGGGACAACCTTCAAGATCCAGCTGGAGGGTAAAGGGAAGTAATCATAAATTCTCGTGAGAGCTCTGCAAGAAATTTGCAGTGAGGTTTTAGGACTGGATGAGTAGAGTGGCAGCATGGACATGTTTAGCTGAAGGCTGTGATGTCATGTGTCACAATCAAACAAGATTTTCTTAATGGATAAAAAAAGTAAAGAACTGCAAATAAGGCAGAAAAATATTTCTGCAGACCACAATTACTTTTGCTCTTATAATTTATGAATAAAAGGAACCTGCTATTACATTTTTATGACAGGTCATGGTGAACACTTATACAACACAGAAGGTTAGCTGTCAGTGCTGTTCCGGTGACATGTATGCACTTTTTGTGTGAAGAATGACTGTTAGAATTTAGGAAATTAGACATAGTGTAGTTTGAGTGGACATTTTACAGGTACTTATGCATCACCTCCAGACACATACACGCGGTCATGAAAGGGCCAGCGTGCGGACCTTACTAATGACTGTAGAGCGGCAGTACGACAGTATTGCTTGTGCATCATAAGTGCGTGCAACTTACATTACTTACAAATCCTTCACAATGAACTAATCACACACAGATTCCAATTTTTAATGTCCCTTAAAGTGGCCGCGTGATCCTTAAGAGAACAGCAAAACACAGCTGCGCTACTCTAGAGTCAACCCCTAGCACGGGATGAAATAAGATAAGTGGATGTGTAAAAATGACTTTTTTCTTTCTTCTAGGGGTTGACTCATGCATGTGATTGAGGCAAATTTTTTGTTTTTTTCAGATTAGTTTCTGAAGATGTCTTTAGCACAAACGAACAACAGTGGAGTCAAAATTATAACAAAATCAACAAACAGGCAAACATCATTTGAGCTTTGCTAACACAGCGCTTACACAGTGGTGTTACTGATTTTAACAGTGCGATGAACTCATTATACAAAACCTATTCTAGTAAAACCTAAATGCTAGCTAACCCATTACAGTTCAAGGACACAAAAGACAGAATATTGTTTGAACGAGAATTGAACTTCCAGATGTACTTGTCAGAATACCAGTCACGTGAGAAGATTGTGTCTTTTTTAGACCAGGGATGGGCAACTCCAGGCCTCGAGGGCCGCAGTGTGTGCAGGATTTCCAGATATCCAAGCCCTACTCATGACTGATTACCTGCTTCAGGTGTGTCCAGCCAATTAGAACATGTCAGATCATGGTATGTTGGAAAACATGCAGGAATGCGGCTCTCGAGGCCTGGAGTTGCCCATTTCTTTAAAACTTTTAAAAGCCCTTTTTAAAATAAACTTGTTTGATGAGAAGTTGATTGGGTTTCATTTCTGCAGAAGTAGAAGTTGACAAAGAAATGACCTCAAACACTATTTTAAATTTGAATTCTTTGGAGAGGAAGCTGCTATACGATTTGATTTTTTTTTCTTTTGCAGGGTGAATAAAATGCAAAGTCAGTAAAGCCAATTCGAGTAGAATCAGCAGAGTCGAGAGCAGAGATTAAACTCATTTTTTAACCAGCTAATCCCCTGAGACTTCACAATGCAAGCTTGCAGACAAGTGCAAATAGTCCCCATACAAAGGCATAATGAAATGAATCTTTAAGCATTTCTTGTTTGCTGATGTTTTGCAGCATCTCTTCTTGCATTTTTGCCAGCATTGTTTCCTTCACGCTTTTATTATTTTTGGAAAACTTTGCATCAGTAAAAATATAGCAAAGGTTGATAAAATAACCCTTTTTGAGGTGCACACAATGTAAGCATTAATCTACTGAATATTGTTTACTTATAGGAGTTTTGAGGACGATGCAAAATGATGACTTGAAACCATTCTGACTTTACATTTCCAAATTTCCATGAGAAAGCCTTTTGTATAATCCTACAGATAAAGCGTAAATTCTAGAGGAGCATCAATATCATTTTGCTGCTCCATTAGAGAAAATGGCCATGGTAATATCGTCCATTAACACTACAATGTCATGGAAAGACTTTGGTTGTAGCCTAAATATATGCTCCATCTATTTCTTGCAAATCTTTAGAACAATAAGGGGCCACTGAATGTGTTCTTTTTCAGAGAAAAGACAAAAATGGAGTTTAGAGGCACTAAAGCTGTGCCTATGAATGTTCAAAGGAAATAAAAAGAAAGTACTAAAACAGTGCTAAACAAGGTACTAAAATAAATAATTCAGTTGCTTTTGTTTTTATCTGTTGCATCAAAAGCAGGAGGGAAGTAAATGGAGAGCAGTGCTATATTTTTTGCAGAAGTTTGGTGTCAGTGAACGAGCAGATGCCCATTTAAAATATGCAGAAGTTCATCTCACATTCTCTGATTGGAGAGAAGCTGCTTCAGAGACATTTGAAGAAAACGAAGAGATGATCATAAAAAAGAGGTGGAAATAGTGGGAGGAACACACTTCAAGCAGGATGATGAAACTATTTTTTAAAGCTGCAACACCAACTATTACATTTGTGTTTTTCTTTTTTTCCCTCTGTAAGATGTATTTTTGCTACAAATAAATAAACAAACCTGAGTCTTGTCTTCAAATGAAATGTCTTCAAAAGCCTTTCATTCTTGCCTCCTTTGTAGATTTGGATTTTCTGTTTCTGAGTGTGGAGTCCAGTATGCCTGTTTGTGAGCAGCGACGTGCCTACTAAACAAACAAACAACAACAGCTATGATGCACAGCTGTAAAGTGCCTCAGGAGACAAAAAAACACAAGAAAAACAAATACAATTTGAGCTTTCCAAGTCTTTCCTGTTTGTCTTCAAATACAGTGAACACTGAATGAAGAAATGAGTTCATTAAGGCCCTTAAGTCTGATGAAGCCACTAGACTCTTTATTTGAAATAAACCCAGAAAAAATACTCAACTTTATTAATCTTATTGCATCTGAAAAGGGCTTTCCACCCTCAGGGGTTAAGTTGAAAAAAATCCCCAAATTACTGCAACAACAAGGACAAAGTTCTTTACTTTCTCCTCCAGGCAGCAAAAAACCTGCTCATGAAACCAAAAAGGCAGTGCAAAGAGGCATAGACGTTTGATGAACAAGGACAAATGTTTGTAACCTCCACAAGGTGCTTTTGAATAAAATTAATGGGGGGGGGGGTGCTGCTTTCTGCTCTTTCTGTGTGTTAGTATTATGCTGTTTTTAGCCCAAATTATAATCGGATGTAAAACAGGAATATAACAGATTACATACACATTCCTCAAGGTGGAAAACAAGTCAAATAAAACCCTTAAATTCATGTTGCTTTGGATTTCGAGTCTTTTAGAATCCGTTTTATAAAGTCTGCGGTGAATGATGCATTTGGTTTTACTTCTGTAAGAGGTTCCATGTAGAGGGAGCAGCAAACCTGAAGGCCTTTCACCTGGAAATGGACCTGCATTTGGGAAAGACATTAAAAATGAACCATGAACCGTGAACAAGGGCTGGAAAAACGTTTCTGAATATTTGCAGATTATAGGGAGAAGCTGATCCAACAATCATTTATAAAAGAGTTAAATCAGTGAAATGCAGGTACACAAATCTGTTCAAGTCCCAATCTGATCATTTTTTTGATCTATTGTAAAACATTCCCAGTGGTCTATTTTATTATGATTATGCTGCTTTTAGCCACAAAAAAAAAAAAAACCTGTGTGGTTTTCTGGAATACAGTTTGTGCAGAGCGGCAGCAGTTCATCAGCAGTTTCCCTCCTGAGTTGTGGGCGGGACTATTGGCACAGAGTAAGCCTGTCCCCCCTCCTTACATCCATCTGTTTACTGCTGCTAGCTTACAGCCCCTCACAACCACAACCTAACATTAGCAGTGCAACAGAAAAGGCGAGTAACATTGGAGCTATCCAGCCATACAGTTTTGAAGCGAATTTCAGCTCAGGCGAGGAAAAAAAAGACGATCTATTTGTCTGCAAGTGGATGCATCAGAATAGAGCGGAGCAGAGAGATGTGGCTCGCCCCCAGGGTATTTTATATGTCACACATACAACAGCATTTTTTTCGTCTGCTCCTGATTCACAATGTTTGAATTAAAGAAATTAAAATTTTTATTTTAATGTTCTTCAAAAATGTCCTCCATCGTGAGAAAAAGGTTACAAGAACAAGTTAAAAACACCAAAAATACAATTTTCATTGAAGTGTGTTTTTCAGACAATATGGAAGAACATTCATTCATTCATTTTTCAATCTGCTTTATCCCTTTCGGGGTCACGGGGTTGCCGGAGCCTAACCCGGCTACTCATGGGCGAAGGCAGGGTACACCCCTGGACAGGTCGCCAGTCTGTCGCAGGGCCACAATCACACATCCACACACACTCACATTCACACCTAGGGACAATTTAGAGTAACCAATTAACCTATGAAGCATGTTTTTGGATGGTGGGAGGAAGCCGGAGTACGGGGGGAGAACATGCAAACTCCACACAGAAAGGTCCCCCAGCCAGGACTTGAACTGGGAACCTTCTTGCTGTGAGGCAAGAGCGATGACCACTGCGCCACCGTGCAGCCCTCTATGGAAGAACAGGGAAATCTAATGATGTTGGGAATGGGCTTCAACAAATGTTAGGAAATAAAGATTGCTAGATAACTAGTTTAAAGGGTGCATTAAAATGTCATACTTTAAGGTTAGTTCATACACTGGTTACAAGAATTTGATGCCTTGACATTTGAAATCAACTTATTTTTCCCCTAAAATTATACATTTATCAGTTTAAGCATGTGATAAATCATCTATGTTGTATTCTGAATAAAACATGATATTTGAAACTTCCACTTCATTGCATTCTGTTTTTATTCACAATATGTGCAAATGTCCCAACTTCTTTGGAATTGGGTTAGTAAGATAAAAATGACTGCAGACTTATTAATCCCAATGTTGTTGTTGTTGTTTTCATTTTTCCTGTGCAATAATAAATAACAGAAAATGTGTATAGTACATCAAAGTAGTAGGGAAAATAGTCAATTAAAACTACCAAAAAAAGGCTCCCAGACTGAAAAACTTACGCACAAATGGAGAATTCATCAGTAGAAAGATTATAAATGAGCACATGGTGTTCGAAACAGAAAATAACAAATACTGGATAAAGAGCTTTAAATTATACTGTGAGGAAAAATCAAAAGTCTTTAAAATGTGAGGGAATTGATTGTGCTTTGAGCCTTTGCTGCAGACAGTGACTCACAGAACATTTGGAGAGCTGAGGGGAGAACAGATTCAATTACAGACCAAAAAGAAGCCTGAGGTAACCCTGGAATTGTTATTATCAAGACCTTTAGACAAAAAAAGAAAAAAAGACCAAAGCACATTTCTTCATCCGAACATGAATGCTTCACAGAAACGCTGAGTAAAGGTTATGATTAGTCCTGAGATGGAGAATTCAAATGTTGTGAAAGAACATTTAGGGATAAAGGCAAAGGTAAAAGAAGTTACATTCTCTTAAACAATAAAACATTATTGTTCCAATAAAAGCATTCAGAATCCCTCAAATTTAAAATTCACATTTCCTTAGCAGGCCACAGGAGGGCGCTACAGCAGCAGCATGAGGCTGGTTAGTGAAATTTAAGTGTTTCTGCTGTTCTGCTTAGAAAAGGAAACATGATACCTTCTTAGATGTATTAAAATGTCAAAGAAGTGTGTTAGTGGTTTTGGAAGACAACAGATTTACATGAAGTCCCACTCTGATCATCTATTGATCGATTGTAAAAGCATTCCCAGTGGTCTTTTAATTATGAGGAGGCTGTTTTTAGCAAAAATCCAATCTGTCCTTTTCTAAGACATAATTTCTGCAGAGCAGTAGGAGTTTTTAGAAACTCACCTCTGAGTAGCGCCGGCCCTGGGCTGCGTGGCGCCCTAGGCGAAGACGCATCTTGGCTGGAATAGAAAAACTTTGACTATGTTTTTAGAAACATCTCTACAGAGACGGCGAATCATAAAAACCAAAACATTTCAATTATGCAACCAACCATTGCTTTCTGCATATTGATTAAATGTAAAAAACATTTCATCATATGATGGATGGATGAATAGATAATGATTTCTGAAAAAAGATCTTGTGCATTTTGCAGAAGTTGCCTTCTAATTTATAGTAGGAATTAGGGGAAAGGTCAGGTTAAAATGCATTTATACACTCACTGACCATTTTATCAAGTCCATCTTACTAGTACCGGGTTGGACCCCCTTTTGCCTTCATAACTGCCTTAATCCTCTGTGGTATAGATGCATTAATGTACTAGAAGCATTCCTCAGAGAGTTTAGTCCATATCGCTTTGACAGCATCACACAGTTGCTGCACATTTATCGGCTGCACATCCATGTTGCTGATCTCCAGTTCCACCACATCACAAAGATGTTCTATTGGGTTAAGATCTGGTGACTGTGGAGGTCATTAGAGTCCAGTGAACTCATTATCATGTTCAAGAAACCAGTCTGAGATGATTCCAGCTTTATGACATGGAGCCTTTTCCTGCTGGAAGTATCATCAGAAGATGGAACACTGTGGTCATAAAGGGATGGACATGGTCAGCAACAATACTCTGGTAGGCTGTGGTGTTGGAACCAAGATCAATTGGTAATAAGGGGCCAAAGTTTTATAAGAAAACATCCCCAATACCTTTACACCACCAGCCTGAACTGTTGATACAAGGCAGGATGGATCCATGCTTTCATGTTGGTGATGCCAAATTCTGACCCATCATCTGAATATTGAAGAAGAAATGGAGACTCATCAGACTTGTTGTTTTTCCAATCTTCTATTGTCTAGTTTTGGTGAGTCTGTGTGAACTGTAGTTCCAGTTTCCTGTTCTTAGCTGATAGGAGTGGTACCCAGTGTGTTCTGCTGCTGTAGTCCATCTGCATCAAGGTTGGACATGTTGTGCATTCAGAAATGTTCTTCTGCAGACCTCGGTTGTAACCAGTGGTTATTTGAGTTACTGTTGTCTTTCTATCAGCTGGAACCAGTCTGGTCATTCTCCTCTGACCTCTGACATCAACAAAGCAGTTCTGCCCACAGAACTGCTGCTCACTGGATATTTTCTCTTTTTCTGACCGTTCCCTGTAAACCCTAAAGATGGTTGTGGGTGAAAATCACAGTAGATCATCAGTTTGTGAAATACTCAGACCAGCCGATTTGGCACCAACAACCATGCTACGTTTTAAGTCACTTCAATCACCTTTCTTTCCCATTCTGATGCTCAGTTTGAACTGCAGCAGATCGTCTTGACCATGTTTACATGTATAAATGCACTGATTGCTGCCATGTGATTGGTTGATTAGAAATGTTTATTAATGCGCAGTTGCAGGTGTGACTAATAAAGTGACCAGTGAGTTGTTGTTTTATCATATTTTATCGAATCACATTTTGTCGTTTAATTATAAGACACAGACGTGTGTTTCTAACATAAACCCATTCTGATAGTTAGTATTTTGTCCGAAAAGCTTTTTATGTCGCTTTGCAATATGAAAACAGTTACTGCTCTACCTGACAGATAATAACATAACAATTTCCCGTGTTTCAGATAAACAAAGATCAATTTGAAAGTGATAAACAGATTTCCCAAGGGCGGAGCTAGAGGGTGGGTGGATGGAGGGGCCGAGCAGAAAGCTTTATGACAGAGTCAATATTAGTAGCACCATTGACAAAGATTAGGAAATCATCAGTAGGGCTTCTTTAAGCATAGCAAAAGCATTACAAATGCTTAAAGAAGCTTTACAGCTTTAGATAAAACTGTTTCAAATACATATTTTAATCATTTTATTTGTAATGGTCTTCCCCTCTGCTGTTTTCATTTTGCCATCCTTACTAAGTCTTCTGCCCCCCCCTCCCACAACCCCCCGTCAAATGTTCTTGGTCCGCCACTGGGACTTCCCCTTTGCTGCCGAATCGCAAGCCAACTTCAGCACCAATGAGGCAGCACTGGAGGAGCAGCACCTCTCTCCGCGCTGCAGCGCATCCCTCCTCGGTGAAGTGCTCTACACGCACCGCGCCGCGCGTGACGCTTGGATGGACTCCGTCGATGCGCTTTGCTCCTCCTGTCTCTCGTTTGCTCCTTCTGAGCGCACCTGGTTTCTCCTTTGTCGGGTCGTGATGCGTTGCGCGGACTGTCTCTGAGGACCTTGAGGGGGGAGCGAGGGGAGGTTCTCTCGAGCCATGTGGACCCCGGACACAGGAGGCGCAGATCGACCCTGAAAGAGCCTCCATCTGCTTTCCTCTCCAGAAAGAGCCTGAAAGGAAGCAGCGACAGACGAGATGGTTCAGAAGAAGTAAGTGGAAAACAAGTTGTTGGAAACAGATTCAAGAAAAGTGCAGGATTGTATAGCGTCAGATGTGAGAATTATTTCTTTTCTGGAAGTTAGATCACCTCAGTGAAGGTCCATGACATCTCTTCAAGCATAAAAACACACTCTTCCCTGCAGCTGAAGTTGGTTCTTCTGAACCAAACCTGGTCCTGAAGGGCCTCTGTGCTGGTTATGTAATCCCATCTCTCAAGCTCTCTCAAGCTGTTTAGAAAATAAATTGTGACAAATTGTGGTTCATATTTAATGAGTAAATTCATCCAGCTGTTGTGGAAGCACACTCAAATGCTCCCTGAGCGGCACCACAGCGGATACATGAGGATGCTAACATTGCATCACATCAGATGCTGCAAATGTTGGGAGATAATTTCAGTTTTCTGTTGTGACCCAGACAGAGTAGTCAAGGTTTCGGTGTCATGTTTAACACCAGGAGTATTAAAGGTTCTTCTTTGGCAGTGAAGAACACACAGACATTAACTGCCTCTATCCTCACAGTGGCTGCACCTGACCTCCTTGACCCAAAGACTGCAGCCCACAACTCCAAGCCTCGCCTGTCCTTCTCAGCAAAGCCCGTGGTTCTGAACACACCAGAGGATGAGTGTGATACTCGGACCACAGTCATGAGGTGGAAAACTGTTTCTGCCATCTTCTTCCTGGTGGTGCTCTACCTCATCATCGGTGCAACGGTGTTCAGAGCACTGGAGCAGCCTCAGGAAAACTTGCAGAAACTCGCCATTCTTGCGGAAAAACTGAAGTTCCTGGACTTGCATTCCTGCGTAAATGCTTCTGAGCTGGAGGATCTGGTGAAGGTAGGTGGAGGCATGAATTTGTTTTTCTGTTTTGAAGGCTTCCTCATCAGCAGAATGGGATTGATATGCAGAAATAAAGGTTTTAAAGAACGGAGTCACTTACCGTTGGTGAAAGTGAATACCTACCACACTGATTTTAATTCAACCTCTGTTTCTTTTGAGCCTGGATCTAATTATGTTTTGCCAGAGCTGTTAGATGTCATAATTAGGCAGTTCTGAAGACTTAAAATCTGCTGACATTTGTTGGGGACTCGGTTTTATTTCACAACACATCTAAGCTTTTTATTTTATAAAGGAAATAGAAATGTACCACAATAATTGTTGATGAAAGGTTTTCTCACTGTGCTTTTCCTATTTTTATCAAGAGTTTTAAAAAAAAACTATGGAATAAAAAACTAAAACTTCCAAGTCAGATGAGAGAATTTTTACACAAAAGGCAAAATAAATGTTAAATGTGAGCGATTTGTGCATTTTATCCAGTGAACATGCTCACTTCAACAGTGTTGCTGCGGCTGGATTCAGATTATTTGCACAGCTGCATGGTCACCATGGTGCAGCGCCTCCTCTTTTCAAACAGCTGTCTGAGCATCGAGGTTCTGAATTGTTTGATGATTGTTCTTGGTCTTTATGTTCCTCAATAGTTCTCCAAATGTTCTCTATAGGGGCACTCTTGGCTAAGATTGTTAATGGCTTTGGTAAAAACTATTTCCTAAATGGTCAAAAATAAATGAGCAAACATGGAATTCAGCAGGCCAGTTCAACAGCAGGCTTCTTTGAGGATAAAGCCATATTCTACAGAACATTGCCCCACTTTGAAACAGTCCTTTTCTTCAAACATATATTATATTATATTATAATTTCTTCAAACATATTTTTCAGAGATTAAGTTGCATTTTTTGCATAGTTTGGCTGGGGGTGTGACTTATGTGATTTAAAAAAAATATATATATATTATCAATAACCACTAGAGGGCACCTGTAGGTGTGTTCATCAGTATTTGCTACTGACAGCAATGCAGAAGAAGAAGTGCTGCTCAGTCTTACACTGAACTTGGTGGAATTAAGTGACACAGAGGATGAAAAATTATATGGATTTACTGACTTAAAGTAAATAAAACGTTTTGTTGACTTGTTAGCATCTTCTTTAGGCTTTGGTTATCTTAATAATTGTTCATATGTTGCGCTATTATACTAGATTTCTCCTTCCTTTCATGAATCTAAATAAGAATCAATGTGCTACTGTAGTGAAGTGTGCATTTATTCAGTCTTAATACATAGGAAACAGGTTAGGATGATTCCATAACAAAAAAAACGGAATCATACTTTCAACGTATAAAATGTTGTTTTGTATTTAAGGTGACATGCCCATGCGATTACGCACATTAACACGGTCGTCCATTTTTTGTCAGGGTTGACGTGAGGACACAGATGCAGACGACACTCGTAAATGCAAAGTCACTCATTTATTTGAGTAAAGTTCTCGAAAACTGAACACAAATCCATGAAGGTACAAAAACCACCCGACAACCAGTGCAGGGGAGACGAAGACTTATAACAGGAGGAGGGGATGAGGTAAATGAAAACAGGTGTGCCAAAAAAGGAGGGAGAGAACACCGGAAGTAACAACCAACAACAAAATAAAACAGGAAGTGGAAACCAAACACAAAACCAACAAATGTCCTGGGTCCATAACCCCACAGTACCCCCCCCTCAAGGCGCGCCACCTGGCGCAGGGGGAAGCCCGTCCCGGTGCCGCCGATTGAAGTCCCTGATGAGCTCAGGATCCAGAATCCGCGAAGCAGGTTCCCAGGACCTCTCCTCAGGCCCGTACCCCTGCCAGTCCACCAGATACTGGAGACCATGTCCCCGTCGCCGAACGTCCAGCAGGCGACGGACAGTGTAGGCCGGCTGGCCATCAATGATGCGGGGAGGGGGTGGCGGAGAGGAAGGCCGCTGCAGGGGACACGTAACATGCGGCTTCAGCTGAGAGACATGGAAAACCGGGTGGATGCGCAAGGACCTGGGCAAGCGCAGCCTGACCGCCACAGGATTGATGACCTTCAGGATCTCGAAAGGACCGATGTACCTGGGGGACAGCTTCTTGGACTCTGTCCGAAGCTTGATGTGGGAAGTGGACAGCATGACGGATTGGCCTGGTAGGTAAGTAGGTGCCGGAGTGCGTCGACGATCAGCCAGCCTCTTGTTGGTAGCCCCTGAACGCAACAGGACCGCCCGAGCCTCCCGCCAAACACGCCGACAACGGCGGTATAGATGCTGAACCGACGGAACGGCCACCTCCGTCTCCTGCCCGGGAAACAGGGGGGGTTGGTACCCCAGAGAGCGCTCAAACGGGGACATACCAGAAGCAAATGAGGTGAGGGAGTTGTGCGCATATTCCACCCACGGCAACAAGGAGCTCCAGGACGTCTGGCGGTGGGAACAGATACACCGGAGAGCGGCCTCCAGGTCCTGGTTAGTCCATTCCGCCTGACCATTAGTCTGAGGGTGAAAACCAGAAGACAGGCTGGCAGTAGTCCCGAAAGCCCCACAGAACGCCTTCCAGACTTGTGAGATGAACTGAGGACCACGATCCGACACCATGTCTGTGGGGATGCCATGTAGCCTGAAGACATGTTTTATGATCAATCTAGCTGTCTCAGCAGCAGAGGGGAGTTTGGTCAGAGCCACAAAATGAGCAGCCTTAGAGAAACGGTCCACAATAGTCAGAATAACGGTTCTCCCGGCAGAAGGAGGTAGGCCGGTAACAAAGTCCAGAGCAATGTGTGACCAAGGCCGACCCGGGATGGACAGTGGGTGTAATAGTCCAGCAGGCGGGTGCGTACTGACCTTGTTCTGGGCACAAACCAGACAACCTGAAACATAGTCCCGGACGTCCTTGGTCATACTGGGCCACCAGAAACGGCGGCGCAGAAAAGAGCCAGTCCTGCGGATTCCTGGGTGGCAGGTGAGTCGCGTAGCATGAGCCCACTGGAGAACCTGGGACCTGAGTGAGCTGGGGACGAACAGTTTATTAGGAGGACCTCCTCCCGGGTCCGGCTCCTGAACCTGGGCAGCCTTAATGTCCCTCTCCAGCTGCCAGGAGAGGGCGCCCAGCACACAGGAGGAGAGGCTGGTTGGCCGTCTTGCACAGCCGATTCCTGTTGTCGGGAGAGGGCATCCGGCTTTATATTCTTAGAACCTGGTCGATAGGACACCACAAAGTTAAATCGGTTGAAAAATAGAGACCACCGTGCCTGCCTGGAGTTCAACCGTTTGGCAGTTTGCAGATAGGACAGATTTTTATGATCTGTCCAGACCAAGAACGGCATTGCTGACCCCTCCAACCAGTGCCTCCATTCCTCGAGAGCTAGCTTAATTGCTAGCAATTCCTTATCTCCCACATCATAATTGTGCTCCGCCGGAGTAAGCCGGCGGGAGAAGAAAGCGCAAGGGCGCAGTTTACCGTCAGATATCCCTCGCTGAGACAATACCGCACCCACCCCCGTATTAGAGGCATCCACCTCAACAATAAACTGCCTGGAAGGGTCAGGTTGGGGCAGGATAGGTGCAGAGGTAAAAAGCTGCTTCAGCCTGTTGAAAGCGGCCTCCGCCGCCTCCGTCCAGACGAACGGTGAAGAGGTAGAGGTGAGAGCCGTGAGGGGCGTGGCCACCGAGCTGTAGCCACGGATGAAGCGACGGAGGAAGTTGGCAAACCCCAGAAACCGCTGTAATTGTTTCCGGTTAGCAGGTGTAGGCCACTCCACCACCGCTTTCATCTTAGCCGGATCGGGTCTCACCTCACCCTCTGCTACCACAAAC
This sequence comes from Adrianichthys oophorus, assembly GCA_036245035.1. Taxonomy (NCBI): domain Eukaryota; kingdom Metazoa; phylum Chordata; class Actinopteri; order Beloniformes; family Adrianichthyidae; genus Adrianichthys; species Adrianichthys oophorus. The sequence goes on along the minus strand of BSAI01000101.1, from coordinate 13,263,400 downwards.
CCCAAAAACGAAACAGACGGAGAGTGGAACTCACACTTCTCCGCCTTCACAAATAATTTATTCTCCAGTAACCGCTGGAGCACCAGACGAACATGCCGCCGATGTTCGCTGGCGTCCCTGGAAAAAAACAAAATATCATCCAGGTACACAAAAACAAAACGATGTAGAAAGTCTCGTAATACATCATTAATCATTGCCTGGAACACAGCAGGAGCATTACAGAGGCCAAACGGCATAACCAGGTACTCGAAATGTCCTAAAGGAGTGGTGAAGGCGGTCTTCCATTTGTCACCGGCTCTGATGCGCACGAGATGGTAGGCGTTGCGAAGGTCCAGTTTGGTGTAAATCCTGGCCTCCTGCAATGCCTCAAATGCTGAGTTCATTAAAGGCGGGGGGTAACTGTTTCTGACAGTGATCTCATTTAGCCCTCGATAATCAATACATGGTCGGAGAGACCCGTCTTTCTTCCCAACAAAAAAAAACCCGGACCCCACTGGTGATGAAGACGGTCTGATAAGTCCAGAATTCAGAGACTCAGCAATATATTGTTCCATGACCTCCCTCTCGGGTTTAGACAAACTATATAACCTGCTCTTAGGCAAGGTAGCGCCAGGTTGGAGTTCAATAGCGCAGTCATATGGCCTGTGAGGCGGTAAGGAGAGAGCTCGTGATTTGGAGAACACCTCAGCTAGGTCGTGATATTCCGGCGGTACCCCGGATAGGTCAGGTGAGGGCGGCCGCCCTACTGGGACAGCGGGGTCTTCCCCAGGAGGCAGAGCTGAGCGCAGACAGGTGGTGTGACATCTCTCACTCCAGCCGGAGACCCGACTGGAGGGCCAGTCAATGACTGGGTTGTGCGCCATAAGCCAGGGGTAACCCAGAACCAGTGGGTTCTGGGCGGAGGAAAAAATGAAAAAACGGGTAAGTTCGTGGTGATTGCCCGAAATAATCAGATGAATGGGTTCGGTTATATGTGAGATGGAGGCTACCTCTTGACCGTTGAGGGGGACCACTTGTAAAGGACGGGGCAACAACTCGCACTTAAGACCGACCTGTTTAGCTAGCTCGGCGTCCATGAGGTTCTGCTCTGCTCCTGAATCCACCAAAGCTTTGACCGAAACCCCCCTCCCATGGAACATTACCCGAATCTTTAATAAGCAGGCAGCAGGTTTAGGAATGGTGAGCGCCGAATCACCACTCGTCAGCGCGCCCACTTTTACTGACGAGCAGAGGTGTTTTGGGCACTGCCTGCAGAAATGACCCCGCCTACCACAGTAAAGGCACTCACCTGCCGCCATCCGCCGCCGTCGTTCAGAAACAGACAGTCTGCCCCGTCCGAGCTGAATGGGTTCCTCCTGCACTTGTAACGGGGGTTCTGCGGGAGAAACAGCACAGTCAGGTGAGTTGGTGGCCCTGCGATGTAGGCGGGGAACCACCCTGCCATGCTCCTCCTTGTGGTCCTGTAATCGGTTATCTATCCTGATAACCATGGCGATGAGAGGTTCCAAGGCAGATGGTAACTCCAGTGAGATCAGTCTGTCCTTTAATTCCTCGGACAGTCCTTCCACGAAAGCGTCCGTGAGCGCAGTAGTGTCCCATCCACTAGTGGAGGCCAAGGTCCAGAACTCTATGGCATAGTCAGCTGCCCTTCTGTCCCGCTGTCTTAATCTTATAAGCGCACGTGCTGCCTCTCTGCCTGGCTTGGTATGATGAAATACCTGCTGGAAAGCCTCCAGGAAAGCCGAGAGAGATGCGCAGGTAGGGGCTCCACGCTGCCACTCGGCGGCAGCCCATGCTCTGGCTCTGCCGGTGAGGTGAGATATAATGAAGGCCACCTTGGCTTGTTCCGTAGGATAATGAGGAGCCTGTAACTGGAAGTGGAGCTCACACTGGGTAATAAAGGCCCGGCAGTCCCCGGAAAACCTTTCTGGGCGGGCCAGCTGTGCAGCAGGAGCGACAGGAACTCCATCCAAGGTCCCCTGGACCGGCATGGGAGGCGATGGGCGTGGCGAAGGGAAAGACGGTGGATGTTGGACCCGCTCCGCCAGTTGTTCAAAACGCTCACCCAACGCGGCAAATTGTCGCTTCTGACGGCTGGACATCTCCAGCAACCCTCGACGAAGACAAGAACTCTGCTCCTCTTGCTGGCGGAGTAGTGCCCGTAACGTCTCCGCATCTGCTGTGTCCATGTTAAGGGTCGGGTGGTAATGTCAGGGTTGACGTGAGGACACAGATGCAGACGACACTCGTAAATGCAAAGTCACTCATTTATTTGAGTAAAGTTCTCGAAAACTGAACACAAATCCATGAAGGTACAAAAACCACCCGACAACCAGTGCAGGGGAGACGAAGACTTATAACAGGAGGAGGGGATGAGGTAAATGAAAACAGGTGTGCCAATTAAGGAGGGAGAGAACACAGGAAGTAACAACCAGCAACAAAATAAAACAGGAAGTGGAAACCAAACATAAAACCAACAAATGTCCTGGGTCCATAACCCCACATTTTTGCCTTGGACAATCAAAGTTTAAATTAGAAGTACAAAACCACAACATCATGTGGTCAGCATGACCTTCTCGACATGTGGGTGGCAGGATAAACCACTCTGGGGGGTGTCTACAGAACATACTGGCTGTTCCTGGACCTTACTTTCTGCAACAATTTGACATTCTTTACTTAATCAAAGTTCAAAACACATTTCTCAATTTCCAGAATTATTGTTTTAAAGTGGATCCGTTAGGATTTTTCAGCAGCTGACAGATAACAAAGATGGGCTGCATATGTTGATTGATTGCAACTTAGGCAGAAGTTTTCCATCCTTTCTGACAGTTTTAGCATCAGTTCAGTGTGTTTACTGAAAACTTGACTCAAATTAGATAATTTTTTTTGTCTGGCTTAGCTCTCAAAGAGCTGATTTGAAATCAGTTTGAGTTGGGAAAGTTCAAAAAACAAACAGAACTTTTTCTTTTTATGTTAAAAACAGCGGCGGCTCTCACTGCAGCCTGAATTTTTTTTTTTTTTTTTATGAAACCACAGGGTCAAATTGTTTTTTTTCTTTATTTTCCAAACCAGATAAATCAAAGTAGAACTATTTAAAACTGATCTGTTGAAAGATGACAAATCTGGTTTAATGACTCACACCTTTGAATGCTTTTGGTTGGAAGAAAGTGAGTTAACAGCCATTGCTTTTATGTACTGCCTGGTGTCATGTTATTCCTGCCATTTCTGTGCAAATGAGCTTGGCTTTGCTCCATAAGCAATTGTGCCACATGACAGTTATGTGGCGTCAAGATGCTGAGTTGGTGTTTAAACACCATGATGCTTTGCTGCAATCATCAATCGACTGTTAGATAACGACCTCCTGTCAGGGTGAAATGTGAGCAGCTGAGTTATGAAATCTGGAAGCTCAAAACCATTTAAGCATACAGACTCCTATGAGCAACATTTTTATTCTATACACGCAAAAAATAAAATGTCCAAGTCAGCAGACAGAAAGTACCATGAAGATAATGAACCAGCATGTGAGTCGGCAAAGTCAGAGCTATTAACAACCTTTGAGCTGCTGAAAGTCGCTGGTGGACGTTCAGACATCCTTCCTCTGAACAACAATGAAGTGCACAGAAGAAAAGCACTGCAAGTCTCCAGAAAAAAAGATTGCAGGATTGACCGAGGTCTGCTTCCAGAAATGGAAAAGTCGCAAATTTGTGAGCCTCACAGCAGCTTTAAGGAGTTCAAAGATTTGCAATCTTCTTCCCAAGCACTGAAATTTAAAGTCAACAAGTCGAATTCTTGAAAAGTATTTTAGGAATACCAAAATAGACTATTTTGACTTAATTTGCTCTTAAATGTTTTCCTGTATTTGGGTGTTTTTTTCTTGTAATTTAGCAAACACATTGCCACTCTGAAACTAATATTTACTGGATTGATAATCCAATCTGAGTAGAATAAGTTGGCTCTGGGTGTTTTCATACCAAGAAGGAGGGTCTAAGGGCAGGGCTTAGCTTAGTTTCTTTAGCAACCAGCTTTTGTTTCTATTTTATAATTGACTATATGTTCTTTGCATACATATTGATGTGAAGCCCATTGACACAACTGTGGCCAGTGTTATTGGACTATATAAATAAAATTGAATTGAATTGAAACCATCAGCCTATTTAAGGTGACGTTTTCATCACAAACATAAGAGCTTTTTTAGATTGCTTCACGAACACGTCTGTCTGTTTTGAGAGCCTTTGATGCTTGAATGATTGACCGCTTTAGAACAAGTATCATCCGCTTGCTTTTACTTAATTATGTGTCTAAACAAACGTGCACTCACACAAGCAGCGGATCATGAACCGGTCAGGAGAAGACACAGGAGAAACTCTTAGAGGGCTAAATGAATTTTGTCATCAACAAGCAGGATTTTTTGGGGGGTCAGTTTGGGTGCGAAATTAGAACAGAGAGTCAGCAAGTTCTTTTATGGAATTCTAAGTGTTTTTAGCAAAAACCTTTATTTTATTTTTATTTATTTATAAGATTTTTCTTTTAAACTTTTTTCTTTTTTTTTTCTATAAATTCATTCATTTGTGTTGTAATTTCACACAGACGGGCAGAAAGGTTTAAAATGTTAAATGGTTGATGACCTACCAATGTGATTATCTCTGATCAATAAAGTTTGTGTCATTTATTAACATGTATTTAAAATACTAACATTGCGATACCCTACACAACATTCATTCATTCATCTTCCAATCCGCTTTATCCCTTTCAGGGTCACGGGGCTGCCGGAGCCTAACCCGGCTACTCATGGGCGAAGGCAGGGTACACCCCTGGACTGGTCGCCAGTCTGTCGCAGGGGCCACAATCATACACCCATGCACACTCACATGCACACCTACGGACAATTTAGAGTAACCAATTAACCTACGAAGCATGTTTTTGGACGGTGGGAGGAAGCCGGAGTACCCGGAGAAAACCCACGCATACACGGGGAGAACATGCAAACTCCACACAGAAAGGTCCCCCAGCCAGGACTTGAACCGGGAACCTTCTTGCTGTGAGGCAGGAGCGCTAACCACTGCGCCACCGTGCAGCCCCCCTACACAACAGCCTTTTGATTTTAAAAGTAAATTAGAGCCTTGTTATCATTAAATAAAACACATTAAATCAGTGGAGGACATAGCAGTTTGGGGCCCCAGGCAAAAAATAAAATGGGGCCTTCTGCAGTGGTTGTATTAATCTTTTTTTTTTATCTTTACCTAGGTTAAAACTTAAAATAACATTTTCATTGGATAACCAGTTGCCAGAATCAATGTCAAGAATCCAAATGTTTTGATACACATTTAAAAACTGAAATCATTTTAAAACTGTCATTAGGTAGGCCTCACAACCTTCACTAAAACTGAACAAGAAATATGCAAAATACAGCGATTTTAAGGATAGAAATGAATGAATAGGATCAAACCTATAAAATGCATTTATATGGAACAGGTTAGTGGACACTTTTTTTTTTTTTTGATTAGTAGGATACATCTCATGCCTCGCATGCCTCATCTGACCTCACATCCCTGGTTGAAATATATATTCAGTAAAGAACTAAAAGCTGCCAAGCTGTCAGGGCTCTAACGAATACCTCCTCCTCCATCAGAGGGAGCCATCTCCTGAGTGTTGACTTTCTCCTGAGCATCTTCCTTACTTCATCTCCCATCAGGCTTTGCCCTCTGCTGCCAGGTCTCACCCGCTGTTCCTCATCATGCAATCTACAAACAGTATTTAGTCTGGCACTAAGCACAGCAGTGTGAAGTCTTGTTTTGGTATTCCATTCATCCATCCATCCATTCATTTTCTTCCGCTCATTCGGGACCGGGTTGCCCAGACTTCCCGCTCCCCGGCCACTTCCTCCAGCTCCTCTGGGGGGACCCCGAGTCGTTCCCAGGCCAGTCGAGAGACAAAGTCTCTCCAGCGTGTCCTGGGTCTTCCCCGGGGCCTCCTCCCAGTGGGACATGCCCAGAACACCTCCCCAGGGAGGCGCCCAGGGGGCATCCGAACCAAATGCCCAAGCCACCTAAACTGGCTCCTCTCGATGTGGAGGAGAACCGGCTCTACTCCGAGCTCCTCCCGGGTGACCGAGCTTCTCACCCTATCTCTAAGTGAGCGCCCAGCCACCCTATGATGGAAGTTCATTTCAGCCGCTTGTATCCGGGACCTCGTTCCTTTGGTCAAGACCCAGAGCTCATGACCATAGGTGAGTATTGGAGCGTAAATCGACTGGTACATTGAGAGCTTTGCTTTGTGGCTTAGCTCTCTCTTCACCACGACGGACCGGTACAGCGACCGCATGATGATGGACGCAGCACCAATCCGCCTGTTGATCTCACGCTCCAATCTTCCCCCACTTGTGAACAAGACCCCAAGATTAAATTCCTCCACCTGGGGAAGGAGCACTCAACCACCCAGAGAGGACAAACCACCTTTCTCCGGTCGAGAACCATGGCCTCGGTTTTCGGTTCACCATGGCATTGGATACATTCTGAGCAGTTATCCTGCTGCCTGCCTTTTTATCCTGACCCTAGCCTGATTTTGACTCTGTCCTGCCTTGCCCTTGTCTGATTACTCTTGTTAATAAACCAGTTACACATGGATCCAAATGCCCCAGCCTCTTCATCACACGAGCTGATCCCAGACCCGCCCCAATTAATGTAGGTCTAAAAGAATTTTTACATACATAGTCCAAATCAAAACCACCCAATCGGGTGGAAAATTGCCCAATCTGGGAAAACCGAACTCTCTACTCCCTTACTTGCTGTTGATTGGAAATAAATATTAAATTATACTAATGGGTGTACAATTTATTTTAGAAACCTTTATTAAGTGCTCAGCTCGAGGCCCCAGGCAATTTCCTACCTTTGCCTAATGGTAAATCCAGCCCTGCATCAAGTGCTGATTAAAAAAAGATTGCACCACAAAACAAGCTCAATTATTATTACCATTGAAAAAAATGCTTTAATTTAATCTTCAAAGGCAGCAGGAAAAATTCTATAATTATCTTTGCTTTTTTGTCTTTAATTGTTTCTCAGTTATATTTTCTTATCTTTAGCCATATTTACTAAAACTGCACAATATAAATAAAGTAGCTGTGATGAAAACTAAAAATAATTCACTTTATAAAATTAGTCTGTGTGATATGAATCAATAAACTTTTTTTTAATTGAGAAAAGGAACAATAAGTGTATGTGCTTCACTTGAAAATGAAGATTCTTATCATCTTTAATCCCCCTTTAGCTGGGTGTCCTTTGAAAGATCATCTTACAAATTTGACTTCCACCAAGTTTTTTTAGTTTCTCAGTCTATATTTTACAGAATGCTCACTGGAGAACTCCCCTTTCATATGCAGGAATCCTCTTTTTCTCTTCTCGCTGCAGCAAGTGGTTTCAGCGGTGCGAGCAGGAGTGACTCCAACAGGAAACCTGTCACTCCAGACCAGTCTGTGGGACCTCAGCTCCTCTTTCTTCTTTGCTGGGACTGTTATCACTACAATAGGTGAGAAGATTCATAAAAGGTTTTTAATATTTTGATTAAAAAAGGACTCATGAAATGTTATGAAATGTGAGAGAGGCTGACCAACATTGTCTTTAGGAAAAAAACCTTTCAAGGATTATTCTTGCAGAAAATTGTGCTCGTGTCAAAAAAGAGTGAAAGCTGCTTCAGAGTCATTCATAAAAACAGAAAGAATGAATAAAGTTAAAGAATTTGAATAAACATCTCATAAGCCTTCCTTTCTCTTTTTCTTCCTAACGTCTCTTTCTCTGTCATCTGCAGCTGTAAGAGCCCACTTAACAGCAAAAAAGAACAGCACACTCACACAGACTGTACGTTCTGACAGCTCATCTGCCTTTTCCATTCGGACCTTGACGGCTTTCTGTGTCTGCCATGTGGCTTCACGATGAGCTGCATTTCCCTTCTGCGACATGCTGTCAGCGCGACCCCTCTAATTAGAAATTCCCAAACCCTAACATTTTAATGAACCTGTTTATGAAATGCAGTGATCCTGCGCTTCAGGTTGTTATGTTCAGGCAGAGAGTGTGGATGTTTTAGCTCCACATGCTGCCCCAGCCCTTTGCTGCCTTCATATAATCATTCTTTGATATTTGTTAATTTTTCCTCTGGAAACTGTCAGAGGCTCCCAAACTTTCATCCACAAAACCAGATCATATCAGCTCTTTCATGTTGTTTCAGCTTTCCAGGGTTTTATTGTTGATTTGTTAAACCAAAAATGAAATCTAACTAATGACTTGAATAAATGAGGTAACATTATGTTGACAGCTTTGATGTGCAAGAGTAAAAGAACAGCAACAGCAATAAAACATTACAATTAACATTAACAATTAAAAAATAGAACAAATGAGAAATGAGAACCAGTGGAACAATTAGATACCAAATAACTAATAACAGATGCAAATGTAAGAAAATGATCCAGTAGGTGAAGATTTAAGTTCATGGTCAAGCGTTTTGAATGATGATTGTATGAATTAAGAGCTGGATTTAAAAAAAAAAAAAAAAAGTAAGGAAAAGTGGGGTTTTAAAGTTCTATGTTGGAGATGTCAAATCGGATTTGAAGACGAACTGTCAAAACCGGCTGTCAAAAAATAAAAGAAAATGCTCTTAAAAACAGAAAAACTGTCTGATTTAGCAACAAAAACAAAAATAAATCTTTTTTTTTTTAAGAAGGCATCTGTAGTAAATGCGGGGCCAATTTGGGGTCCCAAAATCAGAAGAAGAAACTTGTATTCAAGCCAAAGGTTTATAAGGTTCTCTCATTCTAAAAAAAAAAAGATCTCCTCTTCTAGTGGTTTACAAACTGAAACACAATTTACTCCTTTTATAACAACAAATATCTTATCAAGTAAATGCTAGACTGTTAAACTGAGTTAAAAAAAAACAATCTTAAAGAAAATATTTTTTTCTAAAGATACATAAAATATTTTAATCAGTTAAAATATAGTTTTCACCTGCAGCCAGTGCAGACTGACCTATGCTGACCTGTGTGTCTCCTTAAAGAAGCTGGATTTGGGGAAAGAGAGGGTAGATATCTGCAACCCGCCCCAACAAAAACAATGTCAAAAATTTGAGTGTTCAAATTCAAAGGAAAAAAAAAACAGGGTTGTTGCTGCATAAATCCCCCTCTGTGGAGATTCTTTGTTCCGGATCTGTGATTTATATTTCTACACAAAGCACAAAGTGGCTATCGTTTGTGTTCATAATTGTCTCTGATAATTTGATTGTCAGGCTGCAAACAAAACAAGACGGATTTATCAACACAAACACCATTCTGTCTCTGTACTGAAATAATGAAAGCTTCTTTAAATTTGGGAAATAAATGATGTGAAAGAGCTGTCAAACGTCTGCCACATCTCCTGCGGTTAAAGACCTGCAGCATTGATTGACTTGTTCCTACAGGGATTCCTAAAGCCTCTAGTTTTTTGTAATTACCACATCTTGTCCAGGTCAGCACAAAAAAAGTGTAGTTTCAGCATTTTATGAATTTTTTTGTCCAGGTGAAAGTGTTCTCCTTAAAATAAGACAGCCTGTTGCGTCACTGCAGGTGAATATGACATAACATAAAATGAAGGTGAAATTGGGGCTTTTTTTTAAGAAAATTGTTTGAATTATTCAAGCAGACGATGTTCTGGCGAGGTGAAACTCCCTGAAGGACACAAAGTAATTAAAAGCTTCAAAAGATTCAAAAATAGGTTTCCAGATAAATAACTGAGTAATAAAATTTGAGATGACTTTAAATTACAAAACTGGTGCTTTTTTATTTTTCACTTTTTCCTAAGTTAGCTAATGGGTTTTAAAACTCAATCCCCATATATCTGAAGATGAATGATACATCCTTAAAACCTTCCTGCAGCTGTAACTATAGTAACTATATATGGGGAAGATTTCAGGATTTGAGACTGTGAATCTATACTGTGTCAAACTGAAACAAACACTGACAACGCCTCGCCTCTCTGCTTTTATGCGAGAGCCGCTTCAGGCAGAGGTCGGGAAAAATACATTTTAAATGAGTTGGGGTCTTTTCAAGGATTTCTCCTTCATGCCTGAAATTCATTGAAATTCTTCCAAGCCTTTTGCATTAATAATACAGAACAGACAGGCTTTGTAAAAGTTTTCTTGTCTGCAAAAAAAAAAAAAAAAAGTTTGGTTTATGGAGTTCACGTTACCAGAGGGATGTATCTGTCAGAGTTTTACATTCCCTCACAATAATTTAAAATGCCAGAGCATTATTTAGGTATGATGGAATTGTAGCTGGTAAAGAAAGGCATTTATTCTCTGCTGAGGAGTATGTTGTACATAAAGTTACATCCACTGTAAACTGTTACCCACAGCATTGCTGTTTCACTGAAGGAGAATCTGCAATGCAGGACACAGGTGAAAGCCTTTTTTAGCCGTATTCGTGCAGTTTTTCATGTATTTTTGGTTTCTTTCAGGATTTGGGAACATCTCTCCTCACACAGAGGGAGGACGGATCTTCTGTATCATTTACGCTCTACTTGGAATTCCTCTGTTTGGGTTCCTGCTAGCTGGGGTTGGAGACCAGTTGGGCACCATCTTTGGGAAGGGCATTGCCAAAGTGGAGAAGATGATTGTGGTGAGACATGCCTTTTACGTGAGTTTGCCTTTTTCTCCATCAGTCACAGAAAGAAGGTTCCACATACACATGAAACAATCTAAACATGACTAAATTTGTAAGACATAGCAACTTTCATTTTTAAATAAACTGTTAAGTCTGCTTTACAAGGATCCCCAACATGTTTGGTGCATTATTTTGCAAAAACTGTAAAAAGAAAGAAATGTGAGATCAAAAGTCTGAACTATCTAAGCACATTTGAGCTCATTAAAGCTGCTTCCATCTGCAAAAGCACTTTAAACACTTCTATATTTAAATGGGACCCAGCAGGGGGACATGCTACAGGGCTTACCCTCAGTGTCACTCTGGTACATTGAACTGTGACCACCCCTAACCTCCTCCATGCAGACATCTTGCTTGATAATCTAATGATGCCAAGCATGCTGGAGCTCCTCAGACTGCTGCATTGGCACATTTTCTCATGAAAATTTTGTGCTTTGACCTTGAAGACTCCATCTGGAGCTTTAGGCTCTGACCCTAACCTTAAATGCTTAGGGACACGCAGGAGGCACTGGAACCTGACAATCTCCTAATCTCAGGGTGGACACTCCAACACGAGGCCACTGTGCTTGTCTTTGTTTAACTGAACCAAGTTTGGTTGTATCTGCTGCTCTTAACAGAAGCTGAATTTAATTGAATGAATCCTGGTGGCTCTGTGGGTCACTGCAATCATTGGGAGGCATCGGCAGAATCTTTAAGATTTCATGCCACCACCTATTTTTTAGAAAATTGTTGGCATGGTCATATACGTTTTTCTTAAAACCTCAGCATCCACCATGCGGTGTGTAAAAACGCAACCGCCGCCTCCTGATTACAAATGCTGCCGCACGGCCACCTGCTGATTTTGATGTTAAAAATTTGCATTTATGTCGCCCATATGTGACCATCTGGATACTGGTGGCTCTGGGGCAGCATTAAGCTGAGTGGCATCTGCATCAGTGCAGCTCTGAAGCAGAGATCTTTCAAAAATGAATAAGAAAATGATTTAATACTCAACACAAAGTATATCAAAGTAAATATGCATCAGGAACAATCATCTGTAAGGATAAGTGAATTGGGTGCAAGATGTAACTTTACAGAATTTAAATTGCTATTACAGATTTTTCATGTTGAAATGACGCTAAATCTTCATTATAAATTTCAGATTATGTACATGATTTGAGGGAGCATGCAAAAAATTAGGGGTTCAAGAATTGAACCCTGGGGGACTCCACATTTGTACTCTGTCATATTTCTAACCAGTGAAACAGAATAAACCCTTTCTTCAAGACAAGACCGAACTGTAATACTAGAGTTGATTGATCTAGAAGAAAGAAGAACAGTAAATTATCTATTCATTAAAAAAACAGGTTTTCACAAATGTTGACAAAGCTGAAAAAAGTCTCCAGTTTTTTGGGTTGCAGTTTTTTTGTAACAACTGCTTTTTGCCTGCATACATCTATTAAGATTTGGATTTGCTTTTTTTTTTTTTTCTTAATAAATTTGCCCTGTAGCTGAGCAAAGAGACATGAGCTGAGAGCCTCTTGTTTACTGTTGCAATCGGGGGTTATAAATAATCTGACACACAAAGTGTATATTTGTATAAACCCCTTTTGTAATTTAAACTAAACTTTATTTATATTGATTACGTTTGTATCCTTTTTGTTGGACCGGACAGAAAAGAAGAAGGAGGAAGAAAAGAGAGATATGTTAGAGACGGGGGTAATGGGACGAAAAGACAGGGGGAAAAGGGTCGGTAAAAGAAATTGGAGGATGATTACGGGGAGGGGGGGGGGGGGGGGTAGAATCATTAAACAACAGGAAATAAGATGGTGGAAGTAAATAATCATTATAATCAGGTGTGAATGTTTGTCTAAAATGGGCTGGGCTTGTCTACACACTCAGATGTTACAAACATAAAAAAGAAAAAAAAAGATCTGGATTTGCTCTCGTCTTTGTTGCTCCCTGGAGAGTAAGAGGTGCTGGAGTCTCATTTGAAACAATAGAACCAGATGAGTGCTGGAGAACAACCTCATTGTTCCCCTAGAAACAAGATAAAGCTTCATTTCCAGCTTTTTTTTCATTTTCTTTTGTTACCTTCTCCCTGTACTGTTCTCCTTTTCTCAATACATCACAAAAAGACTTTCACGGATCTACTGATCTGAGTTCTGTTGGCTCTTTATAGTTCCACCTTCAGACACACTCTCTCCAGGCTTATATAACGAAGAGGAAAGGGCATGATGTACAGCGAAACAGCTGAGAGTCGTCACCTCGAGTGGAAAGTCTGCACAGACATGAGCTGCATGCAGAAAATATTTTCCAGTGCGAGACAACAATGGTGGAAAAGCAACTCAAATGGATTTGACATTTGCACATTTACAGTAGAGTGAGCTTCTCTTGCATGTAGCTCTTCAGGATACCTACTACTACAACTCTGGAGCAAAACAAGGAACAGAATCTACACTTTTTTAGCTTTGGATCTCAGTCACACTTGGTTGATTGGATGAATGCTGAGAAGCTTTCTCTCAATCAAGCTTGAGATAGTGTTCATGAACTCTTTAGCAGGCTTTCAGCTACTACAACCACTGCAGGATAAAAGCTTTTGAACATTAAAGCAGATTTCTGAAAATGAATGGAAACAAACCTGAAGAAAATCTTTTAGAACTAAGTAGATCTTCAAACTTTTTGCTGGAAAAATCATGCACACCTTTAAGAGTTCAGCAGACATTAGACTCTTCAGCTTTTAGAAAAAGCATGTTTTTATACATTGTAGATTCAATTATTTAGGAAAATTGACTGATTTAGAGTTGATAAAGATCAAGCACTTAAAGCTCTTCATATATATGAAAATGCTAAACAGGTTGTTTCTCTGCTGTTTTGCACCATGTTGTATTTTTAGATTAAATCTATTTTTCCATCACATTACAACTTTACAATGAACATTTGTAACGTTTGAAGGCTATGCAAGCCTTTCTACTCATCTTTCAGCATCTTAACTGAACGTGTAATAGTTAATGTTCCCTGATCAATTCAAAATGTTTTTTTTAAGTAACTTCTGATTTTTCTGCTTCTGTTTCTTTCATGAGTCCACCTGGTTTGAGTTTCTAATCATCCCAGCTTCTCTATCTGTTAACTTTACAGCAGGAAATGCATTGAAATGCTTTTCAGTTACTTATTTGAGTTTGTTAGTTTTATTCATACTATCATACCAAATCATAGTCCATAAAAAAACTTTTGTGTTCTTCGTGTTTCATTTTTTACATATTTAAAGCATAAATATTAAGGTTATACAGTGCTTTGTTTTTAAGGCCTGTTTCAGTTTATTGATTAATTGTTTTAAGCTATCGCTCACACTTGTTCTGCCAGCACCTTCAAATGACTAGATCTATTTGACTTGTGTTTTCATTCTGTTCCCTTCTCTCCATAATTGTTCCTTCAGAAGTGGAAAGTCAGCCAGACGAAAATCCGAGTCATCTCCACGCTGCTCTTCATCCTGTTCGGGTGCCTCATTTTCGTGGCCCTGCCTGCTGTCATCTTCAAGCACATCGAAGGCTGGAGCACTCTCGAATCCATCTACTTTGTCGTCATCACGCTCACCACCATTGGCTTTGGAGACTTTGTCGCAGGAGAAAAAGGTCACCTGACTGAGGGTATGTCACTTTTCATGTTAATTCATGGTTGGCTGTGATATTCACGTCTGCCACCCGCATAAGAATGAGCGTATTTTTAGCCGAGTAATTCTTCAGCCAGCTTGACTCAGACATTTGCTGGGTAGTAATAATCTTCCCACTGCTGTGCTCTAACTTTGACTCTTGCTTTCATATTTCGATTGTGATGCTTTTTACTTCATTTCTCTTGAATGACTCTGCAAAGAAATTATAAGTTAAAATTGATCTTTGATGGAAGAAAGAACATCAATTAAGTTTTGTCAATGAGTATTTATTTGGATTTATTCAGATCAGTGGCAATTAGGGGTGTGACGCTTTATTTTATTCGATTATTAACCATAGTTTGTGGTTGACGATACAATTCATAGTTGATCTTGGTTCATTTTGAACTATCTGATTTGATCCAATTCACTGCCCTAAAAGCGATCCAGGAACGTTTTAAGCCAGAAATGTAACCAGATTGATTCAAGCTACATTCACGCCAGGCTCGGAAACGTGTGTTGGAGTGACCGTTTCAATGAAAAATCTATATAAATGCATATAAATGCTTCTGCATTCAAAACTCTAGCTTTCTCACAGTTTCAAAGTCCTTTTTTGGGCTTTACACACAATATGCACTGCAGTTGAGCTTGTATCAAAAGTGAAATCAGTTGAACTTTGACCAGTCAGGGACAGGGATTTGTTAGTGACACATGGAAAGCAATCTTTTAAAACAAGTGCCAACCATTTAAAAATTGATCATGAAGGAGAAATTAATAATTGCGGTTTGTGCCCAGCCACAATTATGACATCAAGTCTTTCACATGTCAGAATAGAGCTGTGAAAGAAAAAACCTGGAACGATTCACCAGATTTGCACACAACTTCACAAGCACAATTCACACCAAGCCTCTTCAAGTGAGTACATGCGCTGGTATTGGGTGGCGACAAACCTGTGTGAACACCGTATGCTAACAACCAAAAACTCTTATGTCAAAAACCCACGTGGGGTACACGCATGCCTGGTGTGTAAGGTATGTAGCATCAGAGATAAATCCCTGCTACGGAACAATGCTGGTGAAGTTTTCCAGATTCCTTGTATTTCTTACAAAATAATTAAATATGTGTACAAACAAACAAGTAAACAAGAATGAATGTCAAATTCATTCACATTTTAGTTTGATAAACTTCAGCTCACTGTTGTTTTTGCGCTTTTAAACAATCCAAAGGGAACATTATTAGAACATTCTACCACACTGCATGATCACGTCTTTGCTAAATTTAAAGTGTTTCCACACATTGAACTGGAATGATGGTTGATCCGTTTTTGCTGCATCACGTGTGTTCTCCGCTGTGATGCACTTGGTGGTTTTTATGTCATAGAAAAATAAACCTATCATGTCTCTAAATACAAATGGTATTTTTCAAGATAGGCTATCAATTTATTGAAATTTGAAATGATTTTTAATGATATAGTTCGATTCGAAAAACTTGTCTCAGACAGATTGATCTGGACAGAACAGAACTCAGTTAATCAATTCATCGATTAATTGTTACAGCCCTAGTGTGAATTCAATTTAAAATTTCATTCTCAAGCAGTAAACTCCAAAACAGCCCATAAAAATGGCAAACAATGTAAAAGTGTGAAATAGTTGGCCAAAACATGAAATAATAATTCCACTACATTTTTAAAAATATATTAAATTATTTAGTTTTTTTTTTTATTAATTCACAAGTGGTAAGCAGAGAAGAAGAGAACAGCGTGGGAGTACCTGGCATATGTTCAGGTTGGACTGTGTTTGACTGAACCCACTTGGCAAACAACTGAGCAGATTGACAAAATCTGGAACACAGAGCTGCTAAATGAAACTTCACTCAGCAGGCCTAATGATTATAGATTACATTACCTCCATCGGTCCCCATGAGTTACAATAAACTAATTAGCTGGGATTGGTGTTTTGAAAAAACACCATAATGGATCATCATCATCATCAGGGAACACAGCACGGCTGTGAAAACAGCTTATATATATATATATAGTGTGTATATATATATATATATATATATATATATATATATATATATATGTATATATATATGCACTGCTTCCACCTTGCTCTGGTCCATGGGTACCCCTTGGACATGTAGCATGCCATAGAAAATGTCATTGGTGGACACCTGAAAAACGGAAGGTGCATTGCAGAGTCCAAAAGACATGACAAGATATTCATAATGCCCAGTCGTGGTGGAAAACGCTGTTTTCCACTTGTCACCTTCACATATGCGTATGAGGTTATATGCACTGTGAAGATCAAACTTGGTAAAGTAGCAAGTATGGCGTAGCTTTTCGAGGGCTGGTGGAACCAGTGGCAGGGGATAGCGGTACTTGACTGTAATGTCATTAAGTTAAGGCCACGGAAGTTGATGCAAGGACAGAGACCGCCGTCCTTCTTTACAAAGAAAATGTGGAGGGTTGAATAAAGCCCTTTGTGAGCTCTTCCTGAATGTACACCTGCATGGCCTCTGTCATGGGTTGTGACAGGGGAAACACCCGTCCCCTGACTGGAGTGGCGCCTGGCAGCGGGTCTCTGGCACAGTCATGGGGTCTATAAGGAGGAAGTCACATGGCATGTTGCTTATAAAAAAGCTTCATTCAAATCCCGGTATTGGGGAGGCAGAGAGTCTTGTGAGGAGGCCGTATGGCACATGGTGACATTAGTTGCAGTGATCTGGTTGTACCAAAGATCACTGGCGGTATTGATTGCAGGAGTAACTGTCTGGAGACACCGTTGGAGACAGGAGATAGACGTGAAGGTGAGCTCTTTCGTCGACCAGATGATCTTGGGATTGTGGTTCTCTGGAAGACCAGGATGGAATTTTGTGGAGAGTCTATGACGTAGAGACGAGTGTGCTGAGGCACAGAGACTGGAATTTCAAAAGTAAGCAAATTGTCACTCACTGGCCCGCCTAATCGTCTGAGGGGACATCAGGAAGGCCAGGCATAGGTTTTCACGCATACACCTGCCTCTTTCTTCTGGAGTCAGACGTGTAGATCCCAACTGCATGGGTTCACCATGGGTGGTTTGGTCATGACTGTATGATGCCGATGGCGTAGAGGGAATCTCAGGTCTGGTGATTCGGGTCTTCCTGGCCCTAAGGAGATTGTCCAAACGGATGGTCAAGGCGATCAGCTGATCCAAGTTCAGGTTCTCATCGCGGCAGGCGATCTTTCGCTGAAGCTTCATGAGAGACCTCGGCAGTAAACTGTCTTCAGGGCACATGGAGACCACTCCGTCTGGGCTGCTAGCGTTCAAAAATGCAAGAAGTAAATGGCGGCTATTTCTTTGCCCTGCTTAATGTCCATTAGCTGATCCCCTGAATCTTTACCGTCGACAGCATGGTGGAAGACATCTCGTAGCAGTCGGGTGAAGGCCTCATGGGAGTTGAACAGCAGAGTACCTCCAGATCATACAGCTGCTAGCCACTCCAACGCTTCTCTCGATAGCATGGAGCATATGAAGGACACCTTAGCTTCTTCTGTAGGATACATATTAGCCTACGGGTGGAGGCACAGCTGGCACTGAATCAGGAAACTGTTACAGTGTTCTGGTTTGCTGCTAAACTGGACTGGCTGACGCGAAGGGATTCCCAGATTCCACAGATAAGGTAGGGGAATGCATGGAACTTGATGGCAGCGGGGGTGGGGGTGCTGGATTAGCCACCGGATTGGTTTGTAGCAGCACCATGATGGATTCAGTGGCAGCCAACAGGCTGTGAAGCTGTCTTCCATGTTCCAACAGCATAGCTGTGAATCCTGCAAGATTTAATGGAGTGGGTACACTAGTTGCTGGATCCAAAGCCCTTCTGTAACGAAGGGGCTGAGACAGTTGGATCCATGTGCAAACGAATTTAGTCCAAGAGCAAACAGACAAGGATGAGGCAGGACATAAACAGGAACCAGGCAAAAGTCAAAAACACAAGGAGCGGGGCAGGAAGGTGATACACAGGCCAGGGTCAAACACGGCGAGGCAAAACCGAGGCCGAAACAGTCCGCTGTCCGATTGGACAGTTTGATTTAACACTCAAACTGAATGTCAATGAAAACAATTCAGGACTTTGCAATGGCCCAGAAGAGAGAGCAGGAATATATACAACAGTGCTAATGATGATGATGACAAACAGCTGGTAACAGTAGGATACAGACGACGGTGCATGATGGGAGTTGGAGTGAGGAAGAGTGCCAGAGCCTGTCAGTACTCTGGAGAGGGCTGCTTCTGATGGTCGGAGGAGGGAATGGATGGCTGAGCCCTGACGTGTATCCTATAATAATTGTTTTACAAAACACCAAAATACAAAATACAAGAGGAAAAAAATACTTATTGAAAGAACAAGCCAACAAGACTAATTAGAAAAACAGGGAATAATAATTTGTTCTTTTTTCAAGTTATTAAAGCTTTTGAGTGGCTAGAAAAAAGCACAACATTCCCAATGCTTGCATCTTGTAAGTTGGACCTCTAACAGCTGTTAACTGCAGAGTTAACTGTAAAGCTCAACTTCCTCTCTGAAATGCACGAGTTCACAAAGATAAAAAAGAGCAAGCCCTCTATCTACCTAAAATGCAAATGGTATAAAACAACTTCAAAACGAACTGGGAGACAATAAAAAGAGGGCAAAATAGGTGTGTAATTGGTCTGTGTGTTGGTTGAAAATGGAGCAGCTGCATTTTGTACTAGTAGTAGAAGAAAAGGGTGAGCTGGTCACAACAGAAAGTAATTTGCAATAATGAAGCTGAGAAGCTGTAAAGATGTGAACATCATACCCATAAAAAGAGTTTGACATCTGAGTAAATCTGTTTATTAAACTTTAAGCAACTGTCATACACTGACATTCTTCATCAAAGGTTGTAACTATTAAGCAAGATGACCAAAATTCAAGTTCAACATCAGTGACTGGTTTTAGGGCAAACAACATACTCCAGGTATTGCTCCCAATTAGGCAAAGAAAGTTTTGCGAGAGATAGCGCTTAACATACTTCAAAGTCCCACTCCAATCGTCTTTTGATCTATTGTAGTAAAAACATTTCCAGTGGTTCTTTTAATTATAATGACGCAGTTCTTAGCCAAAATAAAAAAAATGTGTCATTTTCTACAAAACAGTTTTTGTTAAGCAGCAGGGGTTTATTTGAAATTCACCACTGAGTTGCGGGCAGGATGATTGGCAGGGAGTAAGCCTACCCTGATTTTTTCTCACAACCCCAACCTAACATTAGCGGTGCAACAAAAATGGCGAGCAATATTGGATCTATCCAGTCATACAGTTTTGATCCAGATTCCAGCTCAGACGAGGGAAACAAAGACGTACATGGATCTGTTTGTTTACAAGTGGATATATCAGAATGGAGCGGAGCAGGGAGCTTGTGACCTACCGATTGTAGGTAAAAACTACAAGCTTTTGCCAACTGCATTAATTTGTCTGCTCCTGATTCACCACAATTTGAATAAAGAAATACTGAAAAAAAAAGCAAACGTAATCTTAATTTTCTTTACATGTGTCCACCATCATGAGAAAAATGCTACAAGAATATGATATAACACTGGGCTAAAAATAGAGCCTTGGAGGACCCCAGAGGTGAGAAGAGCAGTGGTGGAAGAAAAATCAGTAAGTGTAATTGCAAAGGTTCTGCTGGAAAGATAAGGACTTTAACCACGGGAGTATGGTTGGCTGAGATACATGTGTGATAAATATAGAATGATACACACTGTCAAGCGCTGCCATAATATCCGGCATCAGGACCGAATCAACAAGCTTATTGGAGTCCACCGATAAAACTAATTCTGTCTTTTCAGAAGTGCAGACTCAATACTGTGTTTTAACCTAAAACCAGACTGACTTTTTTTCTAAAATAAAATGTTCTAAAAACAGAAGGCCGCCAAATTAAAACAACCTTTTCAAAAAACGTACATACAAATGTTAAATTATAGACAGATCTGAAGTGGAATTAAAGATATGGATCAAGCTTAGTTTTTTTTAAATAAAGAAGTGGCTTCATAACAGTGACTTTAATAGTGGCTGGAACCCTAAATGAAATTAGACAGTTAATAAAAGACAATTGGCAGGGCCATGCCCTTATTACAGTATACGACACAACTGGGCTGTAATAGTGACCTCTTTTAAAAGTTTGGTATAAGTTATGTCTAAATGGCATAAGTGGCGTCTTCTACACATTTTGAGGAGCAGGAAAGCTTATTTATAAAGCTGTTAAGACCAGCTCTCTGTCCAACTCATGAAACATGTGTTTTGTTTTTTATGTCTGCAGGTGGGTCAGAGAGCCTAGAATACCTCAACTACTACAAACCGGTGGTGTGGTTCTGGATCCTGGTCGGTTTGGCATACTTTGCTGCTGTGCTCAGTATGATTGGAGACTGGTTTAGGGTCATCTCAAAGAAAACTAAAGAGGAGGTAAAAAAAAAAAAGAGAATTTCCAATGTTACACTGTGTAAACACAAGCAGGAAAAGTGGAAAGTTGCACAAAATTAAAGGGGGTAGTTTCACCAAACAGAGGCATGATGAACTTAAAAAAAAAGTGTGTAGTCTCTTTCAGGGTCACGGGGCTGCCAGAGTCTAACCCGGCCAATAATGTGCAAAGGCAGGGGACACCCCTGGATAGGTCGCCAATCTGTCACAGGGGCCACAATCATACACCCATGTACACTCGCATCCACAACTACAGACAATTTAGAGTAACCAATTAACCTGTGAAGCATGTTTTTGGATGGTGGGAAGAAGCCAGAGTCCCCAGAGAAAATCCATGCATGCATGCTGTGAGGCAGGAGCGCTAACCACTAAGCCCCCGGTTCAAGTCCTGGCTGAAGGACCTGAAACAGTGTCATCAATGGGGGACCTTTCTGTGTGGAGTTTGTTCTCTCCGTGCATGTTTGGGTTTTCTCCGGGTACTCCGGCTTCCTCCCACCGTCCAAAAACATGCTTCACAGGTTCATTGGTCACTCTAAATTGTCCCTATGTGTGGATGTGAGTGTGCATGTGTGTGTGACTGTGGCCCCTGCGACAGACTGGCGACCTGTCCAGGGGTGTCCCCTACCTTCATCCATGAGTAGCCGGGTTAGGCTCCGGCAGTCCCGTGACCCTGAAAGGGATAAAGTGGTTTAGAAAATGAATGAATGGATACTGGATAAATGATTAAGAATAGATGAGAAGTTGTCATCTGTAAAGTAGTGCAAATAAAACCTTCCCAGCTGTTTCTCTATTTAGAAAAAAATTAACTGCATCCATTGCTGTATGACATAAAGAAAGGACACTTGGTAACAAACAACAGTTGTCTTTCACAGCTAAAGCTACACATCTGCACCATCTTGAAGTATCTAAAAATTCAAATCATAATCCATTTTCACCTGCTGAATTCTGTGACCATTATTTTTTTTGCAACCAGCTGGATCACCTCCTGGGCCAACCTGACCTGTCAGATATTCCTTGGTATTTGATAGTTCACATCTCCTCCTCATAATTGGCTAAATTGAAATCCAATCCAATTTAACAAAAATGCTCATTTTGACCTGTAGATAATTATTTCTGTGCACAATGTTCAAGCAAAATCTTTGGCAGAAAAAAGCATATCCTTATTTAACAAATAATGCATCACTTTCAGGTCGTTAAACACTATTTTCTCAAATAAGCCACAAATAAAATATTACAAGCTAGGAAACCAATTCAGTAAGTTCAAAGATGTGCTCATGGCAACAGACCACAGTGACCCTCAGGTTTCCAGGTTCACTGCCAAAGACACAAATCTAAATTGATGAGCATCCAGACTGGCCTTGCCGTTTGAAGTAAACACAATCTCCTTAAGGATACCTGTTAGTGCCAAGTGGAAAATAAACTGCTCTTCTAACGTCACTTACATTTAAAAGGCTGGAGGCAGCCACCTATTTTAGTTTTGTTCAGTGACATAAGAAAGAGAAGATTGCTGTAAAGAAGTCTGCAGTCATTCTTTCTGCTTGATTAAGTATACAGCTGTGGAGGCTAAACTCTGTAGAGAATTAAATTACTGAGAAAAGGTTTTCATCGAGGGGGCTGGTGGTGCAGGAGGCGGGGTGACAGCCAGCAAAGAGCGAGGATGGAGATGAGTGTTTTCCCCATGTGCCCACACGTGTGCCATACATTTAGACTCAAGGACTCCTCCACCTTCACCTCAAAGAAGAATAACACAGCCTGGTGACAGAGGTCTAATTCATTCTGAAGGTGACGCCTGTCTGCAAACATGAATACAATAAACAACCCACAAATGTCTTTGCTGGAGGGGAGGGGGTTCACACAAGGTTCAACCACAAAAGTGGGAACTCAAAGAATTCAAATGATGCATTGAAAGATGACTTTTATCGCAGACATCTGTTTACTGCATGGAAAACCTTCAGGATCTGCAGTGATTACAGTAATTATACGGGACAGTCATCTGTTCTTCTTGATTATACATTTATTTTTGATTATCGCATATCCTGTTGACATTTCCAGTTTGACAAAGTGACCATTAACTGCAAGCACTCGGTGAAGGTTATGAAGTTCATTTGTGTGCTTCATTAATGTGTCGGAGTGCTCCAGGAAAGAGCTGCTCAATACATGTCCAAGGAAATGAATGAACATGCTGCTTCTTTATTGGTCAGTTGTTCCTCATTACGGCTAAAAGGCCCACTCCAATAAAAATTAGGTTTTTGGTGTTTTTAGCATGTTCTTGTGGCATTTTTCCCATAATAGAGGACATTTATAAGAAAATTAAGCTTAAAATTGTGCTTCTGAGTATTTATTTGTTCAAATTGTTTAAGGAACAGGAAAAAAAATACAGTTTAAAAAAGGCTGTAGGCATGACATAGAAGCTACTATGGTGAGCCACAAGTTCTCTGCTCCGTTCCATTCTGATGCATCCACTTGCAGACAAATAAATCCATGTATGCCTTTGTTTTTCTTGTACGAGTCGGCATTTGGCTGAAAACTGTACGGCTGGATAGTTCGGGGTTGTGAGGGGCTGTAAGCTAGTGGGAAAGCGTGTAAACAGATGGATGTCAGAAAGTAGAGAGCAGGTTCTCCACACCAACGGTCCCTCCCACAACTCAGAGACGACTTTCAAATGAACTGCAGAAACTATGTCCTAGAAAATTATACAGGTTTCTTGATTTTGGCTAAAAACTGCATCATCATAATTAAATGATGACAGTTGAATTATAATTAAAAGACCACTGGGAACGCTGTTAGAATACATCAAAAAATGATCGGAGTGGGACTTTAACAACCTTTTCGAGACACTGAATGCATGAGAGCTTGTCAGAACCAGTGTCTGGCTGCGCAGGCGATAAACTATAGATCAGAAAGAACATTTTGCTGTGGTCGTTTTTGCTGACAACACTTCTTGTTGCTCTGCAGGTTGGAGAGTTTCGTGCACACGCAGCCGAGTGGACAGCCAACGTGTCCGCTGAGTTCAAAGAGACCCGCAGGCGGCTCAGCGTCGACATTTATGACAGGTTCCAGCGAGCGGCATCCATCAAGCGCAAGCTGTCATCTGAGCTGGGAATTAACACGTCCCTCAACCCTGAAATCACTCCTGGCAAGAGAACGTTGTCAGCCAACCTGTGTGAGGACAGAGATACCTACCCTAACCTGACACTCTCCCTCAGTCCCGTTCCCGGCTCTCTGACCCGGAACGGTAGCCTGTTTTTGAACGGGCTCAGCCCGGACTACGCTGATAGGCGGGAAGTCGCCATCTTTGAAAACCTCAAATGAGAAGCAACAGAAAGTTGTTTTTTTTTTTTCCACATGACTGATTAGCATTGGAAACCAAAACATGCGGCTGTGCTCATCGATTGAGCGTCACCCACGCTGTGCCCGTCTGCACTTATTAAGGAGATTGTTTTTCTTAAGCACAGATCAATCCTCAAGCTGTGCACAAGCGTGCTCTGCTCTGTCCTACCCGGTTACAAAGAAACGGCTATATACATAAATTAAAAAAAGAAATACTTGTGTGTCTCTGCCAGTCTGATTGGCAGCTTTGTCACTGAGCCAAACTGGAGAATGTTTTCCCCTGGCAGGAACAAAAGATTGTACCTGACGGGGGAAGGAAACAAAGGCTTGCATCCTTTCCGCATGAAAAAAAAGTGTGCATTCAGATATAGGAAGCAATAGATGTGTCTTTGTTCACAGCTGTTTGGTTTTCTACTAAAATAATCCTCAACAGACTGGGAGTCTTTAGCCAGAGGAAAAGTCATGATTTTTTTTTCCCGTTTTTGCTGTCCTATTCTTACGTTGTATGTATTTGTATGCCTCGCATTCACCAGTCTGTCGTCTTTCACTAAAGCAATGAATGTTTTTAGATTTCATCTGAAGTAATAATCCATGAGTGCCTTATTGAAAATCCCAGTGAACACTGAACAGCAACGACTCATGAAACACTGAGCAGCTTTTTCTGAAGCTCAGCTGTGATGATGTTTCCAGCATGTTCCATGGATGTATTTCACACTCAAAAGCCATCCTGTGTTTTAAGTCTATAGAATGCACGAGAAATGAGTGGACAAACTGAGATTGCTGCACCGCTCCACCCCTCTCCACCTTAAACCAAAGGAAAGACCCGGATCTTAACCCTGATTGAGTTATTTTTAAAATCCTGTCCTGCACTTATCCCCATGAAACTGGAACACAGAGCATTACTTTCTGCATATGAATGTTTAGATCTTTCATATTTTGCCAGTACTGAATGTACACCACCAGAAACCTTTCACTTTCTCTGTTCAACTGCCAACGCTCCACTCTTTAGAGGTGACTGAAGCACATAGGAATAGATGCATTACTTTAAATAAAGCCCTTCTGTGGCTAATTTAATGTGACTGAAAAAATTCTATTAGGAGGATTGTTTCTTAAACAACGTATAAATCTGCTTGTTGTTTATGGTGCATGCTTAGGGCCTTACCACACCTGGTGGCTTTATTTAATTCAGTATCTATTGTGTAAATGGTTTCTTTCAATGTAGGATCCTATTGCAGCAGAAAAAAACAGAATCCAGAGGAAAAATCCTGTTTAAGTTATAAATAAAACTTATAAACTCATTAAATTTCTGTTTCTGTTTAGTTCACATGTAACCAGGTTAAATAATGCATTTCTCATTATTCAGGTTCACTGGTTATTAAAGTATCATGTAAACTGGAAGTTTAGTTTTAACCATGTAGGTGATCAAGAAAACCTGGTTAGGAGAGATTGATTTGATTAGGAAGCCACGTTTATCATGAAATTGTTACATAAAGTTTTCTATAAGATATGGCTAAAAAACGACAGAGTATTAAGACCACCATTAAAAAAAATGTAAAAAAAATATTATATATATATATATATATATATATATATATATATATATATATATATAAATAAAAATTTTCTACAAGAACAGTCATAAAATTATGATAAGAAAGTTGTCATTTTACCAGGAAAAAGCCATGCTTTTTCAAAAAGTTAAGTTGGTTGTGTAAGCCTCCATCCACATTATGTGTCAACTAAATCCATCAGGGCAGCCATTAGTGGTGATGCCATAAGGCTTCAGCTTATCATAAGAATGTCCCATAATGCATTTAGACCTCTGCAACTTTACTGCCGACAGCATAAACGGCACATCCGCCAGAAATTCACTCCTTGAGGGTCAAGAATCTTCCTCTGAAAAAAGCTTGCAAATTATTTCCAATAAAACAATGTTGACTCACTAAGACTTAAAATTTCTTCTTTTGTGAAAACAAAGCTGAGGTAACCACTTTACAATGTGCTCCACGGCTCTTATACTAAAACAGAAAATTAGTTCTTTATTTGTTGTTAATATTTTTATTATTTTACTCTTGTAAAACCTCTTTGTATAACTTGTGAAATTATACCTTTATTGTTGTATATAACATGTCTTACTCATATTGAGTTTATTCTCATAAATGTATTACTTTTTTCTCATAACAACTTTATTCTCTTCGAATTATGACTTTTTTCTGACAACTTAACGACTTTATTCTCATAAATGTATTTTTATTTGTATTTTTTATGGTGGCCATGTGACTCTGTCGTACAAAAGCTGCAGCTGGATGACAGCTGAGATGATTTAGGGCTTGTTTATGGTCTGCAAAAAGCTAGAAACTTGTTCTTACAAGCAAAACAAGATCACTGGTCTTTCATATTTCATGGAAGGTTTATAGAAACTAAACTTACTGTCTTCCAATTAAGCAAAGGAAAAAAAATGCATAATTCTTTTTTATTAAGTTGATCAGCGAGGAGGACATGTTAGAACCAGAAGATGCTTCTTGTTGTCAAGGATTAATGAGAAAGTGAAAGGAATGAAGTGAGTTGTTGGATCCAGGTGGGATCACACCAATTAAGCGTTTACTCTCACACAGCACTCTCCCTTTCAGATTAACGATGATCCCTTTGAATTTGACCAATCACACAACAGCTGTTTTACATCAGCAGTGGGAGGATGAAGCATAAGAACTCCCAATTTGAGATGTTAATCAATACCTCACTTCTGGCAGAACATAAAACAACCTTTAAATGTAAAATGTTGGAGGTGTGAAATCGGGTTACCAGAGCATGAGTAAACTGATTTCCTGTTTAAGCAAATGACTTTTTAAAGTCGCCTGCTGTTTGACCACTGAGGCCACACAGTTTCCTGGTCTCTTCTTATTTAAAGTGAAGCAAAACTGTCCTTTCTGCTTCAATGTGGATCAAGAAGAAAGATGCTGTTAATTTGAGTTCAGCTTTTTAATGACTGAATTAATCTCTCCACTAAGCATATATTAAATACATATAATTGTTACTGATATTTTTGCAGGTCAAGTTGCAGCTGAAGGATTTAAATAGTTTTAAATGATTTATTTAATGCATTTTCCGGCAGAATATACAGTACTGTTGAAAGATTGAGGCATGTGTAGAAAATGCTGTGAACAAAGAATGCTTTTATGATTATTACTGATTATTATTTTTTTGTACATTATTATTAATTTACAAAAAAAAGTGAGCGAATAAAAGAAGGCAAAAGGTCAGTTTGGTGCCTTCAAGCAGGTATCAATTTCTATTGCACTAAAACAGAGATTTTGTAGGATTACTGTCAGGTGTTGGATTAACGGGTAACTGTAGACGCAGGAACCTCAGTACAGCAGATTAAAGACACATCGAGCTGATAATCTATAAAGAAGAAGATGTCTAGCACGGCCACTCACTCAGAACTGACGGAAAAAGCCGTCCACTGTCTGGAGAAAGCAGTGTCCAGTATTCAGAGCTGTGGTCCTCGTGCAAGAGTTGCAGGCATGAAACTAGAGCAAGCAAAACAACTGCTGTTTTAAAGACAAAGAGTGGCCATTTCTCTTTTTTTGTTTTTTTGAATTTAAAAATAAATAACACTTTCATTTTTTAAAACCAGTTTTCAAAAAGCATATTTTCACTTCTGCTCAGTACTGTGTATTCTAATTACAGTGGATACCACTACTTACAGTTTAAACCAAACACCAAACATTTGTGCAGGTCAAAGGTTACATCACTGTAATAATCAGCAAACATGTATCTAATTAGATCAGTTGATGGCTTAAACCCAATTTTTCTTGTCTTTTTATTGGGTTTTTTTTGTGCAAAAAATCAATCTAATGCATACACCCAAAATCACAAAATTACACATTTATTAGTTGTTCTTTTGTTTAAGTTGTTTCTTTTAGCAATAAAAGAATTCAAACTTCCTGTTACCTTTAAATCATGTGTTGCCAGATCTAATAAAAAGTAATATCAAGAGGTTTTTTTTTTTTAATCCTTGTCGAAAATATGTTTTGATGTCTGGAAATCAGGGGCGACTGTTCAAAAAAAGAGACCGCTGAGCTTCCTGAAAACAAAGTGTGATTGGCAGCCTATCAGTTCTGCAGGAAGTGAAGCTGTCAGTCAAGTGTTGCATAACATGTCAAACCACACGAGGAAACATTTGAGCAAGAGTGAGGGCAATTCTTAGTACCTCTTTCCTTTTCCACCTACACATGCATCTGGAAGGCATCTTCATCCTCCCCCAGAGTAAGAGTTACTAATTAAGTCATCGTCTCACATCAGACCCCCAGTTCACGCATGCTGATTGTATCTTCATCAGCCTGATTTTGAATGTAAGCACATTCATCTTTTATCTTTTAGTGTGGGAGAGGAGTGAGATTATTATAAAACAGGGTTATGTATCTTTGTGATGCCTTTCAAACATGACTTTGTGTCACTTCTGGTCATAATGATCTTCATGGTAGATAACCGTGTTATCTTGAGCTCTTTGGTGGCTGTTTCTTTACAGTTCCATGCAGCCTGCAGTGTTTGCATGAATTTTAAACGACATTTTAATGCCTTAACCGCTCAACATGTGTATTTTTTCCAACACAGCGAGCATCGCATGCTACTGTAAATGGATTTCTGAACACTGGATGTGACTAAATGTTCCTGGAGCTGCATCGAGGAGAGCTTGTTGGCTGTGTGAAAATATGTTTGTGCTGCTTTGTGACTTCACATCATCACAGGCTGCTGAAAAGTTGGAATAAAACATTTTAAATGAAGAGAATTTTTTTCAATCTCTCTTGCCTTCTTTGTCCAAAAGTGAAAAACTGAAGTAAATTCAGAACTTTTGCATACTTGGTGAAAACAATCAGGTCCTTTTTGAATTATTTCCTTGACAGTTGGTTTAAACTCAGTAATTTAATCTCCTTTAACTTTTAAATCTGCAAACCTTTAAAAACTGTGCGCACCTTTACAGATGAAAATGTTCTGTTTAAATTTTAAACTTCTAAAAATTCAGCAAATAATGGATCCTTACATTTGTACGCTGCTTTAAAAATGTCCTTACATTCATTTGGTAAATTATTAAAAACAAATGTCCACTTTGGCAGCTGTTTTGTGTTTATTCAACCACATTATATATCTGTTTAAGGGTTTGTTTAAGCATATTTTGCTTTTACTCCAACAATAAATATTTGTTAAAAACAAGCCTAAACATTGCTAATCTGCTCAGCACTTACCATTTTTCCAAGCAGTTTTATTGTAACATTTGTTGAACTGATTACTAGTATTTACAATTTAACACAATTGTAAACTTTTCTTTTTCAGCTACTGTGTTCCATACTTTTGCAAAATTTTGTAAACTAATGATTATTATCTTTAATTTTAGCTTTTGTGCTTAAACTACTGCAGTAATCAGCTTCTGGTATTGATCTTTTTGAAATATATAGAGTATAGTGAATTTTAATGTCTCAAGTTACCTGCTAATAAAATAAATATAAAAAAATGTAAACGTAAAAAATGTGCTGAAGATGTTTTGTCTAAACAAAATGACAGTGAAACCTTTAAAGAAGAAATCAGACCAAGAAAAGGGTTAAAATTTGCGTTTTTGCATTGAACTCCAACACACCTGAACCATGTCTTCTCGAACAAATCTTCTGGAAAAACACCTTTAAAGAAATGCTCCTCAATCCCTGAAGTTATTGCATGTTTGCATGCAGCTGTAGGCTAAAAGACGCAAAAGTGCTGCCAATTTGTGAACTGGTAATGCAGCACCATGTCTCTGAGTCACAAATTACAAAATGTCCTTCACGGCTCACAAGAACATCACGGATAAAGAGGGTCACTGCGCGTGAGTCACTGCCATGACACCTTAATTCTATAATCTTGAGTTTTCCAAGAAGACTATTGAAGCATGTTTTTATTTGATTGGAAAAAAAACGCAACAATGCAGCATTTATAATAGCAAATAACAAATGATGAATGGTTTGAGTTTGTTAGCATGGCTGTCATCAGAGCGTATAAACATCCTGAAACGGTTAAGACACAACAGCTGGAAAGTTTTGATCCAGATTTTTCTGATTCACACTCAGAAACTAGAGCTTTTTGGGGAAATTCTACAACATGTCTGCAGCAGTGACAGCCTGGATGGAAACCGGCTGGCCCATTAGAGATTCTGTCTGCAGTGACATAAGAGAAAAGCGGTGAGTCATCCAAAAACAGCAGCATCTCAGTTTAGAGCAGCTGGGTGAGGGTGAGCTCCGGCTGTGGATATGTGTGAAAACCATTTAAGACTTTGTATTTTTGAATGTATTAAGCTCAATTGCTGAAATCCTACTGAGTAAACAAAAGCGTTGATTGGTGCAGAGTTGCTTAAAAAGACTGTTGTCGATTTACTCTTTTATCTCACAGATTTTCCAAATGCTTTAAAGTTGATTTTCTGTTTTTTAACAGATAGCCGCAATTTTGATCTTTTTGTATTAATGTAAAAAAAAAAAAACTTTAAAAAAAAATCTGTTTCATTAATTCAGTCTTTTAATTGTTTTTGAAATCATAAAACTATAAGTTAAACTTTGACCTTTCGCTGAATCGGACTGTATTTTCCTGTCGTTTCCAGTTGATTGCAGATCGGATATCCTCTCCTGCTGGGAGGATAAATGACATCCTGACCTTTACTGCCTCTGTGGACCACGAGGAGCATGAATAGATATATTTAGAGACATCATCCTTTATTGCTTTATTACTAAAATGGCCAAAATTCACATAATTATGATTAAAATAAGAACAAATTAAGTACTAAAATTTATTTTGTTAGTTTATGTAATTAACCAGGTAAAATCACACTTTTGGGCTGTGAATAATCATGATTAATCACAATGTTTTACTAAATGTTACAAAGCAACATGTAGCTTGCAGAATAAAAAAAAAGGCCAGAGAGAACACGCTTCTCTTCGTTTTTAATGTATGAAATGTTTAAATTAATAAAGTGTTACCTTAAAAGTTTAAGTGGTGTGCACAAAACACATCAACAGTAAAATAAGCAGAACTGTAAATACTTTTATGTCTGCAGTATTACTCCAAGAAAACAAAGATGCTGATAAACAGCCATATGAAAAAAACATTGTGTTTCTAAACTTTAAATGGTCCGGGTGAAGACTCTATTCTGATTGGCTGCTGGGTGTTCCAGAAGAAGTTCCAGTCACAATGTTCTATATGCTCAGTCTTCTTCAAAACAAACGTTTCCTTCATGATGTGGACAAAAACAAGTAGTAAGAGATTAACTTTCTGAACAGATGCTTTATTGAACCTATCGGGATTAGCACATATATCACTTTCCTTTACCGCACCAGTTCAAGGTTGCTGCCGAATCAGAGACGCGTTACCGTGATGTGACGAGGAGGCTGAGGCAGTTGGATCCATGTGCAACTGGTTTATTTGAAAAGAGCAAACGGGTCAGGGCTAGGTAGGACACGGTCAAGAAACAGGCAGAGGTCAAATACAACAGGCAAGGGATGTACACGGATGTACAAAGGACCTGCTCAACCTGACCGTTAGGACAACAATACAAAACTTCATATAGGGCAGAGTGATGAGCAGGTTTATAAAGAGGAGTGTTAATGACCCTAATGACGAACAGCTGTGACAACAGGAGTGGAGAGTGATGCATGCTGGG
Organism: Adrianichthys oophorus; assembly: GCA_036245035.1. Classification (NCBI taxonomy): domain Eukaryota; kingdom Metazoa; phylum Chordata; class Actinopteri; order Beloniformes; family Adrianichthyidae; genus Adrianichthys; species Adrianichthys oophorus. Next base: position 13,231,621 of record BSAI01000101.1, on the reverse strand, counting down.
AGTTGGAGTGAGGAAATATGCCAGTCTGTCAGAACTCTGGAGAGAGCTCCCTCTAGTGGTCAGAGGAGAGAATGAATGGCTGAGCCCTGACACTTGACAATGGGCGCCATTATGTATCAAATAATTCAATAAATCAAAAAATACATTTTGATGCGTTAATTTTTTTTAATTAATCGCGTGTGCATTGACAGCCCTAGTTTTTTTGTATATTTTTGTCAACATAAAAAAGTTTGACCTCAGCAAATATGATGGGATGTTGAAACCTGTGAGTGAGTGTGGTCTGCCTAAGAATCTGAACTGAAGCACCTCACTGTGGGAAAGACTTCCACTACCTTTGACACATGCCACAGCCAATTTCTGGCCAATGATTGAAGGAATCGGCCATTGCGGGGCAAAGCAATGAGAGAGAGAAAAATTGGAAGTCCTGCACTTTGCAGTCCTTGTTGGGATAGTTCACTTATTCAAACTTTATATTTCGCTGATAACATTTGAATGTCTGTATCAACATCAGGTTCAACACTTTTTACTGCTACTTTGGCGATACCTGAAGAGACGAGGGCTAAGAAGGTATGCGGGTAAGTGTTTATGACATATAGACTGTTGGGAAAACAGACTGAGGAAAATTAGAGCAAACAGAAACTCAGTCTGATTGAAAACGAACCGAGACCACTTCAAAAGATAGGTCAGAGAGCGGTTCCTGGTCCCAGACCAGGGTCTGCTTGGGTGTATTCAAAGTGAAAGTTTGTTCCATATTATCGGGGTAAACAAACTCTGGTTCACTTTAAGCAAACCAAATGTGACCAGTCTTCTGAATACACCCTAAAATGTTAAAGAGAATCAATGAAAAGTCAAAGAGTCATCCTCACGATAACAGCTACACTGAAAAAATGAAATCTTAAGAAAGTAAAAAGACTCTTGTTTTACAAAAAACATCATATTATTTGTCTTGTAGGAAAAAATTATCTTCACAAAAGTTTTTCAATAGCAAAATAATTTTAGTTTGAGACAATATGTCTTGACTAGAATTAAACTGACGGGACTAAAAGTGACCAGAACTAAGACTATTTTTCTAACATTATGTGCAGATTGTTTGCTTATTTAAATATATTTTTTGAAATTCACAAAGTTCTGACTTGTTTCTAGAGGGTCTGCTTTTGCAGTGTAACGTTTGTGTGTGTTTGTGCAGCGAGTGAGATTTGATCCACAACTTCAAAACAAGTCTTGTTAAGCTCCCAGTTCGTTTTTTCACTTTGTCTTAAATCTTTAATTTAAGAACCAAAGACACTTTTTTCCAACATGTTTTTAACACAAAACAGTGTAAGAATTATTTGGTGTAAAATGACTAAACAAGCTCATTTTTAATGTTCAATTTAACATCCAGACATTCAGAAACATGAAGCATTCACATGGAACAATTTGTGAAAAATACTCATGAACTTTTCCAGATAAGAACTTGTTACATAAAAAGAGTCTGAGAGGAAAAATGAAGAATCATAGCCAGAGTGCAAGGAGAATTAATTAGCCTTGGTTACAACAGACTCGAGTGCAATCGCTTTTGAAATCTGCAGGACTGACCTCATCAATCTCAAACAGAAAATCGATGTCTGATAAAATCTTAAAGCTTCGTGCTTTGCTCTCTGAACCCACAAGCAGCTTCATGAGGAGGGCTGAACCGTGTCCTGCAGAGAAAAGCTTCTCACCTCTCTGACAAGCAGTAAGAATCCCATCAAAGATTCATAATGGACATCAGAAAGTGAATGCTGTCAAGTTCAAAATATATCAAATCCACCGCAGCTGTTGGGAGAGAAGTCGAATAAATAATGCAGTGCAATAAAATAATGATTTACTTCTTTCAGCTGAAGGAGAGAATGTATAAAAGAAAACATGAGAAAATCTCACCTAAACTGACATTATCAATAATCAGAATGTGCTCATGTATGGACACACGTGAACTAAAAAAAAATACTTTTCAAGTTTTATTTTTACTCTGCTATTTCACTCCCAGGTTGTTTTTTGTTTTGTTTTTTTGCTTAGGAAAGCAGTGATTTAACTTGAAAAACCTGCACAGAATTGCATTTTTATGACTCAGGACTTTATTTTTGTGCACTAACAGAATACATTTTGCACTGCAGAGGCCCTGTTGTAAACACAGCTTATGAATATGAACCAAAAGAATTTGCCAAATCCAGTTTCAACCCCTGAGGGTTTTATCTCACTGCCTTGAAAAACATTAACATGTGAATAGCAGCTGAGTTTTGCACAAATATCTGCCGTTTTATAACTCAGCTATGTGTGTACAGGCTCATAGTCAATCTGGAAACGCTAAATTATTTTGGACTTTTTTATTAGGGATGTCAACGTTAAAGCATGCGATTAATTCTAAAAAATGAACACGATAATATACATCAACACAAATTAATCACACTTGTGTAGCAAACGTTTTTTGCTGGTTCAGGCTTCCACACCATGCATCAATTTCTGAAAATGCACACTTCGGCACTATCCCATTTCTAACAAGGTCACTTACAAAATAAATAAACATTCAATGGATTTTTAGTACTTTATTCTTGTTATTTTTTAGGTTTAGATCACTTTTTCACAAGAGGTGGACTAGCTGATACATAATATGGCCTGTTGTCATGGTAACAAGTCAATGTGTTGCTGAGCCAGCAGACCTCAACTGCAGCAGCAAAGGAAAAGGATTTATTTTTACGGTATGCTGACCGTCATGATAGGTTCAATAAAGCATCAGTTCAGAGAGAAAGTTCATCTCTTACTACTTGTTTTTGTCCAGATCACGACGAAAAAGTTTCTTTTGAAGAAGCCTGCACAAATTTCACATTGTGGCCTGAACTTCTTCCGGAACACCCAGCAGCCAATCAGATTTGAGTATTTACCCGGACAAAGTGCAGAAACACAATGTTTATTTCTTATGGCTGCATATCATCATCTTTGTTTTCTTGGAGTAATAGTGCAGACATAAAAGACTTTACAGTTCTGCTTACCTTACTGTTCATGTGTTTTATACACACATTTCTCGGATATCTGAGTTAGCCCTGCAACAGACTGGTGACCTGTCCAGGGGGTCCCCTGCCTTCTGTCTGTCTGTCTGTCTGTCTGTCTGTCAGTCCATCCATCCATCCATCTATCCATCCATCTATCTGCTTGAGGCAACAATACCATAAAAAACTCATAGCTGTTAGACAACGTGTGCAAAACATTATAACCAATGAGAGGAAGTTAAACAGGCTTCAAAGCACATGTAAAGCCCTTACAGAAGCTTTTATGGAAAGAGCTGATATTAGAGAGACGAGAAAAAAGGAATTCTCAGAGGAAAACTTACATAAACCGACAAAAGAAGAGTGAGTCTGTGCATAAACAGAACACGTCAGTGTCCGGTCACGCCAAAACAAAGGACAGAAGTGAAGACAGGAACCTTCAAATGTGCTGTTCCATCTATTTTGGCTTACAACTTCCATTTTGGTTTTATTACTTTCCATCGTGTGTTGAAAACAATGCTGTGAGAAAAGTAAATCCTGCTATGATTCAGGACCTGCTGGGATTATCATAATAGAACTTCTCCAAAATCTTAGCTACCATGTACTTCCTCATATTTTACAATCTATTTTGAACTACAGCCTTATCCTAACTATAAAGAGTGCATAGGTGGAGACTAAATACTAACTAGAGGAACAATAATGCCAATTGCTGGCTCCAAATCCATTAAAGTACCTTTTCTTGGTTTTGTTTTCCAGGATTAAGAAATGCTTTATGTTCAGATTATGCTTTGTAATGTTTTGTTACTGACGGAGTCACGATCAAAACAAGTTTCAGTTGCCAATTATCCCAGTTGTTTCCTGTTTGTCAATTAGGTCTTAGTGTTATTAGGATTATGGTTGCAAGTTTTACACACCCTCCAAAAGTTTTTAAATGATTTTAATTAGTCATATTTAAATTTTTTATATGAACACAAGAGACCAAATAAAACAGAAAATAAAGCACTAGTCACTAGGTTTAGATTGGTGGGGTCATTGAACACACTCACATGCAGACCTAGGGACACCAATTAACCAGTAAAATGTGTTTGGGACTGTGGGAGGAAGAAACCCATGCATGCACTAGGAAAACATACATACAAACTCCACACAGAAAAACACAGCCAGGATTTGAACCGGAGACTTTTTGCTGTGAGGTCAGAGTGAGTGCTGTGAGTGTCAAGTTTGCTATTGTAATGAAGCTGTAGAAACATTTGCTGATGAGATGTTAAAATACTGGTGTAACAGGAAAGCATTTCAAAAACACATCAGGAAACTGAAAATTAAATGGATGGTACACAATATTATAGGTAATGAATTGAGTCACAGATATCCGTTTGCATTTCTGACAAAGACAAAGCTACTGGGGAGGATATGAGTGTAGTGTGAGTAGAGAGGGGTGAACACCTTTTGATCCACACCATGTGATGGCGAGAATCCACCATGACATTGTTTGCCAACCGCCAAAGAGCTTAAAAAAGAAGATGACATTTTTACAGTCTTGTGAAGCTACGGACACACCGGACATGTGACGCACATTCAAGAATGCATTCAATGCAGGTTCTTGAGCAAGCTTTTAGCCCATGATGTTAATACTGGACAATCAGGTGGAGGCTTAGTATTCTTTTTTCTACTGTTTACAAGCATGTGTGCTCCACCTCCTCCTGGAAGAGCTAATTGGTACGAAATGCCGTAGCAGTGCATTCCCCCAAGTCTTGCTCCAGGCTTTTTCTTTCACAATTCTTTTACAATTCCAGCCGGACACAAACCGCAGTTATTCATTTCTCCTTCACTATCTATTTTCAAACGGTTGACACTTCAGTGAATTAAAAGGTACACCACCCAAATGTCACTACCAAATCCTTTATTGGTCAAAGTTTGACCTGGTTTAACTTTCAACGCGTGGACACACGTTTTTGACGTATAGCCCAACAATGGTCATAGATACGTGTGTAGCTACATGTAACCTCAAGAGTTTTGAACGCAAAAGCCCAAAACATGCGCTTACATAGACTTTTCATTGGAAGTGGCCATTTGAACAGGCATTGCATGGGCGGCGTGAAATTCAGAGTTCACTCATCAAAATCTTCAAGCATAAGCCACAAGGCAGTCTTCTGAATTTGGGTATTCAAAACCCCAATTCCTCTCAAAAAATTCAAATTCACATCTTGTGCTTTTATTGACACATATTACAAATCGGAGAAGACTTCTGACATACCACTAACATTAAAAGGGCTGTCAATCATGACACAGCCAGAAGAAAACGCTCCTGTACTCTGAGTTTGCTGCAGACTTCTCCAGCCCTTTTAGGCCAAATTAAACCCCAGACGCCAGAGGGTCAAACGAAGACAAACAAAAGCAAACACCTCTCCAAAGAGATCATTACCAGTCACTACTGCTGCTCCCTAACCTCGCCATTGTTCAAAAAGTCCAACCGTCATTTAAGCTATTTTAACATTTAAACTTGCTTGCTCAACCAAACAGTAGAGCCCACGAAGGAAACATATTTCATTTTCATATATACATCATACATTAATTGTGTGTATCATTCCCCAAAATCTATAAGCAGCAGATTTCTTTTGGTCTTGGTTAGTTAGTTAGTTAGTTAGTTAGTTAGTTAGTTAGTTAGTTAGTTAGTTAG
>BSAI01000101.1:13152271-13225935 GCA_036245035.1 Adrianichthys oophorus | reverse complement strand
TAGTTAGTTAGTTAGTTAGTTAGTTAGTTAGTTAGTTAGTTAGTTAGAGGGTTTAAAGTGTTCCCAGTAACCTTTTAATGCCATTTTTAGCCAAAATAAAAGTCTGTCATTTTCTAGGACATACTTTCTGCAGAGCGGCAAGAGTTCATTAGAAATTTACTTAAGTTGTGGACAGTATTGTTAGCCAGCAACCCCACTGCCCTTCCTATTGCTGAGAGCACTATTTAAGTTTAGCAGCGTATTTTCTACATCACAAAAACGCTGTTTTTCCAACAGAATTTTTTGTGTGCTCCTGATGCACAATGATTTAATAAAGTAATACTCAAAAATGCTATTTTAATCTTAATTTTCTTTATAAATCTTCTCCATCATGAGAAAAATGCTAGATGAACATGTTAAAAACATCAAAAACACAATTTTCATCTTAGTGGATCTTTCGGGAATTTTTGCTCAGTCAGGGATTGAGCTCCTTTTATTGGAGTTTACCTATTTTCTCTTAGCAAACACTAAAAAAATTGTGATCAACTGCTGAAGGCTAAACAAAGCATAAAATAGACGATCTATAACAAAACAATGGCATTATAGATGGAAAATGTGAAATGTATGTGAACAAACAACGAACAGACTCATTTGTCACTCAAAGGTGCCAAGTAATTAATTCTAGACACCTCCTGGGAGAAAACATAACCAGAGGAGATCTGACAACAAACACTTGTCACACAGAAAATCTCCTTCCCTCTGCGCATGAAAATCAGTATTATTTCTAATGTCTAATAATTCTCTTTTTAAAATAAGTTTTTAGTGTTGAATGTTGTAATTTGGTTTAAATTAAAATTGAATTAAAATTCAATTTGGTAAAAATTTATTTTGAACTCTACATTCATGCCTTAAATCAGCCATATTTTTAAATTGGTTGATGAATGTCTGTCATTCAGAGATGATGCCAAAACTTTTTCCCAAGTTCAAGGAGATTTTAAAAAGAAACCAAGCTTATTTCCTGAAAAAAGAAATTCAGCTCTACCTTTGTTTTTTTTATCTGCCACTTGATGTTTCTGAGTCACTTTGTTGGAAAATATCTCCAGCAGACTACGGCACATATTTCTTTTCAACCAGAAATCCATTCTTAAGAGTACAGTGTGCATCAGCCTAACATATGGACAATGGAAGTGTAGTATTAAATCTCAGGTGGGCTGGAGGATGAAACATCAGCTCAACTCAAAGTATTTCTTTGACAGGAGAAGGCACAACCAATCTGTCAAAAGCATTTCCCTTTCCTGTCACAAAATGGAAAAATGTCCTGGGGTAAATGAGAAAGCAGAAGTGATGGAAGGAGAAGGAGATCCTGGTGAAACAACAACCACCTGAAGATTGTTTGTTTTGTCGTGTCACTGACATTACTTCAGTGTTTATTGCATTCATAGCTTTTATCTTAAGGTATTATGGAGGTTTAGTGTAAAAACAAACATGGAGTCAAAGCATCTTATTTTAAAGACCCATTCCAATGAAAATTGTTGATTTTGGTGTTTTTAACATGTTCTTGTGTTTTTTTGGGGGCGGCCGTGGTGCAGTGGAAAGGGCAGTCGGCCTATGATCGAAGGATTGCAGGTTTGATTCCCGCCTTGCCCCCCCATGTGTCGAAGTGTCTTTGGGCAAGACACTGAACCCCACATTGCCTCTGATGGAAGGTTGGCGCCAGTGTTCAGCAGCGGAGCCACCATGTGTGTGTGAATGGGACTGTGACTGTACAGTGCTTTTGGGCCTTCAATGAAGGTAGAAAAGTATGGAAGCAATTGTGACTCATAATTCAAAATAAAAGCCTATACCGGAAATGCTTTTTTATTTTCAAAATACAGCTGCCAAAAATAAAAATGAAAACTCAATCCGCCAAATGGCTTTTCTTTTTCTTCTTCAACACTGCTCATTCTGTCACTTAATTAAAATGATAAAGAAAAGGACATTTGATATTTCATTTTCAAAATCTTTCTTTAGCAAATGTGTACCAAAATTAAATCAGAAATATCTAATTTGAAGATTAAAATGGATCACAGAAATGCTTTTTCGTTTTCACAATGTAACTACATCAATTGACTCATAAATTGATTTGTTTATTTGTTTATTTTATTTTCAAGCATAAGTTGGACAATACACGAAAATAATCACACAAAATTATCAAACTCATTATGAAGACAATGAAATGCATTGATTGAGAGAAAAGAAAGAAAAGTAAAAACAAAAAAGAAATCAATGAAAAACAAACAAACAAAAACAATGCACTTAAGTCACATTTGTAACATTTGTTAAGTATGGATATTAATAACTGAAGTCTAGTAGAGCTTGATTAATTGCTTGAAAAGAGTGGGAAGAAGCGAATCTATATAATCCCACCCCTACATATTTACATCATATCATAATCTTGCATCGTTTTCATAATCCGGTTCTGATCAGAAACATTATCGATTCACAATTTAGGTAATCAAAATGTAATAAACATTGATTATCATCAGAACAATAATTACATTGATCTAGTAACTGTTGGTACATATTTCAGATTAAGTAAAGAAAATCAGTAGTTCATCAATAGATTGTAATTACCTTTAGAGTAACATTTCAGTGATCATTATTACACATAACACAATTGAACACTCATAGGTAGTGATTTAAAAGAAAAGGAAAAAAAAAACTTTTTGTTTCCTTGATTATTTCAGCACATTCATGTTCACATGTCCACATATTTGAAATTAGTCAAACACCAGTTGATCTTTAACTCTTCTCATCTTCATATTGCGAAATTAGAGTTTCTTTAAACATTTTCCTGAATTTTTGGATGTTTGAAAATTGTTTGAGCTCATAACTAAACCCGTTCCAAAGTTTAGAGCCGCACACAGACACACAAAAACCTTGTTTTGTGGTTCTTATCAATTTGATCTTGAACATCCCCTCAGTTTGTAACCTCCCTCATTTTCGAAGAACTGTTTTTGGATATTCAATGGTATTGTTTTCCACTAGTTCTGTATAGAATTTGGGCGGTGCAAAAATCAACAATGTCATACAGTTTTAAAAGTCTGGATTGATCAAATAAATTGTTTGTGTGATCAAGAAAGCCGGCTTTATGTACTATTCTGATGGCTCTTTTTTGAAGTAAAAAGAGAGGATGTAGTGAACTTTTAGAATTATTACCCCAAATTTCTATACAATAGGTGAAATATGGTAATATTAAGGAACAGTATAATAAGTATCTACAGTTGTATTCTTACATGTATTGAGATTTATTTATGATTGAAATACTTTTTGAAACTTTAGTTTGTATGTGTCTGATGAGTAATTGATTGCCTTGCTGAAGTTAGGTTGTGGATGTCCGCTAACTTTCTTGACCTAAATGAAAGCAAATCTGAGGTAATTGTGTTTACCCCTAGTGGTCGAAAGGAGCATGACATTGATCTTCTCTCTCTTGCCCCTTTTGAACAGTCTGTGGTCACTAACTTGGAGGTAAAAATCGATGCTGCTTTGAAACTGGACCTCCAATTAAATGCTGGGACCAGGTCCTGCTTTTTTCAAATGCAATGTCTGGCTAGGATTAAGTCTTTTATTTAAAAAAAGAACCTGGAAATTGTCACCGATGCCTCTGTGCTGTCCAGACTAAATTACTGTAGTTCTTTGTGTGCGGGGTTACCCAAGGCTTCAATTGCCAGACTGCAGCTGGTCCAAAATGCAGCAGCCAGATTTATTTGCGGGGCAAAAAGGTTTAAACCACATAACACCAATCTTGGCCTCTTTGAACTGGCTGCCAGTGCAGTACCTGATTTTTATTAAAATTCTTCTTTTTACTTTGAAGGTCCTGACAGGTACTGCACCTTCTTACCTCTCCAGCCTGCTTGTAAAATATTCCCCCCCACAGTCCTTACGCTCTGCGGACAAGTGTATGTTGCTGGTTCCCAGAACTAAACATAAATTTCGGGGTACCGTGCTTTTGCTGTGCTGGCCCCTAAACTTTGGAATCAGTTGCCACCAGCAATTAGAGAGGTCACGCACTTGGAGAGTTTTAAGAAACAGTTATTCCTGCATTACAGCGTTTTAGCATCAACCTAGCCCTGTTATTATCCTGGTTTTAGTTTTACATTGTTTTACAATGTTTTACACTGTTTTACATTGTTTTACATTGTTTTATATTGTTTTAATTTGGTTTTATTCTTTTTAATGCTTTTATTCTCTTTGTTTTATTATTACACAATTTTAAATCTTTGTTTTCCCTGTGTACAGCACTTTGGCTGGTGGTGGAAGGTGCTCAATAAATAAATGAAATGAAATGAAATGTGTGGCTTCCAACTTAATTTGTTATCGATTACAATCCCTAAGAATTTGATTTCTGTGAGGCTTTAAATTAAGACATTACTTATTCTAAATGAGAGCTTTGTGTTGGCCTTGTAATTACCAAAAACCATCACTTTGGATTTTTCAAGGTTCAAAGATAGTTTATTGTAATCCATCCATGATTTTATTTTGTTCAACTCTGTGTTTACCACATGGATAAGGTCCCTTTGATTGTCTGTAGAATAAAATATATTTGTGTCATCAGCAAATGAAATGAGTTTTAAAAGTTTTGAAGCATTGAATTTTTAAACATTTATGTAAATACTGAATAGCAGCAGGCCTAGAATTGATCCTGGGGGGACACCACCACTTATCTCCTTGGTCTCTGATGTAAATTCATTAATCTGGACAAATTGTTTTCTTCCCGTTAAGTAGCTTTTGACCCAACTTAGCGCTAGTCCTCTTATCCCATACCCTTCCAGTTTATCAAGTAGGATGTCATGATTGAGAGTGTCAAATGCTTTTTTTAAATCAATGAAAATTCCAGCTGCAAATTTCTTTTTGTCCAGAGCATTTGTGATTTCCTCAACAGCATCAATGATAGCCATTGAGGTTGATCTGTTTTCTCTGAAACCATATTGGTTTTCATTTATAATGTTGTGTTTATCTATAAATTTAGCTAATTTATCATTGATAATCTTTTCTAAAATTTTTGAGAATTGTGGAAGGAGAGAAATAGGTCTATAGTTTGTAAACAGGTGTTTGTCTCCGCTCTTATAAATAGGAGTCACTTTTGCAATTTTCATTTTGTTTGGGAATTTCCCAGTTTGTAGTGATAAGTTACATATGTATGTCAGAGGCTTAATCACCTTCTTCACTACCGTCATATCAATATCATCACAGTCTGCTGAGTTTTTACTCTTGAATTTGTTAAAAGTTGATATCAGATCATGGGGAGGAGCCGGCTGGGCGAGAGGGCCTAACTGCTCTTTCCCTGAGTCTCTCACGAAGGCGATTATCCAGTCTTATGGAGAGGGAAATTAACTCCTCCAGATTAGACGTTTCGTCGCGAGTTGCTAGTTCATCTTTGATGTCTTCTCTAAGACGGCAGTAATATACGCCCATGAGCGCCTTTTCATCCCACCCACACTCAGCAGCCAAAATCCAAAAATTAATTGAATATTCCGAAAACCGATCCGAACCCTGGCATAAAGAGAGCAGGCGGTTACCAGTCACTTTACCCTGCAGGGGATTGTCAAAAACCCGCAGTATTTCTGCAGTAAATAACGGCAGAGAATCACAGAGTGGGGAATTAGCGGCAGATAACGCCACAGCCCAGGCAGAGGCTTTCTCCGAAAGCAAACTCAAAACATAAGCAATATTTGATCTATTGGAAGAACACGAAAGAGGCTGCTGGTCGAACACGAGCTTACACTGATGAATGAATTCCTTACATGATCCTATCTCTTCTGAGTACCTGTTGGGAGTGGGGATGAAGGGCTCACGGGGTTGAGAAGCAGGGACCAGTGGAGCAGGACTGGGAGCTGGATCCATCCCCACGGCTTGAGCTTGGTTTTGATGCTTCGAAGAGGTGAGCAGGGAGGAGACCTCATCCAGGTGACCGCTGAGCCGATTTACTCCGGTGGTCATGATCTCTTGGAGAGCCTGGTCATGCTGTCCAACAAGAGCCCCCTGGGATGAGATGGCATGTTTAACTTTCTCCAACTCTGCGGGATCCATTACGGCTGGATTATTCTGTCAGGGTACGGAAGCAGATCCCAGAGCAGAGTCAGATGAGTTGAAGAAACAGTTTATTCAAACCAAAAACATAATGAATAATCCAGCAGGTAGAAGCAGCCAAGAACATGCTTATATAGAGGGGAAATGATGATGAGGAGCAGGTGTGCAAGGAGGCAGCCCCAGGATGAGAGATAGCCACGCCCCCTGCCACACACTGCTCTGTAGAAACAAAACAAAAGGACAAAATTAGCACAAAACAACCACAAGGAAAGAAATAAGAAACCAAACCATAACACAGCGCTTGCTTCCGAGGTCCAAGACAGATGTTGGGGTGATCTCTTGAGCAGGGAAGTGAGGGGTGCTGCCACTATACTGAAGCCTCGCATAAAGCGATGGTAGAAGTTAGCGAAGCCCAGGAAGCGCTGCAACTCCTTCACGGTGTCCGGTTGCAGCCACTGCAGAACTGCCTACACCTTTTTTTAAAACATGGCCACCCCCTGAGCGCCTATGAAGTATCCCAGAAATGATATTGATGTTTTGTTGATTTCATATTTTCCATTTTTACGTACAACTGGTGATCAATGAGGCGTTGCAGAACCTGACAAACATGGCAGATGTGTTCCTCCAATGTGTTGGAACAGACAAGAATGTTGTTGATGTACACAGTGACATGGCGTTGGAGCATGTCTCGAAACATATTATTAACGAAGGCCTGGAACACGGAGGAGGCATTAAAGAGTCAGAAGGGCATGACTAAATATTCGTAATGTCCAGAAGTAGTGGAGAAGGCTGTCTTCCATTTATCTCTATTCTCAAATACGGACTAAATTGTAGGCACTGCAGAGGTCCAATTTCGTAAAGTATCACGCCTGATGTAGTTGTTCAAGGGCCGGAGGAACTAGTGGCAGGGGATAGTGCTACTTGACGGTGACTTCATTTAAACTTCGAAAGTCAATGCAGGGGCGGAGCCCACCGTCCTTCTTTTTAACAAAAAAAAACCAGGCTGAGGTGGGAGGCGTGGAATGGTGGATGAACCCCTTCTGTAGTTCCTCCTGGATGTATTCTTGCATAGCTTCGGTCTCAGGTTGAGGCAGCCGAAACACCCTCCCTCTGGCTGGAGTGGCACCAGGCAGCAGTTCAATAGCGCAGTCATAAGACCGGCGAGGAGGGAGGCGTGTGGCAAGCTGTTTATTGAAAGCTTCTTGGAGATCTTGGTACTGAGGTGGCAAACTTTTTAACTCATCGAGGGAGTCACACATGGTGAATTCTGTGGTGGTCACTTTGCCACTCTGGGACAAAGTATTAGCAATAACGGCTACCACAGAAGGAGACAGGAGTCAATTTTTCTAAGAAGAAGAGGAGTTTTTCAATGAAATTGAAGCGTTTGTGGTTCAACCATATTTGTATGAACCGGAATATTCAGAGGGAGAAGAAAGTGAAAGTGACAATCAAAGTGATGATGATGCCTGGAGGATCGGACAGACTGAATGGTGCTCATGCGGCATGTGTGGACTAAGGCTGACCGGTCGCGAGAGCCATTGTTGCCGAGAGTTGGAAGTTTTAGAAGAAAAAAAGAGAAAGCAGGGTAAGAATCTTCATAGCATCTATCACCAACACCAACAATACAAAAGACGCGAGAATTCATACAAGGTGTTGCAGTTCACTAAGAACGCTCAACAATTTCAATTCAGCTATTACCGCTATCTCTTTAAATGTGTTACAATCAGCGCGTCGTCTTGGACCTTCTTTGGACCGATTAACAAGCTCAAAACATAATATTGTTCTTACCACAGCAGCTTGGTGTACTTCCTGGTAACACTTTTAAATCATATTTTATGTCAAATAAGGATGACAATACTCTAAAAATAAACCTTTTCAGTCCAACTCAGCCGGTAGCATTCCAGGCTGAATGAATGACGTATGTGTACTACATTTTCGGCTTCTCCAATTTCTGTTGCAAGAGGCGCTGTATGTCTCATTTGGCAAAATTGCAGGAAAATCTGACCACTAGGTGCGCAGAACGCAAACATGGCAGCTTTCATGATTGTCACCGAAATTCAAGTTTTTTTTTTTAATTTATAGCAAATGTCATGATTGAATCGACAAAATAATGGCATGATCTTAGCTAATACTAGTCAATGTTTAATTCGATTTTTTGGTTGGATGCTGATAGTCCTCCTTTAAGAGGCCTTATGTGCTTTATCAATCCTTCAAAATCCACGTGTCAGATGACTCAGTTAAATCTATTGTCAGAACTGTTATTAGATTAAGTTTAAAGCACATATATCTTTGCTATAGTTTCTGTTCAGAAGCAAATTTTCTAAATGGGAGAATTTCATAATAATTAGTGAAAGTTAATTTACTGCTTTTGAACTATCTTTTTTTATATTGAATTTTATTTTGAAAAGATGAATGAGCTGCTGTCAGATTAAAACACATCAAAATTGTTATATAGCCTATTGAAAAATATAACACTGTTATAGTTTAACCATTGTAAACATTTCAAAGCTACACGCTATAAATAAATGGCCTGATGGCTGCAAAAAAGTGTATTTTTATAAAAAGTGTAGTGAGACTTTGTGGCTCTCTTTGTGGTCAGTAAGAAACTGGATCAAATGGTTCTTTAAGAAATTGCAGATACCAGGTTTAGCTGTTGCATTAATAACATAATTCAAAATACACACACAATTTTTCTGCTCCAGATGTCAGCCCATCAATCCTCCCTGTGATTATTTTCAGGATTAAAATATTAAACTCCAGGCTGGTTTCTTAAAAGTGAATAAATATAAAAAGAGCCAAATGATCCAGTCTTTTGAACCAATGCGCCTCTTATGTGTACCAATTAAGTTCCAACATCTGTAAAAATGTTCTTGTGCGACTTTGGGAAGCAAAACTATTTGCTAAACAGACCAAGCTGAACAAACATCCCTGCTCTCACACCCTCCTTCTCAGGTAAAAAAAAAAAATCATAAAAACCCCTATTTTGGGGAAAAATTAAGAAACCTCAGGGTTGCCCACATGAACAGGTGATGTGCTAGAACTATTAAATTAGAGTTAAATAAGAATGAGCTTATTTATCACTACATCTACATGTTTAAATAAACAACGACATGCTTGAATAGTGTAGCAGATGGGCTTCATCCAGATGAAGTTTTGGAACAGCTGGGGTTGCTGGAAAAGCCAGAGGCGAGGTCACAGTCAAAGACAGGAGCCCAGATGATCCACCTGGAATCAGGAATCTCTCCTGCTCCCCCGTAGGGGAGTGGGAAAGAGGGACTACATGTGAATTCTACTGCACCAAACAGAGGCATGATGAACAAAATAAAATATAGTACTGGTAAATGATAAAGAAGAGAGGAAATAGCGGAAAGAAAGTCTACATTCTTGCAAATCAATATTAATATAATCTATTAGTCCAAACAGGCTAAGCAGAGAAAATGGGTTGCCCAGGCTCGGTTAATGAAACAGTAAACCTGTAACGGATGTCATGAAAATTTTGATTATTCCCCCAAACTTTGTTAGAGTAGGTGAGGTAGGGAAGTAGGTTAAATATTCTCTGATTGCTAGCTAGCTTGGCAATAAGCCTGTCCAAAGAGGAATGTTTTGAGTCTAACTTTGAATGTAGAAACTGTGTCGGCCTCTTTTACATGAGCTGGGAGTTTATTCCATAAAACAGGAGCTTGGTGGCTAAAGGCTCTACCTCCAACTGTGCTTTTAGAAATTCTAGGAACCACTAGCAGTCCTGCATTTTGTGACTGAAGTGTTCTGTTTGGTTGGTAAGACACTATGAGATCTTTAATATAGGATGGGGCCATACCATTCAAGGGCTTATAGGTCAGCAGGAGGATTTTGAACTTGATTCTAGATTCTGTGAAGCCTGTGAAGTGAAGCTAACACAGGAGTAATGTGTTCTCTTCTGCTGGTTCCTGCTAACAATCTAGCTGCTGCATTTTGAACAAGCTGAAGATTTTTTAAAGAACTTTTAACTTTTAGGCTGTGCATGTGTAAATTATTCATTCCTCTTCTATACCATTTTGTCCCTTTTGGGGTCATGGGGTTGCTGGAGCCTAACCCGGCCAATCATGGGCAAAGGCAAGGGACACCCCTGGACTGGTTGATAGTCTGTCACAGGGGCCACAATCACACACCCACACCTAGGGACAATTTAGAGTGACCAATTAACCTATGAAGCATGTTTTTGGATGGTGGGAGGAAGCCGGAGTCCCCGGAGAAAACCCACGCATGCACGGGGAGAACATGCAAACTCCACACAGAAAGGTCCAACATTGGTGACACTGTTTTAAGTCCCCCAACCGGGGAAAATCTTGCTGTGAGGCAAGAGCGCTAACCACTGCACCACCGTGCAGCCCTGTTTGTGTAATTTGTGTAATTTTTGTAAATTATATTTTGTAGTTTTTACATTTTTTTTTATTTTTGGACTTATGTATTGTCTGAGTTACAAATCAAGAATTACGAACTCACAAATCCGGCTAAAACTATTTTCCCTCCATAGAACAGTGCCTTGTCTAAACTGAATCATAAGTCAGGACTCATAACTCTGACTAGTCGCTGAGGAGTTGCCTTGTTACGAGCTGAATCATTTGAAAGAATCACTCAGTAGCTCGGCCTCATTCTGAGTTCGTACGAATCCATCCGAGCTGCAGCTTTAGCTTATCGGCCTGTGTTGTCGCGAGGAGCAGCTCCAGCTCCTCAGCTGCAGCTCTGCTCTAATAGACTTCCACCATATATTTAAATTATTCTTGCTTATATTTTGCTTTGCATGACATAAAGAAAATTACTCAATTCCACCACCTTTTAAAAACTGTATATAATAATACTTGTATTGCTTCAATAATGCAATAGAATGAAAAAACTCATAATAACGCAGTTGATTTTTGTCCTTTATTTAAATCATAAGAATATTTTTCCTCATTTACATTTTATTTATCTTCATTCATTTTCTGTTTGCCAGAAATTGCATTTGATTTATTAGGATAGAAAAATAAATGTTTCTCATTTGAAATGTATAAATGTTTATTTTTCCCCACAATGAAATGATTTGTTATAATTTTTAATAGTTATTGAAATAGTATGAATAAATTAGACATGACAGCACTTTAAATTTATGTGAAAATGTATTACTTGGCGCTCTGTGTAAGTGACTCATTAACTCAAATGACTCGATTTCATTTGGTGGGTGACTCATAAAAAATTTTTGATGTGGTAAAGAGTCCTCCAGAATCCTGGGATCTCATTTCTAAAATCGATCATCTGTTTGACAATTCTACTATAGTGAATACTTTGAAGATCAGAGATGCTTGGAAAGAGAAGCTTGATATTGGGTAATCTGACTCGATGTGGGATAAGTGCTTGTCCAAATCTCATTCTTGCTCTATTAACACTTGGCATCAAGTAATTCTATTTAAAGCTGTTCATCGTTTGTTCTATTCCAAAGCTAAGTTGCACTGCATTTTATCCCTCAGTTTCTCTCTTTTGTGAAAGATGTAAAGTATCAGAGGGGACATTGTCTCATACCTTTGCTTCTGCCCTTCTCTAACTGGATACTGGTCGAAAGTACTGGTTGTTACTGGTAATTGACTGGTTCTTTAAGGCCTATAAGAAACGCCTCCATCCTGAGCCCAAACTTGCCCAGTTTGGCTGCTCACAGACAATTAAGAATATCCCTACAAAAATGCAACGACCACTGGAACTGGGAATGATAGTGGCCAAAAGACTAATACTTCAAGAATGGAAATCCTCTGTTGCTCCTTCTTTCCAACAATGGATCACTAAAATGCTTTCAATTATACAAATGGATGGTCAGACTGGAATGAAGTCAAAAGACTTAAGGAAGGAAAGGAAAAACAAAAAACAAGGAAGGAAAGGAGGAAAAGAAAAATCCTGATTGATTCGATCCTGTCTCTCTTATACATATGTTGTCCATTTCCCTTTTTTTGGCACAATGTCTTGTACACATCTGAGCCTATACCTGCTCATGCTGTAAATGAAAAATACAAAGAAAAATAATAATGAAAAAAGGAATCGAGTTTACCATCACCACAACCAAAACATAAAGATCAGCACAGCACTTACAGACTGCAAGCTTTACCCAGCCTGCGCCATTTCACATGCGCAGTCCCGAAAACACGCGGATGATTTGTCTGGCAGTGTTCTTTGTCTGTCTGTTTTGGAGATGATCATGTGACTATGTCATGCTGAATTTGACAGTTTATCCCCACGCAGTTGACAACTACAATGGTGCACATGTCTGATTTCAAGTGCTCCGGGAAGTCAGCGCTCCCACATGCACGGCTGCATGCCGCGCGCCATGATACAGCCAAACTTTTTCCCAGTATGTTTGCTGCATGTGACTGAGCAAATTTCTATGCGTGGGACAGTTTTGTGGACAATTGTAAAAATTAAATATTCATCCTTTTTCAATCTGTTTTCAGAAGCCTTGTTTTAAAAGGGTAAGGGGTACAGACTAGTCATGTAGAAATCATATTGTCTGTACGGCTCTGTTTTTCTTCTTTCCAGCAGCAACCCTGGACATGGAATGGCTGGTGACCAGCTCTGGCATGCATGCAGGAATGAGGCATCTGAATGAGGCTTGTTTCCAATAAACCATTTATTGTATCTTTTATGCCTCTGTTACTTGTTATATTCATTTATTGGTCCAAATTTAAAATTCACACAACGGGGTAGAAAATGGGGTACATATCATGATGCCAAATTGATAATGAAGTTTTAACATCAAGTTGATTTGCACATTCAACTTGTTTTTGACCTCAATTTCATGTTGAGCTTTGATGTTGATTTGAACCATTTCAGCATCAATCACTGGGAGTTTGTGAGCATGTCATTTTTGCAGGGGCTAATGTCACAATCTGGCTCCTCATTTGGTATTTGAGTCATGACTTAAGTTTATGTTGTTAACCCCATTGATGCAAATATGCATCAAACCACTTTGACTCCAAAATTACATTAACCACTTGAAAGCATAAAGAAGTTATTTTTTTCCCCAAAAAAAGCTGTAAATTCTGGTGTTGAGGGTTAATTCATTAAAGATACATTCTCCAATGTTTAAACAAATTGTTTAAACAAATTTAAATGATGTTTAAACAAATTGTTTTTTGCTCCTAATTTAAATTAGGAGATTGGCTGCTTTCATGAACAGCAGAACATTTTTAAAAAGATATACTTTTTTGTTGATTCAAAGAATTATGACACTTTTTTCCCTTCTTTACTCTTATTTTGAAAGTTTTGCATGTAAAAATGCTTTAAATACTGAGAGAGGTTTTTGATTTTTGTTAAGTGGGTTCAGACCATCACAAAATCACAAACAAACCACACATTTTGCACTTGTCTTCACTTACAGTGACCTGTCCGACTACAACCAGAGGGAAGTTCAGGGGGGTGATTTATTGATTTATTTTTTAAACTGCACACAAAGGCTGGATGAACAAAAAGAAAATCATAATCCTTTATGCATAGCAGCAGGAAGATTGACTGCTTTAAAAAAAGCATATTGTCTTTCCTCTGAGTCACTTCTGTCACTGCTCTCTTCAAATTAAATTCAAGATGTTTTTTTTTCTGAAAGGAGGAAACATCTGGTAGTGTGTCTTTTCCCACTAAAAGGCATGTTTACTTTCATGTGATGTTGTGCTCTCTAATGTGGAAAACTACTCTGGGCCGGCACAAAACATGCATTAACAGGAGGGAACAGGATGACCCTTTCCTCTGCCTTCAAACCTGCTGCCAGACCAGACAGCTGCACACCTACAGAGCCAAACAATCAGCTGCTGCCATTGTCAAAGGCATGAGCTAAACCCTTCATGCAGGCTCGACCAGATCTGATAATGTCGGGCTGTTTTTCTCACAGATAACAGCCCCAATAATTAATTACCTGGTGTTTCATTCGCCGTCACAAATGTAATCTCCTAACGTCATTTGTGCTGCAGGCAAGATGACTTGAGAATACACACAATGGCTCTTACGAGCATAAATTCAATTATCTGGTTTTCTAAATCACTCAGATTTTCATTCTGATGGTTCATTCATTCATTCATTCATTTTCCAATCCGCTTTATCCCTTTCGGGGTCACGGGGTTGCCGGAGCCTAACCCGGCTACTCATGGGCGAAGGCAGGGTACACCCCTGGACTGGTCGCCAGTCTGTCGCAGGGTCCACAATCACACACCCATGCACACTAACATTCTCACCTAGGGACAATTTAGAGTAACCAATTAACCTATGAAGCATGTTTTTGGACGGTGGGAGGAAGCCGGAGTACCCGGAGAAAACCCACGCATGCACGGGGAGAACATGCAAACTCCACACAGAAAGGTCCCCCAGCCAGGACTTGAACCGGGAACCTTCTTGCTGTGAGGCAGGAGCGCAAACCACTGTGCCACCGTGCAGCCCCATTCTGATGGTCAATATTTAAAAAAATAACTACATCAGAGAGTTTGTAGAAAACATCTAAAAATATTATTAAAATATTAGTCATTTTTGCCACAAGATAACAACAAAATATTATTGAAGATTTATGGATCCAGATTAACAGTAAAAGCACACCATTAACCATTTTATTATTGTTTTTTTTTTTTTTACCAAAATGCCTCCTTGTTCTGTTCTTAAACCATTTCAAACACTTATCACAACAAAAAGCCTATTTAACTACATTGGTCTAACTTTTAATCAAGGTATTATTTTATTCCTGATATTACACTGAATAGGTAACATTTACTGACATTTTAGGGTTTAACAATTTATTTTAACAACAATTCGATTCATATCATTTTTGTGTTTGCCGATGAGATTTATGGCTGATATTGGTTCATTCTGAAGGATCTGATTCATTGATCTAAAATGGATCCAGGACATCTTTATCCAAAACTTCAACTAGTGTGACTCTCGGTACTGATCAGCAGGAGAAGTTTTCCAGATTCTTGTATTTCTTCAAGATAATAAAGTGTAAATTAAACATGTGTACAAACAAGCAAGTAAACAAGAATGAATGGCAAATCCATTCACATTTTAGTTTGATAAACTTCAAAACAATACAAAGGCAACATTATTTGTATGGTCACATGACACCTTGGACTGTAATGATGGTTGATCATTTTTTGCTGCATCACGTGTGTGTTTTCCACTGTGATGGTACTTGGTCATTTTTGTGTTGTAGTAAAAAAAAAAATCAACTGTGTCTCAATTCAAAAGGGATTTTCCAAGATCAATTATCCATTTACTTCATTATAAAAAGATTTTTTTAATGGTATAGATTGATTCGATTCTACCTCAGACAGATCGATCTGGTTAGATCTTAGGAATAAAATCAATTCATCGATTAATCGTTACACCCTAATTTATAATTACGTATGGTGAATTTCGCAATTGTTCACTCATACATAATAAAGTTGATTCAATTTAGCTAAAATTAGCAAAAATGTTGTTATGTTAGTGAACTGTTAGTTTAATATGTTCTTTTATCAAGATCTGTAATTTTATTGGACTAAAAATGTGCCAGATTTTAATGATCCCAGATGAAGGTTTTTGGTCAGTATAACAACATAAAAAAGTAAAGTCTATAAAACAAATTGTTTGTAGTAGCTTTGTCATTTTTATTAAACAAAAGTGTATTAAATTAGTTTTTATGCACTACCGTTTTATGGATGCATTATGTAAATTGAATAAACATTTTCAAAACAAGATTCCCAGCCTTTGATTCATTAAATACAAAAAAAAAAAAAAAAAAAAAATCAGAATTCACAATCCCAACCAGAGAAGTCCTCATCTGCCTTTGTGTGGTCCAAAGGGAATCGGTCAAAGTTGATGTAACACGGACCCTAAAAGATGACAAAGTGGATGTTTAGTCATTTTTAGTTAGTATAGTTTTTCGATTCAGTTGCTGAGGTTTAAAGACCCACCGATTAAAGCTCTGTTTTTGGTGTTTTAATACATATATATATACATATACATATATATATATATATATATATATACTTTTACAGTAGATCAGTGATGATCGGAGTGGGACTTAAAGTTTATTTTCTTTATAATTAATGACTCTGAGGGGATCTAAGAAATGATTTTCCTCTTACCCACAATGACATTATTTGTTTATGAAAAAAAAAAGTTTTTCAGCTATTTTTTTGAACCATAGTGAATCTACAAAAGCTGTAATTGACTAATCCTTTAATCCTCGCTGATGGTGATATGTCCCTGCATGCGGCAGGCCGCTGGTATGTTTATTTGTGGGATATGATAAACCTGGAAAAACATAAAACAGCCTGCCGCCCTGCTTTTCAAAGCTCTTAAATTCTGACCCCTGCACATCATCAGCTATTCAGCAAGATGTTTGAAGCACCGCTTTAATTTTGTCAAATCTACCAAATATGAAATTGACCAAAATTGTATTTGCATCAAAATCAGATGGTACATTGCCTCTTATCTGTCTTCTGAGACCCCACAGCAGATGGTCGGCTTTACTGAGTCTGGTTCTACTGGGAGTTTCTTCCTCTTCATTCTTTGAGGAGGTTTTTCTCTCAGCAGTCGCCTGCTGCTTGCTCCAAAAGCCCTTTATTGAACTGTTGGTCACTGACTTAGACTATCAATAAACTACAGTTCAGACAATTCGATGTTAATAAAATGATCTGGGATATTTAGAATAAACTGGATTCAAACAAGCCTTGATGAGAAAGAATTCAAATCAAAGGTAAAATAGTCTTTTTCTTAAGCTAATTTTTCACACTAGAAATTAAAAACAGAGGTACATTTTTGTTGTTTGTATGACTGTTGTGGTGCTGCTGAGTACTGATCTCAGTTTTTTTCTTCATTCTGCACCTCTTGTTTCCTTTTATTATATATATAATAGTATTTGAATGAGTGATTCAAAAAGACAAAGACGCTTTCGCTTGCCTTCCGAATGAGTCGAACTGTGGGGGCCTCCAGCTGACCCATGCGAAGTTTATGCCAGTTCATGCTGCTGAACCACCTGAAGGGAAATGAAGGTCACAGATCATGTTCTTGTAGCATTTTTTGATCATGGATGACATACTGGTATATAAACAAACTTAAGACTAAAATAGCCTTTCTGTGTATTTATTTTTCAAATTATGGTGAATCAGGAGCAAATAAAAACCGTATTTGAAAAAGCTCTCTTTTGTGAAATAGCAACTGTAATCAGCAGGCCACCAGCTCACTTCTCTGCTCCATCCACTTGCAGACAAATAGATCCATGTACATCTTTGTTGTCCTCGTCCGAGCTGGCATCTGGCTCAAAACTGTATGGTCGGATAGCTCCAATATTGCTCGCCATTTTTGTTGCACCGTTAATGTTGGATTGGGGTTGTAGCGGGTTATAAGCTAGCAGGAGAGCGGGTAAGGTGTGGATGTGAGTGTGTATGGGTGTGTGATTGTGGCCCCTGCAACAGACTGGCGACCAGTCCAGGGGTGTACCCTGCCTTCGCCCATGAGTAGCCGGGATAGGCTCCGGCAACCCCGTGACCCCAAAAGGGATAAAGCGGATTGGAAAATGAAATGAAATGAAGGAGAGCGGGTAAACAAAGGGATGATGGTATATCAGTGCAGGCTTACTTCTACACCAACAGTCCTGCCCAAAACTCAGAGGGAAATTTCTAATGAACTCCTGCTGCTCTGCAGAAACTATGTCCTACAAAAAAACCCACTGGGAACACTTTTAAAATAGATCAAAAGATGATCGGAGTGGGACTTTGGAACTACTTTTTTTTTGGCCTCACATGATAGGATTCCATAGATACCTGTGATGCCGCACTTCCTTGATTCCGTTCTTGGTGTTTCCTAACCTCTGCCCTGGCCGAGGTCTGCAGAAACACATTGATCATAGTAGGTCGGAAATGATCTTCATGAAATATAGCATTTCAAAACATCCCATAATTCATGTTTTTTAATGCAAGCATGCTCTGAAACCCCCTGGTGTGTTTTCCTCCTAACCTGCACAGTTTACTGATGATGGACTTTGCTGCTTCACTCATGTAAAGAGGATACTTAAGCTCACCATCCAGAATTTTGGCATAGATCTTCTGAGGTTCTGAACTTGAAAAGGGTGGACTGGAAATAAATAAAAAAAAAAAAATATTAGACTTATTGTTATATTCTATTTTTAGGCTTAAAGCAAAAAGAATCAATTTGTCTAACCTTTTTATATTTAAATCTAAGTACTGATCCCTGCAGACATCAACCACAATGATCTGCTGCCCCCTGCTGGCTTACTTAATGAACATTTGGTACTTAAATACTCCTCTTTTTTTTGTTTATGATGAAAGAAATTTGAATAAAAAAACACATTGTCACCTTCCCACCAGGAGCTCAAAGATCAGAATACCAAGAGACCAGAAGTCAACAGCAAAGTCGTGTCCCTGGTTCTTGATGATCTCTGGAGCCATGTACTCAGGCGTGCCAACAAAAGAGTATGTTTTATCTCCACGCATCAACTCTTTTGCAAAACCGAAGTCGACCTGTGAACAGATGGGATCCAATTTATAGAAAATAGTAAAAATGTGGTTTCATGTTTTTCCTAGCTTTTATCAGGAATTAACTGATAGAAATGTGCTAGATCAATTATTTTCAATCTGTTCAAAAAACGGATTCTTCTGTTATAAACTCAAGTAAGGCAGATGAAAATGTCAAGTAGATTTCTGACCAAGAAACCAACAGAAATGTAAGAACTCAAAAACATACAACAGGCAGATTCTACAGTGTGTGCTGTAGTCTCCCTCACACAGTAATAACACGGTTCAGCAGTTATGCTGTTCAACCTCAGATTCATGTTTGCACAGAAGCTTGACAGATTTTCAATGAGACGAGAGGTTTGAATACGGCTCACTCTATGAATAAAAACTAGATATCCCCACCATGTTTACTAACGTCTTTATTTGAATTTTTTCTGTCATGGCGTGGGGGGTGGGGACAGGCAGGAAATGTGTGCACAGAAGGAACCAATTTTTGCTCAGGCAAAAATAAATCTTTCTCAACTTGATATGAGTTTAAACATGCTATGAATACCAGTTCTTCAGACCAGCACTCACTAGTTTGATATACCCTCTCTGGTCCAGCATCAGGTTCTCGGGCTTCAAGTCCCTGTACATGATGTTCTTCTTGTGCAGGTAGGCGTAGGCCTCCACCACACAGGCAGTGCAGAACACAGCCATAGGCTCATCGAAACGCCCTCTAGGAGTGGCAAAATATGTGATTTTTTAAAAGCATCCACACTCAAGCATTCCAGAAAATATATCACTTTCTGTTCAAGAGTCTAAAGATTTGTCCTTTTTTACTGCAAAATTCAGCATCACTGGATTTTTTATTTTCATTTTTTTGGGGAAAAAATTTGTTTTCAATCATAAAACATCTGATAAAATCATTCCATCTCACTTTTTACTCACACTTCTTTGAGTTTGGTCCAAATTTCTCCTCCACTGCAGAACTCCATGACCATGTAAATATATCTTGTGTCTTTGAAGGTTGCATAAAGTCTGAAATTAACAAGAAAAAAACATATACAGTTTGAAGACACGATTGCAGAGTTAGGATTTGTTGTTGTTATTATTTTTATTGTTGTTATGGTTGATACCTAACAATGAAGTCGCACTGAATCGCTCTGAGAATCTTCTTTTCAAACAGCATGTGCTCTTCTTGTCTCTTGGCAACAATCTGCTTCTTGTTTACTCGCTTCATGGCGTAATATTTTCCGTGGTTTATTGTTGTCATCTAAGAATAACACAAATGATCTTCATTATTTGTACTCAGGTTCTGAAAGGGCAGCTTTTAACGAGATGACACAAAGCTTTCCTAATTAATATTTTCACAGTTTTTTAAAAATGTAATATTGAGTTGAAATCTTTTATTGATTTTTCGAGATTATTCATAATCTGAAACCCTGCACTGAAACATTTTTTTTTAAATCTCATGTCCTTTTAGGTTGTAATTGCTCTTTTTTTAAAACTTTATTTGTATGTTGTATGGCAGACTTTCGTAATGTGCTTCACATTGGTTTGAAGATGGAATCTACAAAGTCTTTAAATTTGAATATTTTCAGCTCTATAAACAGTGGTGTAGATGGGTGTCTCTAGGTACTTTCTGATATTATTGTTTTTGCTCATTTCTGTAGTATAAATATACAGTTTATAGATGTCTTGGTTGCTGTTCCCCAAATTTCTATACAGTACATTAGATATGGAACAATCAATGATTTATATATGACGTGTAAGGATTTTTTATCTAATGACCATTTAACTTTATACAACAATGCTATTGTTTTTGATATTTTTGTTTTAAAGTAGTTGACATGTGATTTCCAGTGAAATTTATCATCTACAATTTCTCCTAAAAACGTCCTTCACTTGTTTGATTTGAATGCCCACAATTTTAAATGAGATATTGATATTTATATCGTGATTGCTAAATATCATGAAATATGTTTTTCACAGTTATTAGACAGTTTATTTGAGTCAAACCATTTTGTTCATTTTTTCCAACTCCATTTGAATTGACTCTTCCATTTGTTTTATGTTTTCACCCACACGGTAAAGCATAGTGTCATCAGCAAACAAAATGTATTTTAGTAAATTATATACACTTGTAATATCATTAATATAAATGTTGAACAGTTTAGTACCCAGGGCTGACCCTTGGGGTACCCCACATGTTACGGAACTTAAGGTGGATTTTATGTCTTATTTGTACAAACTGTTTTCTGTCCATTTAATAACTGGTTATCATTGAAGGGCAACTCCTCTGATGCCATATTTACTTCTTTTTTTCAGTAAAAGGTTGTGGTTTATGGTGTCAAAAGCTTTTTTGAGGTTGATAAAAAAAACTGATGAGATGAGGTTTTTTTGTCAACTGCTGTGGATATTTCTTCAGTTAAATCCATCAGTGCCATTGTTGAGGAGGGATTTGTTCTGAACCCATACTGACTATTGTTTATTATGTTTTTTATTATTTTGAAATGTGCTGCAGAACTATTCAAAATAAATTAAAAGAGATTGAAATTCCTGGTTTAGGTTTGCATGATTGACCAGATTTACCAGCTCCACACGTCCAAAACCTCCAACTCCAAGAGTGACAGGATCTCCTTGAAAGCGCCCCTCCTGATATAAGACAGGAACCAGATCCTTAAACTTCAGGGTGGAGCTGGGCCTAATAAAAACACACGCTTACCTCCTTTTTATCTCATTTTATGACATGTAATCAACAAATATAAATCAATTGAGAACCACTCACAATGACTTTGCAGGAGTGTCTGCCTCTTGCATCACCTTGGAGCTGAAAGTTGAACAAGAAAGAAAGGCTTAGATTTTCACAATCCGCTTTAATTGAAATGAGGTGCGTTGTTGCAAGCATACTCATCAAACAGTTCTAGGTGTTCAACGGGGATGGTCTCTTCAAAGATCCTGAAAAAATGGCAAAGTTATTCACATTCAACAGCAGCACTTAAAAGAGACCAAAAAAAGTCAATCAACTCCAACAGAGAAACAAAAAAGGTCAGAGTTTTCCCTTTACATAAAGGCACCTTTCAGTGTTTGCTCAGACTTACTCCTTGTCGATGGAGAAGCAGGTAACAGGTCCGTCAGCGGTACAGGTGGCTGTTCTCAAGACCTCACTGAAGATGAACAAATAAAAAATATATATTAAAGAGTGCACAAAATTGTGTTCAAATACTAGACTTTCATATGTTTTGTCACATTTTTTTTAAAGAAAGAAAGTAAGTTTTTGTTTTAATTTTTTTTCTGATTGTTTTTAAAAGCAGTCCAAAAAACTGGTTTCTCTCTGAAAAACTGAAGGATGCGCTTTCACCAGAAAACAGGGCCCTGTAACTATCGTGAATTATTCTTTCTAAAAAAAGTAAAATCGCTCATCACACTTAAATGGCAGGTTTTGCAAGCAAAATTGCCAATACGACTGCAGGCGAGAAAAGTGGAGTGCAGTAGATGGCGCTGAAGGCTCTTGCAAATGTGTTTCCATGGTTACCGTATGAGGGCTTGCTCTCCAAAGTGCTCCCCTTTCCCCATCCTGCGAATCTGCTTCTGGTGTCCGTTCACATTTTTGGTCACCAAAACCTGAGGGTACAAACGTACAGGAGCCCCCCGAGATCAGACTAAACAATGGAACAGACAGGAGTAAATCCTTACAACCAAGTACCTCTCCTTTGAGAATGATGTAGAATGAGTTTCCCTCTGCTCCTTCACGAACAATATCTTCTTTGTCTTGGTACTTAACCTACAAATAACAGGAGAAAATATGTCTATAATATACAGTGGCTTGTAAAAGTTACTCATACCCCTTGAATTTCTCCACATTTTCTCACATTATGACCACAAACATCAATATATTTTATTGGAATTCAATTTTTGGAGTTTTTGGAGTTCAATTTTTATTACAAATAAAAAACTGAAAAAAAATTCTTTATCTACTTTATGAGCTGAGTTCAAATGCTGTGCTGAGAGCAGTTTCACAGCAGAATGGCTGTCATGGTTTGGCCTTTCTTTTCTGACTGTAAAAGTTTAAAGAAATATGAACTCTATAGTTTTGAAATTCTGGATTTAAATTTGGTTCAAATTTTTGACTGATTTAGGTTTCCAGCTGCTGGAGAGTGGATGGTCATCTTTGATGTATTCTTACAGCGATGATGCTCCAGATTCTCTTTTTAATGGGGAAGATCTGGAGACCAGCAGGCCAGTTTGGATGAAGCCATACCGTTGTAGAAGCAGCAATCTCTGGTTCTGCAGTACCATAGCCGGTTTAGCATAAGCAGTGTTTGAAATTCATCAAAATTATTATTTCTAAAAAGTAGGTAAAAAAAAAATGGAAATTGTCATGTGTGAGTTCTGGAGTTTGTTGACTCTGACTCACCTGTCTTTAATTTCACCTGATAGATGATTTAAAAATGGCTGACAGGCTTATTCAGGTAGTCACCCAACATAGAGAAAGGTTGCTTTGTCAGTGACAAGGGATTATTATATTAACTTTTTTTCTATTTTATAGGGACAGTATTGATGATATTTACCACAAAACTGAGGATTTGGATTTCCCCTTATACGTCTTTAGTCTATTGTGGCGTGGCTGTCTAGACCATTGACTGTATACAGAGATGGACTGAGCGAGTGTAACGCCATCCGTAGAAAACACCTTACCACCGGATCCAGCAAAATAAAACCAATTCAGTCACAATTTTTTTGCTATACAGACATTGGAACCGGTCGACAGTGATTGGTCCGAATCGGTCTGAGTCACGTTTTTTAGAGCAACTACTGTCACCAATCAGAAGTGAGCTTGTTTTAAGTCCACACGCATTCCACTGAAAGCAGGCTCAAGAGAAGCTGTAATCACACTTTTGAGGTGGGGCAAGCGGGCACCACGTGCTTTTACTGGGGCATCTGATTGGCCAGTTTATAACTGGAATAACTTGTGATAAAGAAAAAAATATCATGATAAAAAATAAAGGATTAACAAGAAGACGTTAAGAAAAGTTATCAGAGCAAGTATGGTTATTTTAATAAATAGAATGAATGAGTAATAACTGTCTATTTCTTAGTAGAAGTCTGGGATTTTGGCTTGGGGGGAGGGGTCACTCTGTCCAGTTCCCATATACAGTCAATGGTCTGGACCAAAGTAAGTAGGGGAGTTTTCCTGGTTCAAGGGAATTAGTAGCAGCTGATATTCCTGGAGGATCTGCATCTGTTAAAAACCAACAAGAACATCTCGACTTATCACAGACCACTGTCTCACTATGATATTGTTCATTTTAAATTAGTCTTGATCCACAGAAAACAAGTCTGCTACTGCACAAATATAGCACAAAACAGAAACATGTTCTGTATCATATGGCTTTTATTTGTCATCTACAGGTGGTCCAAAAGATTTGTTTGGCCACAGAGAAATCTGGAAGTGTCTCTGGATCATTTAGTATTGTCACTGACACAATGATGACTATTTGAAATGCTGTGTCATCTAAACAGCTAAAGATCATGGGGTCTAAATTGTTCCTGACACACAGAGAATCCTCCATTTTCTCTTAAACTTGTGACAATATTTTGCTCTGTACGTAGTAGGATGTTTAAAGATTGATGTTTGGCATATTTGATTTTAAAGAATGCATCATTCTTGCATGCACTATACATACCAGGGAGCATCTATCCATCTTTTTGGGGATTTTTTTTTTCTTTCTTGTCATGTTATGTGTGATGTATGTCTGAGTTTCATGTACATGAACACGTACATGTACTGTAGGAACATACAGAAAAAAATGTTAAACTCAGTCAGTAAGGATTCTTTTTTAATCTTTCCTGTTTAATTACTCTTTTCCTATTTAATAAATCCAAGCCACGAACCAATCTTTAGTTCTGAGACTTTGCCACTCAAAAGTATTTCTTCATAGCTTATCAAGTTGTGCATTGGACATTAAAAAAACCTAAGTAGTTTTTAGATGTTGTCCTTGCTACGTATTTTTCATATATTTATATATATATTTATGTATATATTTATATACATATATATATATTAATATATATATAATGTTTAGTAGTTAATGAGAAAAATGAACTCATTTTATTTAGTTTTTAGTTGGCTAATGTTTAAAAATCTCCCAACTTTTCCTGAATTTCTAATGCCAAAATATAACACATTAATAAGTTACTCACCTCCTCCATGGAATCAATGATTTTGGACAACTGCACATCATTTAAGTCTTTAAGAGTTCGAGACCTGTAACCATGACAACAAAAGAATTCATCATAAACACCTGAATCTGAAAACAAGACCTTTAAAGTGAGGTGTATTCATATTTTGTTGGATTTCAGCTAAGGTGGTTATAAAGAGTGTGAGCTCACGTCTTCAGGAAGCCCATCAGCTGCTCTCGTTTCTTTTTGGACTTGTTGGTAATGATGGTTCTGTATGTCTGTCGCTCCATGCACCACAGACGCACCGGAGTCTTTGCTGCAACATGAGTGACAGGGTCAGACAGAGGCGGAGCTACGGGGGAAATCAAAAAGATCTGCTCCCTATATTTTTTAGTCAATATTATCGTCACTGACGAAGATAAAGAAATGAGCAAGAAATCTGCAATACAAGTTTCTTTCAGAATTACAGAAACAAAAGCACATTTTTCAATAGTACCTCAGCTAATAGAACTGCTATTTTATTATTTACAACAAAAACACATTAAAACTGCTTGAAATTCTTGTTTTTGATCCTTCATTTGTAATGGCCTTCCACTCTCTCATTTGCCACTCTTCCAAAGTCTTCTACCCCCCATATAAAATGTTCTAGCTCCCCCTCTGGGATCAGACAAGCATGTCAATATTTTGACACTGGTTTTAATTTTATGTCTTGAAATTTTAATATTTAATCAATGAATATGTTTTCAGAAAATGGTATCACGCCTGCAGAACTGCTGCGTCTAAAGTCTTTTTTTTTTTTAACATTTTCTGAGCCTTTGAAAACATCTGCAGAGCCCTACCAAACAGGAAATTAAGAGTTACTTTTAAAACCTTTTCTTTTAAAGCAGTTTTATTGTGTTCTAGTTGGAAAAACAAATTATTCTGACCAGTAGGAGGTGCTTCTCAGTAAAACAAAGCAGCATTTTGGTGCATTGTCTATGAAAGTGTTGTGAGGGTATTTTACAGTTTTGATTAAAGCTTTTAGAATCATTCTGAGAACCATTAAGTGTAGCACATACTACTCACATAAATGTGATTGGGACTGCATGAAAAACTGAATAAATGAAGTCTCTTCATGACTGTGTCTGACCTTTAACTGTGGCTGTCCGTTTGCAGTTGTACAGGATGGCCAGTTCTCCAAAAACATCTCCAATGCTAAGAGTTCGGAGGTCCTGTCCCGCCTGGGTGACAATGAGCTCACCAGCTGAGAAGAGAAGTCATTTTAAAAAAATCTTTGTGAACACATCTACATGGGGAACACACTCTGGAGCTTACTCCCACCTGCCACGATGTACATGCTGTCTCCTTCACAGCCTTCTTTAATGACTTCCTCTCCAGGTTTGCAGTTGGACGCTCTTAAAAGGTCCACCATCATGGCAATTTGCTCTTCATCAAGGCGACTTAAGAAGTCGTTCTTCTGGATGGCTTTGACAATCAGAGCTGTTTCACTGTGGGTAAACAGAGCATTGTTAATATATAGGAACACATGTGACTCTGGTTTGATGAAAAACTTCTTTTTTCCTGCATTAGGGACTGAAAACCTGGCAGTTTTCTTCACAGTGCTGCTTGTAATTTCCAGCTTCTCAGGAATCGGCTCAGAGGCGATGACGGCCACGCGACTTTTCCTGAACTCGGGTTCCAATTCAATACTACTCTGAGAGGGAAAGTCTGCTGAGAGCAAACAGAGAAGAACAAAGACGATTTACAGGTCTCTCTTGAAGACCATTTACATTCTACAGTGATAGAAGCAAATGTTTCTGTGTGAGCAATGGCTTCATACCAAGATCCTGATATTGACTTTGCAGATTTTGCAAAAGTTTTTCTTTCTCTTGCAGACGCTGCTCTGTGGAATTAAAAGAGGGAAGGTTTTTTTTAATGTTTAATTGATTGAATATTGCTGTAGGGTCTGCTTTTGGTGCTTTCTAGAGGCTCAATAGGCTAGCCCACTATTCTTTTAGGGCTGCCAGTGCTACTCAGTGGTCTTATGACAAATGATTTTCTTTTTTACTTTCCAACTCAGATTAATCTCTTAAGTAGATTTACATCTGCACTTTACAAAAGCATCAGCAGGTAAAATCAGAAACACATTCTACATTTTGTTTGTTTACTTTGAGTTGAAACAAAAACCTTATTCAGTTTCCATCCTGCTGCTAATTACTCAAGTCTTTCCTGTGTTTGTGTGCTGCACCCGCACCTCCCTGACGGGTGGAGCTTTCCAACAATACTTTTGTGAGCCTCTTAGCGACTTCAGAATCATTTACATGTTTTATTACGCATAAGTAGACTTTGTACGTAGGAGCAGGAATCCAGTAAGGAGCAGAGGACATGCCAGCTGAAATGCATCCACCTGCAGCGTTTGGTATCATTGTAACACATAAAAACACATGCTACACTTAAGTGAGGCTGTTTTGAAGATAAGCCTGTTCTGCAACTGTTGTACTCACCCAGCTCCTTGTTCTGCCTCTGCAGTTCTTGGTTGATAAGGCACTGCTTCTCCAGCTGTAGTTGGAGATCAGCTATTTGCTTCTCCATGACTACAAGGAAAAGTAACAAACACAATGTCACATTATGCTCTGAGGTTACCATTAAGTTGTGAATCTATTTTAAAAGCAACATAAATTGTTGTCTTTGAATCCCAGCACACTTTTACTGTTTTCATAAACATTTATGATATTTTTTATGGATAATGGAACACTAGTGAAAGAAATTGTATAATAAAGTCTAATCTAACCTTGAGACTGTTACAGTGTCCTACTGTTGCAGAGAAAGATGGACAGTTTCTGCAGAAAAAGTTTTCTTGGAACGAGCCAACAAAGTTTGTATTTTCAGGTGTTTTACAACATTCTGCCACATTTTCTTATCATTTTTGTTTTAGAATAAAAACTTCTATAAAACTCCACACAATAAAACTTCTATATATTTCCATTTTAAACCCCGATTTCTCTGTTTGCAGACTTGGAATGACAACCAGGATCATGATCAGGACATAAAAAAAAAGATTCATCCATGTCCATGTTAGTCTAACTGGGAAAAGCTGTCAGCATGTAATCATTTCAAATGTCACTTGACCTCTAATTGCAGTCTCACCCTGGACATTGAACAGCTTTAAGATTGTGCACAACATGAAAGGGAAATCATAAAGTCTCCGAGCAATAAAGCAAAACTGTGACATCAAGCATCCCTTTGATGCAAGTCAAGATAAATGAGTGGAGAGCTGAAAAAAGAACTCTGAGATCGCAAAATGATCCATTTCCAGCACTGATTCACCATGCAGGGAGCATTTACATGATAAGAACAAGCAGAAAAGCATGCAGCTGCAGAGCAGAGTGTCAACAGGCCAGCCTTGAACAAATACAGCCCTGCATGCAGCCACTAACCAGACCCTGACTTGGATGTTTCATTAACTTTCATTTGCATTAAAAACGATAAACAGTTAAGCCTCCCACAAACAGGGCTTGTGAACTTTCTAGGAAGTATTTTGCAACAAGCTGGCTAAAAAACTGAAGTGCATGCTGGTCAACAAACCACTCCTCACAGAACTCCAGCCTGAGAGCAGTTAAAGCACAGACTAAAATGTAGATTCAAATCAGTTTAAAACTGTGCAGTGTAAGATTCAGAAATGAATCGAGAAACCTTTTTTTAGCTTTCAGCTGCCGAGCATGCTGTTTATCATCATAAATATTCACCAAGCTAACTGTCAACCTCCTGCTGCTTTATTTATAATTCATATTCATGGCTCATAATGGCTGAATCCTCCCAGCTGTTAGAGACATCCAGAGTGGTCTGAAATGCCCACTCGATCTCCCCTTGAACATTCTATACTTTATTTTATTTTTTATGTAAGCAAAGGTTACAGCTGAAAAGAACAAAATAAGAAGAGGCCTAAATAAAAAAGAACATTAAAGTATTTTTCTGGTGTTTTTTTTATTTTTAGCTCTTACAAAACAACAATCAGCAAAGTGCAACTATTTCAACTTTGAAAAAGAATAAATGCATCTGATAAAGTTTTTTTTAATATTTATCTATGAATGACTTCTTAAATGTGTCTTAAAACATTTTTAAAAAACCTAAAACCTTTCATTTCATGGATTTTTCACTTCATGCATAAACTGACATATATTTAAAAATGTTCATACTTTTTTATTTTATATTTTTAAAAAGCATATTTGTATAGTGCCCCTGCGACAGACTGGCGACCAGTCCAGGGGTGTCTCCTGCCTTCGCCCATGAGTAGCCGGGTTAGGCTCCGGCAACCCCGTGACACCGAAAGGGATAAAGTGGATTGGAAGATGAATGAATGAATGAATGAATATTTGTATAGTCAAAATGTCCTGCTTGATATTTATAATTTTGTTGTCATTTTTCAAGGTTTCATTGTGTTGTGACGTACATAAAAGTTAAAGCGTCATTTTCACAAGTATTTCTCAGACTGCCTCAGAGTATAAAGATTCACTCCACACATACACAATCTGTGTAGCTAATTTGTTACTACTTTTTTCATTTTTTTTTAATTGTCATGAAACTTGTCATACATTTATTTACAACTTTTTAAATCTGTTTTTTCCACTTTTTAGTTTCTATTTCATTTTGAAGAATCATTTTTAAGCATTTTTTTTAATTACTTAGGACAAGAGCTCAGGTATGAGAACTAAACAATGTTTTAATCTGTTTTAATAAAGTTGGAAGGAACATAGAATAAACTCACCTGCAGGCATCAACTGTCCGGCCAATAAAGGCCGGATGGATCGAAAAAAAAAAAAAAAATCTCAAACTTTACCAAAAATCTCCCTCCTGTGACCTCTTGAACCCAGACGGCGTACAGGCTGAACACACCTGTCCAAAATGATCAGTTTGCAGCCTCTGCACTCCCCCACCTGTTTCTAAAGCTTACATCACCAATTCTGGCTTTTACTTGAGCTTCCAGCTCTCTCAGGCTTTCCTCTTCCTTCCTTTGCTGTATCTGTCAATCTCAGCCGCTCTGGCATCGAATCATTAACTGTAACCTGAAGCGCCGCCCATCACACCAGGTAGCAGTGTGGAGAAGGAGATGGAAAAAAGCTTAAGTGGAAAGATAAACATGCACGACAAAAACTATTGGATTTTTTCACATTTTTAACATAGTTTTGGCAAAGATTTTTTATTTTTTAGGGCTAAAACTCTCTGCCTCAGAGGGAAATACACTCCCCAGCTCCACCTTTGATGTTTCTGTAATTTCTTTTATATTTCTACACACAAATAAAGGCATTTGCATTTCACACAAACTTCCTCGGAGAGTCAGACTCCCAGCAGCAGTGGGAATTTATGTAAAGTGAACTGTGGCAGCTCATAGATTACATCTGCCAAAGCGGGAAACTGCCCGCTTGTTTCAATTTTTCCACACAGGAGTTTTTCCAGCCCCCTGAATGCACCTCAATGAGGTTTCAGGGTAAGCATTGTGTCAGAGGGTGTGGGCCCACATTGTTCTCAGTTAATTATTGATATTTTTCTGATTAATCCGTGACAATAATGACTGCAGGACTGAGATAAAAGGGTTTGGATCTGTGGAAGCAGAGTGGTGTCAGGCGGTGCGCGAGTTCTGACATTTTCATCTGCATGTGTTTCTCCTAACATGTTCCAGCTAGGATTACATGTGATTCTGACTGTATTTAAATTAAATTGAAATGACTTTAATAACACAGCAAAAAGGACAAAGTCAACGGAAGGACAATCCCAGTTTATTAAATAACTTTTTTAAACAGAAAATGTCAAAGTGCATGTTATTAACCCATAAAAACACTGCTACATTCAAGAAAACATCAATTTGAGACAATGTATCACCATTAGCAGCTTTTACCCTAATCAGTAACAGGAAAAATACATTTGTCTGAAGTATTTGCGTAAAATGGTTAAACAAGCATCATTTTTCTGGTGCAACCTCAAAATGGAACAGTGGCACGTTTGTCTTGGATAAAAAATAACCTAAATTAAAACAATTTGCTTAATCTGTTTAATTCTAACCAAGAACTGGTTCTGCCAAGCTTAGTGCATTAAAATAAGTGCTCTTTTAAGGTAAATCCTTCTTTGTTTAAATTAAAATCAAGCTCATTTCCTGCACGGAACACCAGGCGTGCCACACTTTACCTAAATTTTCAGAACAATCAAATGAAAACAGAGGTTAGTTTCCACACAAAATGCAGCTCTAACCGGACACTTCCATAGATGCTTTTTACATTCAGAAGGAACCAAGACTTTCTTCTCATTTATTTTTAGTGGAGCTTTTCTAATCTCCTTACTCAATGACCAATTTGTAAACTCTATTTGCAGAATTAAAGTGGAGCTTTTAGCTAGCATTTATTGAAACTAAAACTTATCCTCCAAAGTTAACACATCCTCAATTAAAACAATTTTTTTGGTTAAATAAATACAATTTTTTAAAAATTGTTCTTTGTTTGATATTGCAAATTTAAGTACAATTATGAGTCGATAAACAAGACTGTTAAATTAAACTTAAATTGTCAAAAACATGGAAGTACTTTGAAGAACTGTAACTTTTGTAACTGCTGGTTTTTAGCATTGACGAGCTTTGATTAACATGTTTTTAATGAAATCTCAAAAGGCAAATGAAAGGTAGCCTGTGTGTCCTTCCATATTCACACCATCATCCGACATTAGCTTCAAAGGAAGGCAAACACATACAACAAATAAAACTAATAAAAACTCAGCAAGTTTTGATAAATTAATAACTTTGTGCTAAATGAAAGTACAAAAAAGTCAACTTTTTCTTTAAATTCCCTTCATAGCATGTCCCTTTTACATTAAGCAACATGTATTAAATGGCAAAGGCTACAGTACTTTAAGGCCTTACAGTGTTTTCTTGTTAGGTAAAGATTTTTCATACAATCTTGGGTTCTACAGCAGGGAAGGTGCCAAATCCAAAAATTAAAATAAATATTGTAATATTTTAATGTGCATTTGGTAAAGACTTGATTGTTTAAAGGCAAGAGGTATTTATGAATCAAAAATCAACTTTACGCTCTTCATAGAACAAGAAACAAGGTGTTTTTAATGCCGATTGCAACAACTCTCGTCTGTGCTGTATTTTGCCATTTTTATGTATATTTACTCATGTAGAAGGCGCAAATGTCTTTATCTTGTCCTTTTTTGGTTACATCCTAACTTTTTTTAAAGCAAAAAAAAAACAAACTTTTTTTCAGATATAAACACCTAGACACTACAGTGGGGCGAAAAAGTATGTAGTCAGCCGCCAATTGTGCAAGTTTTCCCATTAAAAAAAGATAAGAGAGGCCTGTAATTCTCATCATAGGTATACATAACGATGAGAGACAAAATGAGAAAAAACCCTCTGGTGTATGGGGGTGTTACTGTAGGTGTTGCTGACAGATTAACAGAAGTTTGCGTGTGAGCTCCATACAGGGCCAGTGCCCAAATATTTTCAAGCAAAAGCCTCAAGGTTCACTAGAAGAAAT
This sequence comes from Adrianichthys oophorus, assembly GCA_036245035.1. NCBI lineage: Eukaryota > Metazoa > Chordata > Actinopteri > Beloniformes > Adrianichthyidae > Adrianichthys > Adrianichthys oophorus. The sequence continues at coordinate 13,193,723 of BSAI01000101.1, read as the reverse complement.
TGTGGTTACAAAGTTTTGGACTCCTTCAAACTGACTGTGGCTTCATTAATTATGGCCGGCAGCAGCAGTCACTGACTGCAAGGACCATATTGTTTTGAGCAAAAATTTGACCCCCGACACATGCGCGAAAACTCACCAAAATTTGCACGCACCTGGCGAAAATGAATTTTGGGCATAGGGAACGACACCTCCCCTAAGTCAATGACATCTCTGCAAGCAAAAGTGTAAAAAAATGAATGGGCCAAACATTTTTGATGGAAAAAAAAATCAAAAATCAAAATACACAAACAAAACCAAAACACATGTGTCGGGGATATTCAGGAGCACTTTTGAAATTATTATGGTTGTTATGGTATGATAGCCACACAGCATACAGCTTAGCAGCCATTTTGTGGAAAAGTGTGAGATTTGGCAAATTTCACGTTTTCACACAATATGGGAAAAGGACATTTTTGTTTGTACGATTTTTGCAAAATCGCACACACATGCCGCCAGCTGAAGTCTACAGCCATCACAAAAGTTTCATTGACCTTTGGAAGAGGCAGCCATCTTGCATTTGAATTAAAAAATGTCTATTACCAGCTACAAAAAAAAAAACTCATGCTAGGAATTTCCATCAATCGTTTTGTAACTTCGAGCATCATTGAGAACAAAATGTGCAAAAAATGTCCGAATTAGGAGTTGTGGATTTTGAATGGCGTGCGAATGCTGAGATCGCACCTGTTGCTTGGCTAGCTTGCACATATTTTATCGGAATGTCGTAAAAAGGGTATACATGAATTCAGTGGCCCAAGCTGAACAAAACAACATAAGATACGATGTGACAATGTTAAAATTATGGGTGTGGTAAGCAAAGAACTGTCGCAAAAAAAATCTGCTGACTTGGCAAAAAAAAAATTGGAATCCACTAATGAAACCAATATACATGTGCAGGAGATATCCAAATTGAATTTAAAATTATTAAGAGATGGCAACATGACCCACGGTTTGGCGGCTATTTTATGTCAAAATCTGCAATTTTTTTGATTTTCACGTTTTTCAAAGCGAACCTTTTGTTTGTTCAATTTTCACAAAATTTCAATCACATGCTGAGAAAAAGTAGTAAGTCCACAACAACCCCTGTCGTTTTGTTGACCTTTGACATCGGGAAAAAGCTGTAAGTACCAGCTACAAATAAAAACTCGTCCTAAGAATTTTTAACCAATTTTTTCCCAACTTCTCGGGCATCACGGTGAAGCAATTGGGGAAAAAATGTTGGAATTAGAAGTTGCAGATTTTGAACAGCATGCGCTTGGTGAGCATTCTTCTATTATTCTCACTTTTTTTAACCGAATATTGTGAAAATTTAACATGTTGATCCCTGACTACAGCTGAGCAAAATTGTATAACGGGTCAAAGGTGGGCGGCGAGAGTGGCGGTGGTGTGTAGAGACGGGTGGCTGTGGCGAGTAGAGGCGAGGGCAAAGGGCGGGTAGCTGCAAGGGCGGGTGGCGCCTGCGGGCCATCCAAAGCCGCTACTGGCTTTAATTTACATCTCACATAACTGTAATGGCTCGGAAATGTAAAAAAAAAAATTCAAATGCTGTGACAAAAAAATAAACAAATTAGCAACAGTTTTCACTTGGAATCACAATGAATTGCACAGATGTCTCATAAACTTCTAGCAAAATAGTGGCTCCAAATTCTCTCAGCTGTTTCTATGTGTTTTTAAATCATGATGTTCACATTTAGTAGTTTGTTCAATTTGTTGTATACTCCAAAATTTTAGATTCTTATTTTTGGTTCCAGTTATTCACAATTTAGTTATAGCTCTAACTTAAGCATAGAAACTTAATTGATAACAATTTCAGATGACTAAGTGACCATTTTAATACATTTTTTTTTTAATTTTTAAAAATATTTAAACTTTCTGTGGGGTGCTAAAAACAATGCAAGAACCCCAACAGGACTTTTTTGTTGGGATTTTTGCCTTCCCCTTACAAATCCTGGTAGAGCTTTAACTTATTAGTTATAATGATTAAATGATTGTCTGTGAATTCTTTTAGAATGTATCTAGATTTCATTTTTTTTGTTTTCAGACTTAACATGTCTTAATAACATTTGTTTTTGTTTTTCCTATTCCTCTTTGATGCCACATGCTTTCTTGAGGTCCCTGGGGTATTCAAAAGCTGCATGAAAAAACTGGCCAAACAGGCGCTCCCTGAAATTTTCACCACGAGGAAACAATCCCTGTAGGAAGGCGATGTGTCCGCCGTGAGCCGTCACAAGCAACGCAACATTTGGCAGAGACTGGACAACAGAGACGGGAAAAGCTGCAAGAAGGCGGCAAAATGAACACTTAACTCAGACAAGAAAATGACCCATTTTTACCAGACAACAAGAGAAAAACAATCAAGTTGAAATGCTTTTTTAGAAGATTCTTCTTTTGAATGTTAAGATGAAGATTTGTATGTAAACCAAGTTGAACCTAAACTCCTTATGATTAAATAAAACATAAATATATATCTGAATGTGGTAGTAACTAATAGAAAAATCAATTATCTACCTTGTAGTAGTGGGAAACCATGCAAATCTCATAAAGGAGGAGCCATGAAGACTTGAATAGACTTTTACCGAGACAAGCTGGTTCTGGAGTCTCCATCCAGATTGATAAACAGAGGTGTTGAAGTCACGTACTTTTTTGTTTGTTTGTGTGTTAAGCCATTAATGGAAAATGCTTTTAGCACATGTTAAAACCAGATCCTCATATTTTTTTTGTTTCTAAACGAGTAAAAAAAGTTAGAAAAACGACTAAAAACCCTGCAGATTGTGTCTGAGTGTGAACACAGGATGAAAAGACAACATCACCAAGTCACAGAAGTCTTTGAGGAGGAGTTTAGACTCCAACAGTTGATTCTCCAATCTTCATAGCCTTAAACTGTGTGATCGTCCTGCTAAAATTCAAGGTTTTAAACTCCCTCACATGCAGCATGTCTGAGTCTGGTGACTGTTCCAAATACACCAAGACAAGCCTCAGAAAATTCTTTCATGGGGAGGAAATTTAAGGGGGACCTGGTTGCAGACAAGATGACGCCCAAACACAATATTAAACTGATCATTAGCTGAAAGTGGAAATGTCGCAACTGTAGCCGAAAGCTGAATTTGCGTATCTACACTAGAAGATTCCTAACCCTATGAATTACTCTAGGCATAATCCTAACTGTAACCCTAACCCGGTTCTGGTGTTTTTCTCGGGGAAGAGTGTGAACCTCGGTCGAGGACTTCCAGCTAATGATGCTCTGGCGCCATCTTGGAGTCATGTTGTTGTCTTCAGCCAGGTCCTCTTGGGAAATTTGGTGAGAATTTAGTCAAATATTTAGAAAACACACATAAGAAATATTCAGACAGTAAAAAAATCCAATGTTCAAATGTTCCTTTTGGCTTAATCTTTACAAAAAAGTAAAATTTTACTCTTAGTCAATTGATTCATGAATTTAACTTGCAAGACTAAATAATACAGTGTTATAATATACTAATAGCTGAATATTGAGCTAAAAATGTCAAAATGCAGCTCTGCCACATCTGAACATTGTCAGCATACTTTACTTTCACATCTGTTTTGTTGCTAAATGTTTAAGACCCACTCCAATGAAAATTGTTCTTGTGGTGTTTTTCTCATGAAAATTAAGATTAAAACTGCACTTCTGTGTCCCAAATGATTCAAAGTATAATTCGCAATCTTTGTATAGTTTGGCCAGGGGTGCCGTTTAGATTCAGGAGTGTCTTACTTGTGATTTTTTTTTTTACCTGAATAGGCTCTTTTTTTTTTTTTTTTAGGTTGGTTGTTATTTTGAAACAATGTTCTAGAAAATGACACAGGTTTTTTTGATATTGGCTAAAAACTGCAAAATCAGAATTGAAAAACTGGGAATGATTTCACAAAAGATCAAAAGATGGTTGGAAGGGGGCCTTTCAAGACTATTGCGAGCCCTTACAGCATGTATGATGAAAAATATCTATGCTCATCACTTTAGTTTCCCTGCTGACTCCTGGCTCTCCACTGCCTTATTTATTGAATTCTAGGCTAAAAACTCCCTGCAGCACCCCCTTCTGATTGAACATGGAAGCACAAAATGTAGATTTTGACATGAAAATGTCTGTAAAACCATGGAAAGTTGAAGAAGCTAATTTTATTATTTTTTCCCCCATATTTAAACACAGTCTGAGCAACTCACCATTCTCAGGAGAAAATGGATCGTCTGCAGCGTTGAGACACAGGATGGGTACTGCAGTCTGGGGGAGTTTCTTTCCCGGGCTGGCATCAACGTAATAATCCACACAAGACTTGTAACCGAACACCACAGAAGTGAGACGCTCGTCAAACTCCCTGACTGTCCTTGCCTGCAAGAGAAGATGGCACAAGATGGCAGAGACGACACAAGTGTGAGAAAGTGATCTTCTCTAAACCCCAATCTTACCTTCAAGACGTGGTCGACATCCACCACCTTCTCTAAAACCTTCCTGTGCCTGTGAGTAACACACATTTAAATCTTCGCATGACACTAACTTTGAATTAATATAAGGCGTCTGACCTGGAGACAGTACGGCACAGGCCATTAGTGAGGTACATGTTGAAGAGCAGCCAGTTGAGAGGTTTTTCCAAAGAGTTTGAGGAAACCATTGCATCCCAGGCAACAGAAATGGTAATTCCTGCCACCATCCCCGAATCCTCCCGCTTCCGGGCCAGGTAGTTCAACAAGATCATGCTACACGTGGGGGGAAAAAAACAGCTGACTTAGATGAAGAGGGCTGAAAGGAAACAGGAAATCAGATCTTCACCAAACCACTCACCCTCCTAAAGACACACCAGCACCGAGCAGAGGAGCATGAGGGTAGAGTCCCTTCACATGCTGGACCACACGCTCCAGATCTGAGGTGTTTGCAGCACAGTAGGTGACTGGAGTCTCCAGGAGAGGAGCAACACAAGACAGTTACCTTTTAAAGAAACATGATCCACAAATTTTGTTTTTCTGTGGCAGACACCGATATGGTAAACTCCAAATAGACAGTTATGCATATTTCTTAGTTTCAACAAAAAATTTTTTTAACAATGTTTATTACGATTGCCTGTCTTTCCAAAGAGCCACTTGAGCTGAGCGTCACCTAAATGTTTAGGATTTATTTGATATAGCTTTTAAAATCATAACTAAACCATAAAAATTACATAAATGTATGAGAAAAAAGTTGTAAATTATGTGAAAAAAGTAATCATTCTACAAGACTAAAGTCGTTATGAAAATAAGAAAAAAAAATATCTACAAAACTAAAGTCATAATAGGGAAACATTGTCGTAATTTTACAAGACAAAAGTCGTTATGAGAAAAGAAGGAAAACATTTACAAGAATAAAATCCTAAAAGTATGAGGAAAAGTAGTAATTTTTTGAGAATAATCTCATGAAGAAACTCTTAAAATTATGAGGAAAAAAGTCAAAATTTTACAACAGAATAAACTTGTAGCATAATAAATAATAGTCAATTTTTTACAATATAAAAGCTATAACATCTAAAGTTTTAGGTTAAGATTTTACGAGATTAAAGTCATACATATCTGAGGCAATAGTCCGCTTACTAAGAAAATATAAAAACAAAACGCTCAATTCGCACTGTTTTCAGACTTCCGCGTAACATCGATCGCTCAATTCGCACAGCAGAGCCTCAATTCGCGTTTAAACCATTGACTTTACATTGAAACTGGCCGCCTCTGCCGTGCGAATCATGTTTGGTGTGAGGACACCTTTAGAGATAGGTTTAGAAGCTCGGTCACCCAGAGAGAGCTCGGAGTAGAGCTGCTACTCCTCCACATTGAGAGGAGTCAGTTGAGTTGAAGTGGCCAGGGAGAGGGGAGTCTGGGCATCTTTGTTCAAACTGCTGCCACTGCGACCTGGTCCGGATGAGTGGAGTAACATGGATGGATGGATGGATGGATGGATGTAAAGACATTAAAAAAGAATTTGCAGAACTCTGCATAAGATTGTGGATGGAGGCTGGATAATGTGGAGAGGCTTACACAACTAACTATAAAAAAAAAAAAAACAGCTTTTTCCTTGTAAAACTACAACTTTTATCGACAACTTTATTCTCAAAAATTTATTTATTTTAATGTTTTTATGGTTTCTCTAAAGCGTCATCATACAATTATGCTTTCATTTATGAAAAAAAAGATTCACAACCTACTTTTTTTATATATATATATACACACACACACACACACACACACACACACACATATATATGTATATACATACATACATGCTATACTTTTATTTTTCTATAATAATATAATATAGTTTTTAAAAATGTCTTTTAAGTTGCTGATTTGAAAATATACACATTATATACGCAGCTTTTTTTAATGGTAAAAGAAAAACTTTATTTTGTTTATTTTAAAAAATTAATTGTTTTTCAAACATTAATGTTAGAAGAAACTAAAGATAATTAAGAATATTTGGGGTGTTTTTGCAGTGATAACACAGAGTACTCACCAACAACTCCTCCCCTGAAACTCCTCTGTTGTTGAACACCACACATCTAAAAATAAATAACAAAAGACATAATCTAAAATTTGTGTCTTCATTTCCAGCTTCCACGGATGAGCAGATCAACTGACCTGTAGCCGTGGCGTGTGGCCTGAGTGACGGCATGTCGGACATAAGACTGCTGGCTGTTTCCTGTCAGGCCTGGGAGGATGAGCACTGTGGGACGAGTGGAGGATTCTGGGTAGGTCGTGCTGGACTGATTGTCCACCCAGTCCAGACAGAGCTGACCTCCATCGAGCGTACGGATCAACTCACTGTAAGGTGAAAGTTGAGGAATGGAATTCAGGAAACTGCAGTTTCAGAAGAAGTCACCAATCAGAATAGTAAAATTGGGTGTGCTGTTACTTGCGATAGGACACAGGGGGTTTGGTTTTAAGGAGAACACAGATGAGGGTTTGAAGCCGGCCCTCCCAGCACCATGGAGTGGGACTGAAGCACTCAGAGACCACAGGACAGTGCTTGCGGAGGAATGCACTAAAGGGCTGGCTGCAGATCAGTGCTGGTGGCTGAGGAGGACATGGATTTATGGGTATTTATTTCTGATTGCTAAACAGCTCACTATCCTCACATGGTGACAATTAAAATAGATATACAATGATCGTGGTTGTTTGCATTAAGTAAGGGAAAGGGGAGGACGTGGGCAGTCGTTGCATAACCTTGACTGACCTGGCACTTGCGGCCCCACAGATAGTACAGCGCAGCAGTGACGGAGCAGAGGAACAGCGTGTACGGTCTGGATACTCCCTCCCAGCATGTCCTCCACAGCTCCGCACTGCTCAGGTACATGGCAGCCGTCTATGACCTGCTCCCAGACAGGGGAAATACATAGAAACAAATATGGCAATGTTATGGAACCTGCCTTCATTCCACCAGAAACCGCTCGGGGCGCTTGCAGGTCCTCTTCTTCTTTAACATCAGCGCTTGTTTTGCTTTTTGTTTTTTTTCAATATATTTATTTTTCTTTACTGCCGGCGTTTTGTCGAGTAGATGCCGCTTCCTCGCTCCAGCTCAGATGTTCAAGGTCCGCCTCCTCTGTTTCGGCGCTTTACTGCAGTCTTCACGGCTTTTTGTCGGTTCTTCATGCGGATTAGCGCCACCTTCTGTTGATGGCTCCCAGCCGACACTACAAGCTGCACTTCCGCGCGGAGCCTTTGCCTTTTTAAAAAAACCTTTATTAACAAAACAGGATCCGTAAATCACATACGTGCCGTCTATAGCAAACAGAAAATTGAGGTTCAAAGGGGACTATATCAAATAAATAAATATTTTAAATATATATATATAAACGCCAATAAATTGTAAAAATAAAAGTATTCATGCATTATTTTAAATTGGCATTAAATAACTGGAAATTAATGCAATAAATATTTAAATATTTATTGCATTAAAATATTAACATTGCCATTAAAACACATTTAAACATTTAATGACATTAATTTATTTCATGGCTAGTATGGGATGAAACAGTATGAAAAAATATATTCGCCATTAAACTGTTAAATAAAAGTGTCCGTACGTCACTTCCGCAAAAACATTTTACTTTTTTTTTTGTTTCGTTTCGTTAAAGATGTATTAACAAAAATTAGGATCCGTAAGCAAAAACTCAAACAAGGGAGGCCAGCAAAAAAGAGCAGGAAAAAAAAGATTAGGATTTACAGAACACACTGAATAGATCACAAAATTAAACATACGGAGCAGGGCCAAATGGGTTACCAATTATCCAAACCATACCCTTCAAACAGGTTACAGGTTTTAACAGCTTTTAAATTTGCTGAGTGGTTGCTCTTTTTCAGAAAAGAAACAGTTTAAAAAAAAAAAAAAAAAGGTTCAGCAGTTGTATATTTACATTTATGAAAATGAAATTTGGCTAAGAAAAAAACGTAAATTAAGTGAATAGGTTTTATCATTTTCCCAGTCCTCAAAAATATCCAAAAACTATGTGTTTAAAAAAAAAAAGAAAAAAACAGGAAGAATATGTTTTTATACCAAATGAAGTTTGCTGGTCCAGAAAGTTCAAGTGAAAGAACAGGTCAATAAAGAAAAAATAAGTGCAATGGTTTCATCCTGATTCTTGCTAAAAGAACAATTGGTGTTGATATCCTTCTGAAATCTTTGGGAAATAGAACATTTAACAAAGCAATTTTTATATTTGAAAGACATTTCTCTGATTAGTTAACAAATATCTATAGGGTAACATCCAGATTTTTTTTCGCATAACAAGTTATTTATTATCCCATTCAAATGGATGAGATGATATGGGAGTATATGTCGATTGTTCCTTTGGATAGATTTATTGCGTGACCAACCTACAAGTGGCATAGTAGGGTCCATGAGTGTTAATGAAACAGCAGAAAAAAGAGAATCCTGAAAACAGAGATTTCAAATCAGAAGGAATTGTATTAATTACAATGAGAAACTCTTTGGTTGATACAAGTACATGAGCAACTTCTAAAAAAAATCCAGTTAGGTGTAAAATTGTCTATTAGGTTGTATTATTTTTACTATTATGTATTTTTATTTTCATTTTATTTTGTTTTGATTTAGCCCACTTAATTTAGTCATCTATTTGTATGATTTGAAAAAAAGAATGGGGTAGGAATAAACAAGACTTCCTCCTACTCCTGTTATAGATTGTATGTACTGTACATTCTAACTGAAAAGAACAAATAAAAGAATGAATTAATTAATTGAGTAACAAGATTAAAGCTACTATTAAACCAGTTTTTAAAAAATAAACTTTTTTTCTTATGTGTGATGTACCTGTTGTTCCAAATGTAACATGCCTGAGGTAAGAAGTTGTGCTTGTATTTAAGGAACCAGGCGAGTAACATCTGTCTATGGAAGTTGGAGAGCTTTATGGGGATTTTGACAATGTCATAATTACAGCCAGCTGACTTGTAATGATCTGTTTTCCTGCAACACAGATTCCCTTCAGTGGGCTCTGTGAAATGTGGGCGGCAAGAAGCTGAACGACAATTAAAAACAGATAAGGGGATATTGGACATCCCTGTCTAATGCCAAGAGATATCAAAAATCTTTGTGAGGTTTCGAGTTTAAGTTTAATAGAGCTGCTATTGTTATTGTATGGGGTTTTTACATTATTATAAAAGTTTAAACAAAAACCAAATTTTCCAAAACTTTATAACTAGTGTTCCACAGAGTCAAAGGCCTTTTTGAAGTCAAGAAATAGGATAAAGCTGTCTGTATCTATGAGGTCACTGAGTCCAGGAGGTCCAGAACCAATCTAACATTGTTAACAATATGTTGGTTTTCACTAAGCCTGATTGTGTTTCATCAATAATTTAAGGTAAAATGTATTTTATTCTGTTGGCAAAACATAGAGCTAAAACTTTATAATTATTTTTTAAGAGTGTAAGATTGAGAGGAGATCTTTTTTAGGTTTGGGGGTCAGAGAAATAAGGCCTTGTGTCATTGAAGCGAGAGGTGAGTTGTTATTGATGCTTTCCTTAAATACTGCAGATAAAAAAGGAGATAATTGTTCTGAAAATCTTTTGAAGAATTCTACTGCTAATCCATCGTTTCCTGGAGATTTGTTATTCTTCAGCTGAGAAATAGTTTGAGAAACTTCTTCAGAAGGGATGGGGGCCTCACATAAAGTTCTTCATCATGACTTAAAGTTTTTGGGTGAGAAAAAGTCTAAGAAAAAGGAAGCAGAACCATCACACTTTAGTTTTGTAAATATTTCATACAATTTTGAGCCGTATTCTGGCATCTGTTGAAGGTCATCTATTCTCTTAGTAGCACTTTTTGATTGTTCAACTTGAGTTTTAGAACGACTCTTCTCTATATTTAAAATGAGGATGCGTTTTGTTCTTCTTCCTCTATCCACTTTCTACGGAATATTTTACATTATGTTAATGTTACTAATGCTAATGTTGACAACAAAAAATAACTTCTTAATTTGTTTATAACACTGAAAATTTTTATCATAATCAAAATGTTTTCTTTAATGTTTAAAAAAACAAAAGAAAAAAGAGGACCGCACGATCCTGCACTGGACTTCAAACGGACTACAAATGTTTTCTTCTTCTCCCCACTTCTCCTCTTTTTTCCTCTTAACTCCAAGCTGTGTGGCTGTCCTTTTATTGTGTATTGTTGAGATTTTCCATTGTCTGTAATGAAAACAATATATGATTATACAGTGTTGCTTTTAGGTAACATACTTTTATCAATCTGTGCTGTAATCCAGTCGGGAGAAACTGTCTGTTGTTAAAAAAAAATAACAAATAACATAAATTCTTGTGATCACGGAGTTACTGTTGTCTTCTATTTCTTCTTGTGTTTCAATGGAGGGTGGCATCAACGTCAAGGTGCATTTCCACCTCCTACTGTATAGGAGTGTGAGTCAGAGTGGGGGACTGCCTAACTAGTTAAAACCTGGATTTAGGGATCCTCTACCATTCCTTCTTGCAGATCCTCTCCGGTTCTGTCAGGATGGATGGTAAACGTTGGTGGACAGCCATTTTCAGGTCTCTCCAGAGATGCTCAGTTGGGTTTAAGTCAGGGCTCTGGCTGGGCCATTCAAGAACAGTCACAGAGTTGTTGTGAAGCCACTCCCTGGTTATTTTAGCTGTGTGTTTATGGTCATTGTCTTGCTGGAAGGTGAACCTTCAGCCCAGTCTGAGGTCCTGAGCACTCTGGAGAAAGTTTTTATTCAGGATATCCCTGTCCTTGGCCGCATTCATCTTTCCCTCCATTGCAACCAGTTGTCCTGTCCCTGCAGCTGACAAACACCCCCGCAGCATGATGCTGCCACCACCATGCTTCACTGTTGGGACTGTATTGGACAGGTAATGAGCTGGTTCTGGTTTTCTCCACACATACCGCTTAGAATTAGGGCCAAAAAGTTCTATCTTGGTCTCATCAGACCAGAGAATCTTATTTCTCACCATCTTGGAGTCATTCAGGTGTTTTTTAGTAAACTCCATTTGGGCTTTCATGTGTCTTGCACTGAGGAGAGGTTTCCATCAGGTCACTCTGCCGTAAATCCCCAACTGGTGGACGGCTGCAGTGATGGTTGACTTTCTACAACTTTCTCCGATCTCCTCACTGCATCTCTGGAGCTCAGACACAGTGATCTTTGGGTTCCCACTTTCCCCAATAGCTCAGTTTGGCTGGCTTGTAAAAAAAAACAAAAACAAAAAAAAACATATTTCTTCTAATAGTATCTCCGGCGTTCATTCCAAAAATTTGGCAGACGGCCCGGCATTTATTAGAGGCAGGCGTCTATTGGAAACCAGCGTTTATTCCATCACTGACAGAATAGTGATGGTAAATGGGTTAATTTTATGGTTACATTTGGTCACAAAATACAGACAACAACACCAGATGAAGATTTCAGGATTTATTGAAATTATGAGAACATTGTATTCTGTTCTGATTAGCACTGGCTGTGAACGCTTCTTTTCTTTTCGAAGCATCATCAATCTCTGTATCAAAAATACTCTTCGCTTTCATGTCAATCATTATCTTGGAGACACTTTTCTGTCTTTGCTCAATAATCCATGTTCAAATTAGTTCTTCTAATTCGTAGCTTACTTTTTTTGCACCTCCACCAGGAAATAGTTTTCTCCTTTTCTGCAGCCATTTTCCCAATATCATATATATTGGGAATACCAATATTCCCAATATATTTATCTGCGTGAACCATTCTCTGATACATTTAGGATCCATCCCAAAATGTGGGGCAGATTTCTCACCAGAATGTTTTTTGGCGTATGCCATTGCAAAAAGTGTAATGGCTAAATCAAATGAGCGTTTCTTGGCCATCACTACATTGGCTAACAACACAAATACCACAGACACCCAGAGTCCATAAGACTATCAATAGTTTGATTGTTTTGCTTGATTACTTCTGTTGATTTGTTGCAATGAAGCATAAATCAAATGATTTTCATCCTTTTAGCTGAGTGGTGCTCCAGCGACAATCTCCGACTCAATTCCACATTCATCATTTCCGCGCCTGATTTTGAAGAAACCTGCATGAAACAGAAGGCAGATTTATTTTAAGGCCTCTTCATCAGTTCAGAACCAAAAAACCTGATGTTTACAAGAGTACAGCAGAAGAGCCCTATATTATTGGTTACTATACAATTTATAAGAACTTTTTCAAATTTAAACGTCATTCAAAGAAAAGCTTCTTAGATCACAAGAAACAGGAAACATTTCGCATTAAAGCTACATAAACAACAAAACATGAAATTCAAAAGTATTCTAACCATGAGTGTTCAAACATCCAAAAGATAAAGAAACACAAAGCCTCTCTAATAAGTTAGTGAATCTGTTAAGTGAAATAAGACAAGTGTCTCTGAGGTCGCCATATTGTTTGAGGTAGGATTACCTTTGTCGCCCCAGTCACTGTTCCAGGAGTTTGCAACCAGCCAGTAAGGGGTCCCATTCTCCTCCCCCCAGCCCAGGATCTTAACAGCGTGACCTCCTAGTATGTCCCCTGTCACATGTTGATACACACCTGATGAAGGGGCAAAAACATTTGATTACTTAGACAAATTTTGCTGCAGGGTTTAAATAAAAACTACAGAGTTTATATACCATTCTTATATAGCAGAAAATCTGCATAAACACTGAAGGCTGCCTCCACGGGCCCGTTCTTGAACAGCTCAGTCATGATCTGCTCCTGCTGAGATGGGATGCTGTACGAGCGTTGGCCTAAAGAGGGCAACATCAATGAGGCCAAGAGTACAAACTGGCGTTAAGGAAAAGCTGCTCTGTGTTCCTGTACCAAAGTGTTTGTCCTTTGGATATGACAGTGAGTATCCATTGATGCACTGCGTCACACACTTGGGAGTCTCCACTTCACCCTGACAAGGAGGACGGCTTCCATTCACATGGTGTTCACAGGGGGCAAGGCTGTATGGCCTGCAGCCTGCAGCACAGGATCATGGTCTGAGAGTGGAGTTTTCAGCAGAAACAGCATGAACCTGAGTGAGAGGAACTCACCGACTTTGGAGTCAAACAAGCCCCCAGTCACAAGTCCTTTGCTTGTCCAAAATTCCCAAGCAGCAGAAGGATAACCACCAAAACAGCTGCAACATACGTTGTGCATTGTCTCATTCGACTCCATGAAGTAAACTAATAATAAAGACTAAGCAACACAAAGTCTTTCACAGAATAAAAGCAACTTTCAAACGTAAAAACCAAAAAGCAAAAAAAAAAAAAAAGACCTTCACATAAATAAAAAAAGCATTTATGACGTTTTAATGACGTCATGACTTTTCATTAATGTCTCAGTAATTGTGTTTGTCAGTATTTTTGAAAGACAAAACACCATGAACGTTAGTCTAGAACAGGAGTGTCAAACTCATTTTGGTTCCGGGGCCTTTTTCAACCCGTCTGATCTCAAGTGGGCCGGACCAGTAATGTAACCTGATATAAACTCTGCTGTGATGGTCTCATCAACACCTCTAATAAATATTCACAGTTGTGTCATATCTGTGATGTTGGTGCTTTCATCAAAAATGACTGGATTCTGTCCTTTATTTGGCTGCCCAAGTCTCCTGAGAGATCATGTATCTGCAATCATAATCCTTGACACACTTCTGTTGGCAAAGGTCAACTGCTTTTTGGGGCACATGACTTCTGCAGCCTTCAGCATGCATTTTTTTTCACAAGTTCACCATCTGCAAAAGGTTTGGATGTTTGCACCAACTTTTTTGCAATAAGGTAGCTAGATTTCACTGCTCCATCACTGACGTCACGGCTGCAGTGAATGCAGACTGCTGGATTTTTTTTTTTGGTTAGAGCCAGGCCCTTAGAACCAGCAAATCCCAGGGAAGGGAACTGCAGTCTGCAGGTGGAGCATGTATAAAGCCAGGCTAATGTAGCTAATGTGTTGTTTGTCCAGCTAATAGTTGGTTAATCTTCTCTTTTCTTAACTGTCCCTACAAATGGTAAAACTTTTCTTTATGGTGAGTCTCATGGTGGCGCTGAATATTATATTCTTTGAGCTCTGCGACCTGTTCATTACATACCAAGCACGCAGGTTTTGCATTCAGCTCCATGAATAAATAAAACTGTCAATTTTTCCTGGAAAGCTCAGCACTCCACATCAGCCTTTCTTCTTTTTGACAACGACATTTTGGTAACTGTGGTGTCACCTCTGATCGTTTTTATAGCAACTTAACAGCGTGAAGCTTGGGAAACCAAACTGCATCTTAACCAGACATGGCAGGCGCTTGCAAAGATACACTGTTTATTTTTGGATCTCTTGTCCTGATAGTTTTGCTTTTCCTTTGCTTCCCCTAGACGCAGAATTGCGCTTTTCTGTCATTTCTTTAAAGAACCGTAACTCACCACAGGAATGGGCTAGAAATTTGCTTTTTTTCCAACATCCTTATGTATTTTTCTCTTCATCACTGGGCTGGAATAGGGCGTCTGAGGGATACGGCCCACGGACCATATGTTTGACACCCCTTCTCTAGAATGTGTTAAAGTTTCACTCTGATCATCTTTTGATCTATTTTAAAACGTTCCCAGTGGTCTTTTAATTGTTGTTATGCCATTTTAGTCAAAATAAAAAACCTGTGTTGTTTTCCAGGACAAAGTTTCTGCAGAGCAGCAGGAGTTCATTAAAAATTCACCACTGAGTTGTGGCTGGGACTTTTGGCTGGGAGTTTCTCATCATCCTTTTGTTTACACATTCCCACACTAGCTTACAACCCCAAGCTAACATTAGCGGTGCAACAAAAATGGCGAGCAAAATTGGAGCTATCCAGTCATACAGTTTTGTACCAGATGCTAGTTCGAATGAGGATAATGGAGCCGTAAATTGATCTATATGTCTAAATGGACGCATCAGAATGAAGCAAATTGCTTTTCATCGTCTGCTTCTGGTTCACCATGATTTGAGTAAAGAAATACTCAGAAACACAATATTAGTCCTAATTTTCTTTATATAAATCGCTCTTTCATTAGAAACATGCCATATATATATATTCATTCATTTTCCAATCCACTTTATCCCTTTCGGGGTCACGGGGTTGCCGGAGCCTAACCCGGCTACTCATGGGCGAAGGCAGGGTACACCCCTGGACTGGTCGCCAGTCTGTCGCAGGGGCCACAAACACACACCCATGCACACTCACATGCACACCTAGGGACAATTTACAGTGACCAATTAACCTATGAAGCATGTTTCTGGACGGTGGGAGGAAGCCGGAGTACCCGGAGAAAACCCACGCATGCACGGGGAGAACATGCAAACTCCACACAGAAAGGTCCCCCAGCCAGGACTTGAACCGGGAACCTTCTTGCTGTGAGGCAGGAGCGCTAACCACTGCGCCACCGTGCAGCCCTATATATATATATATATATAAAATATTTTTAAAAAAACTAGATCTGATCCAAAATTGAGTATTTCGGAAGTTGTGATTTACAAAATGAAGATGTATTTTACCAATACTCTTTTTTTAAGTTAAGTTTAAAGTCATAATTTGTCGCTGAGGCTCACCCCATGCCACACTCATCACAGCAGGTCAGCAGATCTTCTGCAGAGATCTCCAATGAGATCTTGCCACCACTTTGGATACAGATTCTATCAGAAATTGCTTCAGCTGCTCCAAAGGCCTGTGAACAAAAGAAAAAGATAAGTGCCGCCCCTGCATATAGCCAATTGATATTCTTATTGATAAATGTGTGGAATGGATCCTCTTTACCCAGCAGGAGCCACAGTTGCCCTGGTCTCTGATCTGTTTGAGTGTGGGACAGTTGGGCCACTGCTCACGTGGGTCAAAGCTGTCTGGAAGCTCAATGTCTTTAACATCATGAACCCTGAGGGTGCAGATAAGATGAGCCTGCTGACAGTCAGCAGCTTGAACATGTGAGGAGCACACACACTCTCATTAATGGCAGTCAACACCTACACCTCTGGCAGCCTGGGTCCCCTTAGGATGGTGCCACACAGTCCTTTCACAAAGCTCCCATCCATGCTGTGGAAGTTCTGACCGGCCTGGATGATAATTTTGGAGAAAATTTACCATTTAGAGCAAATGCTTCAGACAGCTTGCTTTCCAGAAAACAGTAAAAAAAAAATACTGACCATCCAGGTGGTGTTCAGTTTGTTAACAAAGTTAATCATCTCTGAGGAGAGAAGAGGGAGTTGCGGGCGCGTCCAACCAACAGGGAGCAGCACCCCCACAAAGAGCAGAAACAGAGGACACATCCTTCAAAGTGATTAACTAAAAGAACACAGAAATGGTAACTTAATAGATATTGGTATTTTTATGACTGACTATTGATATCAAATTGAGGAGGAATAAATTCTTCAAATCTGTCAACTAAATTCAAACTTTTACCTGTCGATGGTCCGGCTGACTCTTCTTTGGACTATTGTTTTTCTGACTGAACAGATTTTCTTACTGCATTTATATGAGGTGGAGAAATCACATGTGGACGCAGTAAAGTCATTGCACATCTCATGTGACTACATTGTTCCAAAGGTTAGCTCACCTGTGTTTTCGACAAAAAAGAATGACATTTTACATGATTTGATTCATTTCTTAGTACATTTGTTTGAAGGCAAACCTGGACCCTATCCCTAACATATTTTTTAAAAATTGTCACAAGATAACAAATTTTGCTGTGTTGTTATTACAAGTTAACAAAGAATATACTTTCTTCATTGTTCCATTCCCTACACCAGTTTCAGTTTCTCCATTATGAGCACACACTTGCAGATCTCTGGAAATGACATTGAAAAAAAAATGCTCCCTCAAATTAGCATTTTGGGAAAACTGATTACTAATTTGTGCACACAAATTGCTGTTGTGTTGCCACAAATGATCATTTTATTAGCATTTTGTGCACAACGCACTAATTAGTATTTTGCTTAGTATTTTGTAAGCACAAGTTAGGTTTTTTTTTTTTTTTTATATTATTTCTTTTGCACAGTGTTCTTGAGATATCTCCACCACCTTGCTGTAGTTGTCTGCCACATGTGGGTTCTTTACTGCTTCTCTGCAGCACAGAAGCAGAGGAGTTAGAAACTATTGTTAAGATCCCGGAGGGAGGCCAACAATCAGCTGTGTCATGAACTTTCTTCATGAAGTCACTTTGCTCCAACTAGCCCTGGCTGCACTGTGAGGCTAGTATTACTTTGGTGTCTTTCTATGACGAAATAAGGCGTGCACACTGCAACCAGGGGCTTCTCCTTTGTTTCTTTGCAACATCTGTTTTATGTTGTCTTGGAAACAGCTGCTCTCTTCTTCTGCTGTTCTTCTGATAATTTCATAATCTTTTTTATAAATGTGTATATTGGAACTGAACTCCACCTTCAGATGTTCTCAAGGGTTCTTTGCTTGGACATCTATTATTTAGCTCTAGATGGCCTTAGTCTTGATCTTCCATTCATAAATTTAACAACAAACCAGAAAAACCTGATGTTGAAGTTTCTCAAAAGACCTCTGGTAGCAGAGGTTTTACTTGGTAAATTTTATGCGACAATATGCAGCTTTTGAACCAAAAAAAGGCCAGAGAAAACATTTTTCCTTCATTTTTATTGTCTGAAATGTTTTAATTTGTAAAGTGTTAACTCAGATACCCCAGAAATGAAATACAACGTGCAGTTTCAAAATGATTATTTTACTTATTAAAAGGCACAAAAAATCCAAACCTGACCTTCTGAGAAAAAGTAATTTCCCCCTGAACATAATTCCGGGTTGCGCCACTCTTTGCAGCAACAGCAGAAATCGAGCATTTGTGATAATTGGTGATGAGTCTTTCACATCGGTCGGAAGGAATCTTGGCCCCTTCTTCCTCATAGAATTGTTTTTAACTCAGCCATATTGGTGAGTTTTCTAGCATGAATTGCCCATTTAAGGTCACACCACAACATTTCAGTAGGATTTAAATCTGGACTTTGACTCGGCCACTCCAAAACCCTTATTTTGTTGGTTTTTTGCCATTCAGAGGTGGACTTGCTTGTGTGCTTGGGATCATTGTCTTGCTGCATGATCCAAGAGTGCTTGAGTTTGAAGGTACGAACTGAAGGCTGGACGTTCCCTTTCAGGATCTTCTTGTGGACAGTGAAATTTATTCTTCCATCAATCACAAGTTGTCCAGGTCCTGAGGCAGCAAAGCAGCCCCAGATCATCACAATGCCACCACCGTATTTCACTGTTGGCTTGGCATAATGTTCTTTTTATCAAACACTGTGCCTTTTTTATGCCAGATGTAATGGGCCGCACACCTTCTAAAAACTTTTACAGTTTTTGACTTGTCAGTCCACAGAATGTTTCTCCAAAAGACTTGAGAATCATCTAGAGGATTTTTTGCAAAAGTGAGACGAGCCGCTATGTTCTTTGCTGACAGCAGGGATTTTTGTCTGGGAATTTTCCCATGGATGCCATTTTCGGCCAGTGTTTTTCCTTATGGCCAAGTCATGTCATGAACACTGACCTTTTTTGATGTTGTCTGCGGTTCTTTTGTGACCTCCTGGATGGGTTGTCATTTCACTCTTGGAGTAATTTTAGTCAGTTGACTACTCCTGGGTAGGTTTGCCACTGTTCCCAGTTTTCTCCATTTGTGGATAATACCTCTGACAACGGTTCGCTGGAGCCCCAAAGCTTCTGGTGTGTTGGTTCTTGAGACCTTGTAGCCCACTTCACTTTTTCTGACAGATTCTATTTGAATGATTTGTTGATTGAACAAGTATGGTGGTAATCAGGCGTGTGTTTGGCTTGAGAAATTGACCTTATCTGTCCCAACTTTGTGATTAGTCACAGTTATTTGGGGATTTAATGGGGGGGGGGGGTTTCTTCACACAGAACCAGACAGGATTATTCTATTTCTTCTAATGACAAATAAAATAATCACTTTGAAACCATATTTTTTATTTTCTTAGGTTGTCTGAGTATATTAAAATTGGTTTGATGACTTGACATATTTGCGTGTGATTAATATGCAAGAAAACCGGAAATCAGGAAGGGAGCAAATACTTTTTCACAGCACTGTAAGTGGAATAATGCTCGACAAACTGTGCATTTTCAGAAAATGACGCACGCCGTGGAAGCCTGAACCATCAGGTGCAAAGCAGAAGACAGTCGCTTCTGACGTGTAATTAATCTGTTAATAACGCGTTCATTTTTTAAAATAAATTGCATGCATTAATGTTGACAGAACACAGATTTGAGCTTAAAAAAAAACTAAAATCTAACAACAACAAAAACAGTGAGTTTAAAGCAATCACTTTATCTCTTTATTATTTCAAATATGTACATATTAAAATATTTCATAGCAATGTTTGCAGCTTTTCTTTGGCTTTGTACACATTTACTTTGAACTAGCCTTCCTACTTCCAAAAGCAGACTTAAGGACACTTAGCTAACAGGTTTTAACTTAAGTTCATCACTCCGTTTTCCTCTTTATCTTGATAAAACTAGTTTATTGCACAGTTTACTCTCATGTGGTCTACAGAGATAGAGTGAATTGCAAAAAGTGTCAAAAAACATTAACTGAGACTCAGTAAAAAGACGGTTAGGTTTGCTGATTTGTGATCAGAAAAATGAAACTAGACATGATTTGATGTAAAGGAAGAGAAACCTAAAGCCGAGTGAAGTTTGGCAACTGTTTTCTTAATTGCCATCTTGACCTTCAAGCCATGTTTGACCGGATTACTACACCCCACTACGGATCAAAGTGTCCCGTTTTTTTCACAGCCATAGTGAATCCTTAACATTAGTGCATTTCCATCAGTCAGAGGGCCGGATCAGCAGAGGAGATTGTCTGCTCTTCAGTCTGTGGGCCTCTGCAAGGACAAGAGAAACTGGCCCTACACGTCTCCCGTGCCCTGCGCCTGGGCTGCAGCGGTGCTGATGTACTGCCAGCTAAGCACAGCCAGCAGCATGGCAGCAGACAGGTACATGGGGGACAGGTGGCGAGTCCTGGCCTGGGACATGGTGGACTTTCCCTGGATGACAGCCAGAATGTGCAGAGTCTTGTCTCTGGATGGGTCAGTGAGGGAAACCTTCTGCAGGATCTGCAGGGAAAAAAAAAAACCGTCAAAAGTGCAGTAGAAAACAAAAAGGCCAGAAAAATGGACAGAAAGCACAACCACCTCCTGGCTATACTGAAAGATAATGGTCTGCACAGCTCCCATGTTAGTCGCTTCCATCATGAGGGTAACAGCCTGCCCCTTTCTGATCTTCACCACTCCCTGAAACACCATGGGGTTGTTGTAGCATGATGAAAGAGTCGCTATTGCCATCACCTGGTGGGCAGAAGAATTGCATCTTGACATCAAGACATTACCCAATCAAAGTAGGATTTGGATGATTCTCTGCAGTCAGGATGTTTTCTAAAATGCATTCAGCATGAATGGACAGCAATGAAACGTCACCTGTGGAATGGCACAGAAGTTAAAGACACTCTGGTTGTGCAAGCGAGACAGGTAGGCAATAACGTCGGGAACATGCCGCAGAGCGTCGGTGACCAGAAGGTTGAGACAGGACAAAGCTGACTCCCGCTTCTCCGGCTGAGCGAGGTCCTCCAGACGGCCTGCAAACTGACTCCACGCCTGCACAGCAATACAGGACAGAAGATCACAAACTCCTAATCGAACACAGACCCTCACGTGGGCTTTAAAAAACAGAAATCCTATTAAGGTTTACCTCTTGGGGCCAGAAGGCCCGACCCTCTATTGTGTCTTCAAGATAATCTCTGATGATGTTGGTCTTCTGGAGGAACAGGCCCATTGAGTTGGCCAGCTCTGTGTCCTGCCCAACTTCTGGATCCTCCAGCTGGGAGGCAGAGAAGAGCCGAGACAAACCGATGCCAACGAGACCGGCAACATAGTGGCAGTACTGCAGAAAACAGGGCACCGGATAAATACAGTTTGAACAAGCATTACGACACACACTGCTGCAGATTAGATTTCCAAGAAATCTGTAGAATTCTTCCAGTGTGCCAAGACTTAATAAAAGGCAAAGCAGCTGATAAAGCATTGTTAGTTCTCAGCAATAAACTGACCATGTTTGCAGTGACACTGTTTTCTAGTTTGAAGAACAAACACAGACTTACTGCACTTAAAATAAAAACACCCAGAAAGGAAAAAAAAGACACTGATACTGTTCCTAAACAAACGTTACCTGGTCCCACTCCTTCATGGATCCCACCTTCTTCTCCAGAAACTCGGCCATCCCGACTCCCATGCGGTGACAGATATCCGAGATGACCTCTCTGTAATCCTGAGCGAGGTTTCGAAATTCCAGTGATATCTGAATTCAAAGGGTGCGGATTAACTGAAACATAACTAAAATGCTGAAACTTGCGGTCCTCATGGAGACACTGACCGTAGGGAAGTCTTCAAGAACCTGTCGATCCTTCTCCTGACTCTCAGTGAAGCACCAATCCTCTTGGTACAGATAGGTGTGAAAATGAGTCAGCATGGACACCTTCTTGTCCAGGGGGATGGTCATGTCATCCTCTACAGTGTCCAGCGCTCGCAGCACCAGGTAGAAGATGCACACTGCATGTCTGAAACCATGAAGATGAATACAAAAAGATGAAAAAGGTGTGGCCTTTTCAGACAGCAGCTCTGAAAACTGACAGAACACAAATGCTGGAGAGTGCAGATACTACATTTCATATTTCAGAATTTTTTAAAAATGGGTTTCAAAATACATAATAGTTTTAAGACGGAGCAAACATGTACAAAAGCTGTTTTTGCAGCATACATTAAGCAACAGTGTGGACATACTTTCCAAGCATGCGCGTTGCAGACACGCCTCCAAACTCACCTCAGCTCCCCGTCCAGCGCCTGGATCACAGCCGCGAAGCTCCGGCTGGTCTGGTTCAGATACACGTAGCAGGTCCGCAGAGTCTGGCTCATGGAGTCCTGGCAGGGCAGACACAAGAGGACCGTTTGTCGGTGAAAGCCCGCGGGTCTGAGGGCGCTGCAGGGGCGGGCGGCCTCCTGCAGGCCCCGCTCACGAAGTCTCCGGACCTGCAGGAGGGGCCGGGGAGGGGACCCGCAGCCCCGCGGCCCCACCGAGAGAGAGCGCTTGAACACGGACAGAGTCACCGGGCACTTGCAGCAGGCTCCGGCCATGCGAAAGCCCCGGAAGGAAGACCAAGCCCGCAGTTAGGAGACGACACGGCCCATGTGGACACCACGCTGGTGTAGGAGCTTCCAACGCGAAGTCCATGTAGAGGACACGCTAGCTGAGGGGTCGAGCGTGCAGAAAAATCTCTTGGAGGGTTTACCGAGACGCTCAGCGGATCTACAAAACAATGCGCATGCGCGTTCCAGCGGTCAGAGGTAGTGCAGAGCGTTTGTAGATCTGCTGTTTTGATCCGGAAAACTCCTCCCACCCCCAGCCAAAACAACGGCAGCTGCCACTCTGCGACAGTTTCCTAATCATCTCCGAGTGAGGCTCGTTTGGGCGCATTACTGTCCGCCTTTATGCATCATATCCATTCAACATCATTTTTACCACACTATTGCGCTTTAATGGTGGAATAATGTCTACATTTAAAAGGCAATCCGCCAATATTTCCGCGTATTAGGAAATTTTTAAATGTATAGATTATATATTAAATCTATTTTGCATTCAATACTTTAATTTTTAACACACACAAACAAAAAACATGCTTTTATCTATTGTTTACCAAATTAATACTACTGTTTTGTTATTAAACACTCCTTTTTATTAATTAGATTTCTATTTAAATTAAATATTTACCTATTAAAAAAACAATAAAAAGCTACTTAATACAAAACATGTGATGTAAATAATTTTAGGTGTATTGAGCAGAATTTGGCCTTGTCTACAATCTCTGTGACTTGTCATGTGAACATAACAATAACACAACAGTTACATAATATCTGCCCAAAGCTTTCTGAGTGGACATTTTGTGATTCTGGTCACTAAAAGTTTTTCAAAAAATCATTTAAAACCTGCAGAATAGTTAGCATATTTGAGTTTCTAAAAGGGGTTTTTCTGTTTTCCTATTGGTCGTGGTTGTGCAAACTTTGGTTACAGTTATCTGGCATTTTATCTTGCAGGATTGTGGAGTATGCTCATGTTTGACCCAAGTTTGCAAGGTCAAAATCCTTCACAGATTTTGCAGACTTTTGCATCTAGGAAGAAAATTACATTTTCCCAGCAGCCTCTGCAGTCCTGTCAGCTGCAAATGGAGAGCCTTTCTGTCTCTGGGTCACAGTGGTGTTAAAACCAGGGATTAACCGTGAAACAGGCGCACTGCATCTCCTCCTCAGAGGTGAACCCTCCAAGCTCATTATGCAAATGAAAACCACGTCAATGGTCATCTCTGTTTGTTTGTTTGCTTGTGCAGGGCATGGGAGAACAGATCTAATTTTATCAAGTCTAATCAGGTGGACGTTGGCTTTCATCCACCGCCACGCAGACCGCACAGGGGCGTGTTTTTGCGTGATGCTGCATGCGGAATGACAACCGACTTCACATGATGTACAAGCACGAATACTGTAGTTTTAGTTCTCACTTCTCCATGTCCCAAAAAAACACGTTTTACTCACATAATCCAGCTTCGGCATGACAGCTCTACATCCTCCCATTTTAAACCGGAAGAGGTTAAATATCTCCTCTGGATGTCCGAGAGACTTCAGGATGTCCATTCTGGCGCAGATTTTAGCCGCTGAGACGACAACGATCAAGCCGCAGTGATGCTTCCCATCACGCCACCATTAAGAACGCCGCTTTCGGCCACACAGTCGTCAGATCCAGCGACGCCGCTGATTGGCTGGCGAGTCATGAGTCGGGACTTCAGGGTCCAATAGAAAGCCGGAACTTCTGGTGTGATGCCCCGCCCCAATAGAGTGTCACTTGAGCGCGGTTTCTGATTGGTCAATTATACCTGCTCGGCCTAAAAACACAGCAGGTGTGCCAAGATTAAAATGCATTTTTAAAGTTATTTTATTTTATTTTTCCTTGTTTTTAAAGAGTTAAGGTAAATAACATTAATAAGCGTTAGTTTAGGTTAGGAGTCTGCAACTTTGAGCAATTAATAGTCTGTTTTTCACTGATCAAAACCCAACAGGAGCCACAAAGTCTTCTTTCACCCTTTACATCGATATGACGCAGATTTATATTCATATTATAGTTACTATTATGGCAAATATAAATAAAATATTGTTTTGGCATAAATAAAGCAAAAAGAAAATAGTTTTTTTTCCAAATATGAATAAGTTTATTACTTTTCACAGTTGTCCATATGACTTCCTTTCAAAATTACACAGCCATTGTCACAAAGGATTGTCTCACGGCAGCAAATGTAGCCCTGTAGTATATGTAATGACAGCACTGATTGAAACACACACACCATTAATATTACTATTTGTTATGCATCTCAACCAGAAGTTTGTATATCTAACAAAACAAAATGAATCTCTAGGATTTGAGCTAAAGCTCTGGTTCAAGTCCCAGCTGGAACCCTTCTGTGTGGAGTTTCATGTTTTCTCCGTGCATGAGTGGGCTGCCTTCCAAAAGGTGAATTGATGACGCTAAATTGTCTCAAGCTGTGAACGTGAGTGTGAATAGGTGTGTGATTGTGGCCCTGTGATGGACTAGTGATCTGTCCAGGGTGTACCCCGCCTTTGCCCAGCAGGAGCCAGGTTAGGCTCCGGCAGCCCTATGACGCTGTAAGGGATAAAACGACTTAAAAACACGGATGGATGGTAACCCAAAATGTGTCACCAGG
The DNA here is from genome assembly GCA_036245035.1 of Adrianichthys oophorus. Lineage (NCBI taxonomy): Eukaryota > Metazoa > Chordata > Actinopteri > Beloniformes > Adrianichthyidae > Adrianichthys > Adrianichthys oophorus. Next base: position 13,168,437 of record BSAI01000101.1, on the reverse strand, counting down.
TCTTAGGACATTAAATCAGAGGTAATCAAGTGATCCTTACCATATTTTTTGAACCATAAGACACACTTAAAATCCATGAATGTTTTCAAAAATATAAAATCTCTCTCGTAATATATTGTTAACTTAAAATGTTCAAATTCAGTCTGAAGAAGTGTTCAGTTAGGGTATTTCCTAAACTACACATACATGGTATACTTACTGTACTTATGCTCTAAACTATACAAGTTTTTGCTAAGGGTACACAGGCCACACATAAGGTATAAGTAATAAGCAACTAGCTTGCTTGACTTTTGACCATCAGAAGTATTTGTGCAGCTTTGAGCCTCCTATTTCATCAGAAATCACGGTCCTACAAGAGTTACCAATTCTCCATCAGAACTGACTTGATCAATTTGAATCACATGAATGACTGAAGCATTGCTGGACATCAATGAAATGACAAAACAGCTGTTTTAACTTTTTTAACAAGATGGGTTTATGAAAGGCCCTGTTAAGGAAATCTTACATTGTGGTTTTGCACATTGCAATTATAGTAGACACATGGCCATCAGTTTCTTGTTTCTATGGGTTATTATCACCTTCACTATTAGGACCATGTTGACTCAAAAAGTTGCTCAAAGGTCATTCAGAAAAAGGTTTATTGCAAAATAATGGCATTTTCTAGACCAGTTTTCTACCTGGACTGCTTGAGACCACAATAGATTAGGAGAAAGGGACACTCAGGTATTATGCTGCCCTAGGCCCCTGGAGAGAAACATGGAGAGGGTTGAAGAGTATTGCAAGAGAATTGAGCATTCTGCCTAGAACAGAGTTCTAGTCCAAGGTCTTAGCTAACTTTGCTATCAGTGCATGATTTTATTAACTCTGTTTTTAACTCTGTCTCACTGTAACAATGAGTCAGAGGCGGTTGGATCCATCTGCAGTGTTTTATTAGCGAATGCAGGGTTAAGGTTTTTTCAGACAGTCGGTGGTGAGGCAGGTGAGGGTCAGAATCGGCATGGAGTCGTCATAGGCTTGAGCAGACGTGGCCTGGGGCAGGCAGGAGTCAAGGCAGGCGGCTGACAGGAAGGAGTAGGATCAGAAACTGGGTCAGCAATGATAAAGCAGAGAATGCAGCCCTCAGAGTTGTATCAGAGGTTTTGAATGCAGAGGTATTGAAGGCATCCTCTCTGACACCGGGAACTCAGGATCTCCCTGACCCGGTAAACCTCCTTTCCCTCTTTAAACAAAGGGGAAACAGGACCAGCCGTGTCATCAACCTCCAGCTCGTTGTCATCAGGACCTTTCGCTGGCTTTAACAGAGAGACATGGAAGGTGGGAGAGGCACGGTAATCTGGAGGCAACCGGAGGCAGAACAAGACAGGAATTACCTGTCGGTCAATCTGGAAGGGACCCACATATCAGGAACTCTGCTTTCTGCAGGGCAATTGTAGGCGTAGGTCTCTGGTCGACAGCCAGACCCACTGACTAGGAGAAAGGCTAGGTCCTGCTTGGCGGTGTCAATCAGCCTGCTGTTCGAAGCGACAGACAGCATGCTGGAGCTGGATGTGAGCAGCCTCCCATGTTTCCTCACAGCGGTGGAACCAGTCATCTACAACTGGTAGTTCTGAGGAACACCATGCCCACGGGAAGAAAGGAGGCCGGCAAGACGTGGTGCAGGAGATTCTTGGCTGTCTCTATTACCGATGGGAGATTGGACAGAAGAATCAACCGGCGGGCCTTGGAGAACCGATCGATCACAGTCAGGATGGTTTTGTTGTTCTGTGATCAAGGTAGCTCCATCACAAAGTCCACTGCTATGTGGGACCAGGGTCAATGGGGTATAGGTAGAGGCTGGAGCTGACCCAACTAATGTTGCCATGGTACCTTAGTCTTCTGACAGGAGGAACACTGCGTGACAAACTGGGCCTTGTCAGACTGTAAGGTGGGCCACCAGTACTGATTTTACATAAGGGGTTTGTGTGGCTGAGGTACCTGGGTGTCCGGCAGCGGCAGTGTCATGAACCAGATGGTGTATTTGTTGGCGATGGGACGGTGGCACATATGTCTGATCGGCAGGACATGATGGAGGAGGAGGATGCTGTGTGTTGAGCTCAGTGATTTACGTCATCGACATCAACTTCAGTTGCTGTGTCACAACTGAGAGCTTTTTCAAACAGCAATTTTTTGATCTGTTCTTGATTCATCTCGATTTGAATAAAGAAATACTCAGAAATTCAGTTTTAATCTTGAATTCTTTTATAAATGTCATCCATCATTAGAAAAATTCTCCAAGAACATGTTAAAAACACTATTTTCATTGGAGTCACTCCCTAATAAATGAAAACTTTTGGTTTATGGTCATGTATTTCTATTCTTTACATCAGACATCTTGTTGTTAATAATATTAGAAAATGATCCCTGAAGGAGAACTTGTAAAAACCGCTTTTATGTGAAACAAACTGGACTTCAGCACTATTTTTGAAGATCGAAAGTAATTTTCACTAATAAAACCCAGAGGCACAGATAATCCAGAAGGGAAAAAAACCTACAGTAATCAGGGTTACTGTGGTGGCCGTTCTTGTTCGGTTGACCTCAGAGGTTACAGGGGATGACAGATTGAAGTTTGTTTCATCCTTGAGGCCCAGGACGCCACAGAATGAGTGGAAGAGATGTCAGAAAGGAGTTTAGTTGTTTTTTCAGAAAGTTTGAGATTAAGTTTGAGAATAATTAAATGAAAATGAAAGCTTTTTTCCCAATAAATTTGAATCCCATGTAATGCTCTGTAACTAAAGCTGTGGAAAGTGAATGAGCTTACACACAGCTTCTTGTGAGGTTAGTCTTGTTGACTCTCGTTCAGGCTTAGAGTCTCTTTGCTGCGCCAGCCTGACCAACAATATCAATCAATCATTTAGTCATAAAACAAAACTTTTGTCAAAGTGGCTCACCAGTTTCATACAGGCCCGTGGTGTGTGGTTGGGTGTCTTTCCCGAAGACATAATTACTGTCAAATCTAGTATTAAAGCTGCCAACTAAACTGTTCCACTATTTGAAAAAAAAAGAAATAAAAACAATTCAGTCTAAAATGATTTAAAAAACTGTTTAACAAATAAAGATGAAAAGTATGACATTTTCACAGCTTTGCTTTAAAAAAACAACGTCATAACACTGGAAAATAGCATTTTTCTGGTGGAAAAGACGTTTGTTGTGGACCATAATTTTCATTCTGACCTTGTGGATAACTGCAAAAAAATGTAAAGGAAATTTCACATTAGTGACTTTTTCATTATTATTATAATACAACTTAAGAGTATAAAACAAAGTAATTAAACAATGAAAGAAAGTAATAATAGAAAAAGAAAAAAAAATTTCCCCCAAATATACTTTAGAAAACCAAGCTGTGTCAAATTAGAAATGCATGCAAACAAATTTACAAAGAAAGGAATGATCTGCAATAATGAAGTGGTTTTTGTGTTTAGCCCCAGAGGCGCTCCTTCTGCTCTGTCTCACCAGTCAATCAGCATCCATTAGGAGACTATGGACGGAGCAGTTGTCTGTTTTTTGGGTTTTTTCCGCCTACAGTGAATACTTTGTTTCTTGTGGGAGTAAGCAAGACTGTATATAGCTTTGATTTTTACCTTCTCTTAAGATTAAAATGTAAAACCCAACCCTGTGTCAGACACTTGGAACAAAGCCGCCCTAGATCTAGTCTAACAGGTTCCTTGACGAATCTCTGCTTAGATATGAAGTGTGAAGTTTTTTTTATGTCTGTGCAAGTCTGTGCAATTCATAAAAATCACAATTTAATCAAGGAGGACAGAAAAGGCTTTAAGTATTGACTCTGGTGTTCTAATGTTTATCTTTTCCTCAGGCACTGGAAAGATTTAATCATCTTTCTCTTTTCTTTTGAGGGTTCAGATCAGTTTGGCTTGCAAACGTGCACTGAAGTGTTTGCCAGGTAAAGCAGATCATTTAATTCCTGCAGACTGTTAGAAAATGGTTACAGAAAGTGATCAAAAATATGGGAAAAGGGCAGAACTGGAGAAGTTCTCAGAATATTTTCTGCAAGAAAAAAATATTTCTTGTGGATTCTCCTTAAGGGCTTATAGCTGAACTTCAGCCAACCTTCTCCATTAATCAGTGTGACAGGTAGAGTTAACCTTTCAGGCTTCTATTCATCTTGGAGTTTGACGTTTTTAAAACCATGACAGAAACAGCTGCATCTATGTATTCCTTTTGCATAGTTATAGGTAAGTTTCAAACAGGAAAAAAAACATATTCAGTGATCTTAGAAGGCGATAACGAGGACAGTGGCTTGAAGGATTGGATTCAATGTGCTGCCAGAGTTTTGGAGGTGGAGCTTGGTGCTCAAGTGACAATCTCCCAGGTGCTTTAGACAGAAAAGTTGCCTGAGTTTAATCCACTTGTTTTGACATCTAAAGTTACGACAGTTTGGCTGGTTACACCCAGAGACAGCAGGGCTTAGCTCAAGGTGCAACAGAACTAAATGGATTATCCCATGTGAGTATGTTCAGTTCTTTCAATGTATGAAATTATTCATTTGTACAATTCATGTCTGTTGGAGTAGCATCCCTCTAGTTTGCTTCAGCAGGTTTTTTCCATACATCTTTGTGGTTCTGCAAATGATTGTTTTCATTCAAACTTGGCAGTAAACGGCCTCTGCCCAATGGCTGTGAAGGGCCTCTGCAGTATGGGAAGAAATGTCTCACAGACAGAACAACGCAGCCTGTCAGGCTGATGTAAGTACAAACGCATTACAGAACACGACAACGGAAAGTTCAGGTGACTTGAAAGTTGAATGTTTTCTTGACGTAAAGAGAAAAGGATCATTTGTCATATTTCAGCTGCAGTTTTAATGAAATATGAACTACAATATGTTTTACTGTACTATGAGGCATTTGGGGTTAAAGTATTGTAGTACTTCACATAAACTTGAGTTAAGGTAAAAATTAACTGAGAAAGGTAAAGTTTAGCCTTTCACCAAACTTAGGTTTACAATATGATTGAAACTCCATGGTTTTAGAATATACATCAATAATGCAACTTCAGCACAAAAAGTGTTTTACGCTTTAAAAAAAACTCCAATCTCTTTTAGGTTTCCGTCAAACATGGCAAACAGAAGCAGCTCCACCTAACTATAGCACGTTTTCCCAGAGGTCTTGTCATTTGTTTTCTCGTATTTACGAAATGAACACAAGAAAAGATTTCCTGGCAACCGTTTCAAATCAACTATATTTATTTGGTGTGGTCTGGTGTATGGTCTGATTTAGTGATTGCAGGGAGGATTTTCACTTTGATAATGGTGTTTTTACCTGCTACCCTGCACACAGAGGAAGGAATCTTCCCAATGTTTTGACATTCTTAACTTTACACTTTACCCTAAACTTCAAGCTGTGCTGTTTTCTTGCACTTTTATTTACCTCTAATGCCCTACAGGGCAGGAAACATTGACCAAGTTCTATACAATGTTTTTTAAGGAACGCTTTGATTATGCTAATGAGTCAGGGGTCTCATAAATGTGCGGATCAGATATGTTATGAATGGTTATATAAGGTTAATGTACCTGTACTTTGTAGCACATTTCGGGGGGTTTTGTCTCTTTTGACGCTTTGCTAAGCTTTTCTCATATTTTTATGTCTGTTTTTTTTCTTTTTTTCAGGACATATTGTGGTACCGCCTACATGGATGAAACCTGTGCAAGGAAAAAGACCAGTTACTTGAATGACACCGCAAAGATCTTAGAACAGATTTCATCCTGGACAGACACTCCAATCTCTGTGAGGAAAGTTTTAGAGCATCTGAAATCCAAACATGTTGTCTGTGACATTGTCCTAGATGACTCGGTCAATGGGAAGTTCTTATCCTTTCATCGAGACATCACATCAGATGAGTGCAGCATAGAGGATAAACAGCATTCATGGGCAGTTATTGAGAAACAAGAGGAAGTCATCATGTACGGACCTTATTACCCCAACTACAACAACAGAGAGCACAGTGAGGATGTCGTTATTAGGCAAACCCAGGAACTTTTGGAGTCAGAGGATGTTTCTGAAGACTCCAAGGTGTTCATATTCACTCTTAACAGCCCCTGTCTGGTAAGAAACACAAATCCATGCATGTTGAACCTGGTTCAGAAGGCTCATGAGTGGTGGAGCATGTATGGAGTGAAGACTCACGTTGGCTTCAAGAGGTCTTGGGGATTCAAAGGATCTAAAGAAAGCCTTTTCAGGGATGTCAGCTGTAGCCAGGTGGAGTGTATAAATCAAAGTGCAGATTATAAAAGCTACTGTGAAGCAGCTGAAAAGATCCCTGAGCTTGATCCTTTATGTGAAACTATGTTTTCTGTTACCAAAAACTTGCTGAAACCTGAACCACAAAACTTCCCCGTAATCACAGAGCAAGGGCCAGACTGGAAAAGCTACTTCAAAAACATGCAGTCCATTGCTGCTTGCAAAGCAGAAGAAGAGAAAAAACTCCTGATGGAGGAAGTTAGGTCATTGATCGAAACTGCTCAAGTTCTGTTTTCAGAAAAAAACAATAGTTTAGAGGGTTATTTAGAAAAAGGGAGAGTGTTTGTGCTCAAATATGCTTTCAGCTCACACATGTGTGCCGCCCTGCAAGCCGATGTGAGACTGAAGTTTCAGGAGTGCTGGACGAAGATGGTGCGCGGGAAGTATTCTGAGTTTGTCAGGGAAACTCTGACTGAAGACTTCAATCAATGCACGGTCTGGCTCTGCATAAAGGACATTCAAAAAGTAGCAGAAAAGTTCCTAAAAATTGGAAAATTGCAATTATAGAATGAAGAAAACTCTAACTGCATTAGTAAATTTATATATTTTAAGGAAATCATATGTAACACTCAAGATTACAAAAAGAGAAAAAGTCTCTAAAAACAAGCAAAATGTTTTTGTTATGCTTCACTTATTCTGCTTTATACCCTAACACCTTGGAGGTGAATTTATTTTACACTGTAGAGCTTTCCTTTATCTGCTCTTTCTCATCCATCAGTTTAAGTTTGTTGCAGCCACTAAGTCTTCTAAATGTTGTATGATTTTATTCTCCAGTAAAAGGAAATAGAACCAGTTCTGAGGAGGGTTTTTTTGGTCACAGAATCACATATTTTTGCAGCTTCTATAGTTTTTTTTACCAGTCTAAGCCAGACATATTTAGTCAATACTAAGGAGGATAGAGTCTGAAATTGTGTTTAATATTTGGATCAAGTAGAATGAGGACAGAAAAGAGTCAACTTTCAGACAGAAAGCAGTTAGAGTTAGTTAATTTGTGCATTTAAAACAAAAGAAACAGGTTTCCATTGTGCCAAAAGGCTGTCTTTATTTCTTTAAACATTTGCTTACAATGTATCACAAATGCTGTTTTACATGATTACGCTGGAGTGAAACATGTTCTGTGTTAGCCCGTATGTTCACTTATGCCACATGTTTGTAAGTGAATTCACAATTCTAACACACACCGTGCAGGTGTGCTTGATGTGAAAATAAATACCAGCTTCTTTAGAGGATGCAGGTCTGATCTGGAGCCAACAGAGGGGGCTGTACGCCTGCAGCTCCCCGTGAGCAGTGGTCATGCTCCAAAGGTAGTTTATCATGTGTTGTACTTTGTAACTTATCTCAACGGTGCCATGTATTTATTAGATTTAAATCTATTGGACAAAGGCCCAGAGAGATTAGAAACAATGGGCCACGAGGGAGTCGTTCTCGATGCACTGAGTGGGAGATAAGCTTTCTGAGGTATAACTGGGAGTGAGGAGTGATGGACAACTAGTCTAAGATCTGCTGTAAAACTTCATCCAAGTGCTCATGACTCAGTCACAGAGAGCAGAACATCTTAGTTAAATGCACTTTCTGGGGCCCAGATAATAAAGATGGTTTCATGTGTTGCATCTACGGGTTATCAAATAATTACTAAAATGTCTAAACATTTTAGTTGAGTTGGGTTAAATTCTGCAATAGAAGGTAGTAATGGTGAGATATGCAGAATGAGTTAAAGTGATTATGAAATCATGATCATGAAATAAAGATCCTAAGACAAAGTTATATCATTAGGATCTTGTGCAAAAGTCCAGAAATGTAAATGTTTCATATTCACCAAGTAATCTGACAAGGAAATCCTTTACAGCACTTTGAGTTTGTTAACTTCATTACAGGGCATGTATTTGTTCCAGAGAAAAGCTTTAGAAGCACCACAAACAACAACTTTTATTTACATTTATTGTTTTGTGGTGTAACCGCATTTCATACAGATACAAATGTGCATGTTGTCTTGTGAAGTGACCCTTTAATCAGGCTTGTTGCTGCGTTTGAGTCCATGTTTACAGCCGCACATCACAATGAAGGAAATACTGTTATGCATGTCACTTCTCAGTCATTGGCTCTGATTGTACACAGAATGTGAGCAGGAGATCTCCCACATCTCTTCATGATCCTCACACCGACAACACTGTCCGTTTAGACCAAAAGTTCATCCAAAAGCTGTACATAGGTAGTATTTTAGTTTAATATTTTCTGGTCTGCAGGTCTTCTAAGCCAGGATTAGGTTGTTCCATTGTTCTGCTTTGGAGCTGGAGGAGCCGCTGTGCCCCCCAGGGGACATCTTGAGAGGGATAGCACCTCCCTGAGCTGCCATGTAAGCCGGTAGAGCAGAAATCTGCACAAATACAGAAGAGGAGGATGAGTTTGTGCTTTTCTTTAAGTGAAACACATCGCTCATCTCTGCATGGCTGTCCCGTTTCCATGACGACCCCTCTGTAGTTTCCATGTTTGCTGAGGCAGCGGCTCACCTGTGTGTGTGCGTTGTGGTGTGCATACACGCTGTGGTTCTCCGGCTCTGCTTTTATCTGCCGAGGTTCCTCTGTGGAGGAGGAGGAGGAGCGGGGAGTGCTGCTCGGTGTAACTGGAGTCCCATCACTGCCCGGAGTTCCTAAAAGCACAAAGAGAATCTAAAATGAGTCAATGACTACTCAGAAAAAGAAAACATTTTATATTGCTTATTTCGTGAAGCCATTTCTTCTTCTAACATAGAACGCCTGTTCTCAAGTCAGAAATTTGGTAGAATGTTGATGCTTCATTTGAGTTTTACCACTTTGGGTCTTGTTGAGGTTCTTAGGTTTGCGCTTACGAGTCTGGATCCCTTCTTTCTTCATCGCTAGAGGTCGAGGAACCTGACACACACACACACACACACACACACACACACACACACAGTAAACATAGAGTAACTTGTGATTTTTGTTGAAGTGAAAGACTTCAGAAATTAAGGCAATACTTTTAAAAATCATATTTATAAAAGAGCGTTTTCTTGTCACTTTTTCTGTTTTTTTATTAACTTTGCACAAATTATTGTCAATAGTTTCTAAAAATTGACTTTCATTTTTTTAAACAAATGAAATAAAATACAATACTTGTAGTTTTTGGTGTTAGCTCAAAACTGTCTAAAATTTCTTACCAAACATGCACCAAATATTATATTATATTATATTATATTATATTATATTATATTATATTATATTATATTATATTATATTATATTATATTATATTATATTATATACACATTTGTTTATATTTCTTTTGCTGCATTTCTGTAGTGTTGAAGGTCTATGATTTTACAAGTAATGTGTTTTCTTGATACTAGTCTGCAAAAGCTCTCAATCTTGCCAAGTGTCCAAGTCTTCCTACCATTGAAATTTAATGAGACAACTTGTTTATTTTTCAGATACTGTTTTTCCCACTTGTAACAGCTAAAGAACTTTGCCAAAAGAACAGGTGAAAAATAACTAAGATGGTTTTTTTTTTAAAGAATCATATTTCAGAGAAATGTTTGAATCTTAAGTCAAGTGTAGTGTGTTCATTTGACTGTAAATAAAAATTTTAAAAAATAAAATAAAAATGGTGTAAAAGTCCCACTTCTTTTAAACCCATTCATTTCAATAACCAACATAATATAAAGACATGAGATAAAGATTTGGAATGTCAGCGACATATTTTTAATCTTGCATGACTTCTTTTTGGAGATTCAGAGCATCTGTCTGCCTCTCACCCCGTGAAGTTTCATGTAGAGGCCACAGGCGTTGCAGACAGGCTCCCCTTCTGCGTTTCGCCTCCACAGGGTGGTGGTTGTGGTGTGACAGTTGGTGCAGGACAGACCCACCCTCCTCGAGGCGGACTGCACCACAAACACGAAGAAGAAGAATTTATTTTGACTTTTTTACATAAAAGATCCCATTCAAATGAGCAGATGATGCCACTGATTCCCTCACCAGACGCCTCTGGGGTTTGATGAGAGGCCTGTTGATGCCGTTCATCTTGTGGTACAGTCCACAAGCGTTACACAGGTAGTGGCCAGTACCATCCCGCCTCCAGAGAGGAGTTGACATCGCCCCGCAGTTGACGCATTCTCGCCCCTCAGCAAAGTCATCAAACAAATCTGATAGAAGATGACAGAGGTGGTACTGTTACTTTTCATCATTTTTGTTCATTCTGTCAGCTTGAACAATCCTCAAGTAAACTTTTTACTCCAGGGGTTTGTCTGAGACCACCAGAGGCATCTGCAGCCCCTGAGCGCTCACACAGCAGCAGCCTGGAATCCCTGCTTATCTCTCAGCTCCCCTCAGATAAAAGTCAGCTGGACATAGAGATGGCATGGAGCTCCAAAAACACAGACATCTGTCACAGCTCTTTCTCTTTCCGATAATGGCATGCCATTTGATAAATGTAATCGTCTCTTTCTCATCTGCCACATGACAGAGGATCTGCCAAAGCCACTTCGACATTCAAGAAAGTGGCCCTTGGTCCTCCAGTGGAGATGTGACAGCTTCTCACAGTCCTAATGTGTGGCCAGAGGGCTTAAATGAACCAATGATGGCTGTGATACAACGTTTACAAATCAAGGTCACAGCCACAGAAATAAATATCTGAGATTAGTATTGGAGGCCTCACTTTAATCAGACATTAGGTTAAAGAGATTCCTCTTAAATGTGTTTATTATAATGCCTCTTTTAAAGACGTTTGAGTTAAAATGACACTTTAGTTTTTCTTCAGATATCTCTCGAGCTGTTATTTTAGTCACTTTTTGATCACCAAACGCAGATATTTCTTTCCTAAAAAATAGTTTTTTACTGTAACGGATTTGTTAATTTAATACTACAATGTTCATTGAGAAAAGAGAACTAAAAACTACAATTTAATGTTTTAAATATCAAAGCTCCTTATTTAATCTCTGTTTTTATTATTATTGTTGCTTCTAGAACTATTAAAAAGTAACACTGAAAACTAAAACAATGCCAGAAACTTTTCAAATTAAAAGTCTAACTTTATTCATTAAAATAATGACATACTTTTTCTTGTGATGCTGACATTTTGGGAGGAATTTAGACAAAATTCTTTCATTTATTTTTTTTTTAAAAAGGTGAAAGTATATTTTAAAAAGGTAAATATTTCTTATTTATATCAAATAAAAAGGGTTTCTTTTGGCTGCCTAAATGTTTATGACTTTCTTCACAGAAGATTTGACATCTTACTGATTGACACTGACTTTTCTTATCTAAAAGTCAAATGTTCAATATATTGACTTCTCTCAAATTTGGGATTTTTTTTATTTGAATCTTCAAAGAAAAATATCTGAATTGTGTTCATTTAATAATCAGCTGAATATGTTTTTTTAAACCTCTAGTTCATCTTAAAATTAAAGAAAAAGTTTTTAGATTAAACTCATTTAAATGTAAAATTGTTTAAAATGTTGATTCTGATCTCAAAAGATTAGACACAAAAGGTCAGTATTGGACCCAGATTTGGCCTTTTCTCAGCTGGCTCTCGGCATCTTGTGTTTTCATCACTTTGCTGTGTATGAACACTCCACCATAAGGCTAACCGCAAAAGCCGAGAGCATTTGTGAACGTCTCCCAAGGTTGAGAGCCAACCTTGAGCCGTGCAGCAGTTGTAGCCAACACAATGCAGCAAACAAGACACCACACAGAGGAGAAGCTGCAGCGCCCAGCTCTATCTAAATTAAGGTTTGTGTTTTTTCCACATGTGTCAGTGTGGGGTTTTATCAGAGCGAAGCTGAAAAACATCCATGCAAAGAAGGACAAATGTCAAATGAAGGACTGACAGACAAGAGATCTGCTGTCATCATCCAGCATTTCAATTAATTCCTCCAGGAATGTGAAAATCAGGTAAATTATAAAGTCTTACTTATATATTTTCTATTTTCCACATAATCAAACCATTTAATCAGAAAGAACAGTTTCCCAAAAAACATAAACTATATATTTTTCATTTTGGTTTTTTTTTAAAGTTCCACAATCACTAAATGACTATTTTTTATCACTATTTTTTTTAAATCAACACAATCAGTATTATGATGTATTTCAGTGAATTTAATGATCCTCTTTTAGCTTTTTTTTCATTTCTTACTTTAACAACAACTTGGGGTTTCAATGAATTCATTGTTAAATAATCCGAAAAAAATCTGTTTTATTGCTGTTTTATTTTTCTAAATAATTATTTGAACTTTTTATTTAAATTGCCTTGTTTGTAATGCTCATTGTTAAAATTATAATTGTGAGACTTTATTTACTAAATACGTTCATCTTTTTTCATACTATTGCATTTTTTTCCCCTTTTACTTTTCATTACCTAATTTCAAGATGAAAAAAGTCGTTAGTTAGACATATATGTTGAGTGTTTTTATTGTTTTGGATATCTGGTATAATTTCCAATTAACAGAATATCCTTTAAAACGTTTATTTAAAACAACTTTTTATAGAATAATCTTGTTAATCATCGCAGATTAAAATGATATTTCTACATGATGCAATAACCTTCAGTTCTACTTCTTGTGAGTTGGGAGCAGGTTCTTCTCCACTGAATGCCTCTTCATCTTCCTCTTCATCAAGCTTTGATTGAATTCTTTGTGATTGGCCAACAGAGACAGAAAAATCCAGTAAACAGAAGAAGTGTGGGATCTTTTTTTCTCGAAAAGATGAGCGTCTGTAGTGAGATGAAGAGGCCAGACGGGATCGATGCTGTTATCTGCCGCACGGTTGATCTTTTCTCGTTCAATTCTGGAGTGGGAACTTCAACTAATCATTGGTCACCCGCTGAATACCTGACAGCAGTTCAGAAAAGGAAATCTAATCAGATGTGAGCTCATTTGCATTATAACTGAATGAGGGGGAAAACGGATTAAAGGTCACAAAATGAAACCGATTCAGAAAACAGGTCAATCAAACACAAACGCGGAGCATGGACGGGACTTGCAGCCAGAGGAAAACTGACAGGCAAAGGAAAACTGCTCGCTGTGAAACCCCTGTGCGGTTCAGTAGGAAGGGAACGAGCTTCTCCAAACAGAAAACAGTCTGAAAGCATCGCATCCCAGAGGGATGAATCCGATCTGTCACCAAAAACAGCTTTAATATAAAATATCTCCATATTTATACCGATGAAACACTAAATGTAAGGGATTTTTCATGATTAATAGCCTGCAAACATTGACTTGTTCTGACACTGAAAGCTGTAAAGGCCTTAATAAATTAAAGAATTTTGATTCTATTCTATTCTATTCTGAATCAAACGTCTTCGTTTTATTTTAATATTATTTCAGGCTCTTTGAATGCTTTAATTTTGAAAGATCCTAATTTAAATTGTTTCTGATGCCGAATAATTTCCAGCCTTTTTCCTTCCTTTTTCCAGCTCTAAAATGCAGCGTTTACTGGTCATACTCTCATCAGTTCTCTTTAGTTTTGCTTTCCATAAAACCAACCTTCACAGTGTATAATAGAAAGTTTACTACGTTTAAAGTTTGGACATAAAATTGCTTTATTGTCCTCTGAAGCAGTCCTCCACTCACCTATGTTTGGGTGCCGCGTTGCGCTCGGAGACGCGCCGCTTTGCAGGCCGTGCAGGACCGGACTGTCGAAGGGGGACGCGGGCCACGTTCCGCCCACATTGGGGCTCATGTACGCCGGGTAGGGGCTGTGGTAGGAGGCGCTGAGGCTGCGGGCGCTGTAGTGCTCCCGGCCGTTCGCAGAGATGTTCAGCGGGCTGGAATAGGACACCGCTGTCTCGCGGGCCGTCGCCATCCCGGAGGACAGCGGCGGGCTGGTGGAGAAGGTGAAGCGAGGCGACACGGGGGTGTGGTTGTAAGAAGGCACCGAGTCTGCGCCTGGCTGTGCCCAGGCGGAGTGGCTCGACACCGGGCTGCTCTGCTGTGACGCTCCGGGCGTCTGCAGGTACGGCAACGCCGAGATCATCGGGGTGACGACCCGTGTCGTGGGCACGTAAACCGGAGACGTGCCTGCTGAGGCGTTGTGGAGGAATCCGGTGTCGTAAGAGGGGGGTCCGTGGTTGGTGGTCATAATGCCTTGGTACATATCCACACCGCGTAACTGCGCATCCGCGTGGATGAAAAGATAAAGAGCGGCTGCGGGTGAAGTCACTGCATGCTGGTCCGGTAGCTCCTCTGGACGCGCTTCAGATCTGATCTGCTGATCTGCTGCTGGGTCAAAGAAAGCAACATTCAGGAAAATTTGTGAGAAAATCCACGAAACGTACGAGACGGTGCGTGAGAGAGGAGGAGGAGTGAGAGACTGTTGGCTCTAATCAAGATCCAGCTGTTATCTTCTCTCCCTCCACCTCCACACACACACACACTCACATTTTTGTTTACCTTAAATAATGGCAACTCATAAAAACGTATTTCAATTGAATATATATATATATATATATTTGCTTTTTCTTTTTTCATTTAATACATTTTCTCTCTCCGCAGTTTCAGGTTTACGCGGGGACGCCTGCGCGAGACCCGTGCGTAAAACCTTCCTTTACTTTGCAAAGTTTCTTCCTTTGGCCTGCGTGACATGAAGCGCATTTTGGAGAGGGCATGTTTGTCCCATTCCTGACGCATTAAAACATTTAATGACACTTTAATGGAGTTTTCTGGTCAGGCCCACAGAGGCCGCGCTTCACGGATACCAACTCAGCCGGTGAATAAATTCACTGACCGCTTTTCAAAACGAATCAATTAAAAAGGCTTTGGCTTGAGTGACACAACAGAAAAGAATATATTTGTCTCAATATTCCACCAAAATCGGATTTTAAATACATTTTAGAAATGACCTTTTTGAGTTCAGCGACGGCTTTACGCGCTGCTGTTTCACGGTTTGAAAAGCTTTAATGACTCAGCTGTCAGAGTTGCACAGCGGAGGCCCTTCTGAAACTGTTTTGGAGCACGCAGACCAGAATACGAGTGTTTTCCTCTCTTGGTGACAAATGGTTGGAAGTGGCGGCGGCGGCTATCGCTGCGTGGACAGATTTATACCTGTCATCGACACCAACAAATGTAAACACGCGAGGCCTTTTCATTGTGCGACCACTTCCCACTGACAGACCCGCGTGAGTTATGAGGCTCACTCCGGTCAATGAAGAGGTTTTGTCTTTTTTAGTGAATAATGTCGGTCATGAAGGGGGAAGAAATTACAGGTAAAAAAATCCCAGTAAGAAAAAAAAAAAAAGAAAAAAAGCTTTACGCGAGCGCATGAATGACAACACACAAAAGCTGCTTTTACTGATCAGAAGGATTTATTAAGAACTGAAAACGGCAGAAAATAAACGAATTTTCTAATAATGTATTATAAACAATAGTTACTGTTTTAATTGATGATTTACATGCAAAATTGACTTATTTTGTTTAAAAACATGAATGAAACTACAGTTTTTAATAGAGATTGACCTGAAAATCACATTTAAATGTATAAATCAATAAAAAAGAAGTTACTCTTTTGAGGTATTCAAAACTATTAAAACGTTCAGACATATAAAAAACATTTTTAATGGCTGATGTATTCATTTTTTCCATGTTTCTTTATTTCAAATCTTCATGCCATTATAGTTTTCTATATCATGTTCTTTCAAAGTGGGAAGATTGAATTAATTGTATCTGAATACAGAAGATAAAAATGTTCCTTCTGTGACAAATGTTTTCATTCATTAGTTGTGTTGCTTCAAACACCGTCTTACAAACGTCTTATTCATGCCACAACAGAAACATCACAATAAAGAAAATAAAGAAAAATGAACTAAACAAAAAATAAGTGGAAATATTTTATCTATCTATCTATCTATCTATCTATCTATCTATCTATCTATCTAT